>OY757924.1:24596881-25144381 GCA_963585895.1 Sepioteuthis lessoniana
GCACGTGCGATACTCTGTCCTCATCAGCCGCCAACCAGGGTGATAACACAGTTTCGGTAGCTCAAGGCGATACTGCCACTCCTGGCGCTACCAAGCAGCTTTTGCCACCGGACAGGGTATTTAAAAGAAATATATATCTCTATATACACCAGATCAACTAAAAGCAGGCATTTCATTGGACGTTCGTTCATCTTCATTTTAGTGTAGTTTGTGATTTAAAAACGCGTTTACTTTCGGCCCCTGATGTCATAGCAACCGTTTCTTGATTTTGTGTAATCATACGGGAAGGTGGTTCCGCGTGCATATCATTCATGTTGAAATCCTTTCTATATCCGTCATCTATTCGATTCGTTTTCCTTCAGTTTTATATTTTTATGCGTTACTGCACAAAAGCACACGAGACAAACGTCTTATATAATTCTGCTGAAAGATGTTATTTGTTGACCAATGGGGCCCTCAAGATGGGTGGTGAGTAAAAAGAAAGCTCCTGGTCTATGTTTGTCCAGGTAGCTATCTGATTACCCTTGGGCCACTAAATTCTTGGCTTGCAAGGAATGTCTACAGGATGCTGATGCTCAGCAATGGGCTCGTGAATACTGTGGGGGTAAACCTGATTCAGAGGCCCAGCTTTCGATTTACATTCTCCGGCAGGAGAATTACGTTGTTTGCATCAGCGCGCCTTGTGGATTCGTGATCCTCGCAAGCTGTTGAATTTTCGGCCGCAATCACACGTTGTAGCTGGGTACATATCCAGATCGTTATCGTATGAGCAAGTATGATGGGTGATATATTCTCCCTCCCCGCTACAGACACTCTGAGGGCATTTTTCTTTCATTGTACTATATATATATATATATATATATATATATGTGTGTGTGTGTTTGTTTGACGGGGTTGTTTAAGGAAATATCAACCTCTTAGGGGTTATTTGATAAATAAATAAGAAAAGACTACCAATATATTTCTCAGAGCTCCGGAACTAGGGTGCCATACCAGGGACACCGCTTTTTTTTGGAGGTTCTTAGCACTCTTCATGTATTACAATTGGCGTATTCTTCGTCCTGCCGACTGACCAACATTAAATAGATATGAGAGACAGAGAATATAGAATAAAAAGGAACAATGGTTGTTTCTAATGAAGCTCGGGTTTTTTCTTTTGGGAAAAATTTTTTTTTTGACTACTCGACTTTAAACAGACGGATCATTTAATATCTACACACGAGGATCATTAAATAAGTTTCCAGACTTTTTTCGTATGGGCACTTTTATTGATAGTACATCCATGAAACTTTAGTCCCCTTCGAAGTAATATCTTCCGGCTGCAATGCTCTTGTTTTACCGTTCCAACAACTTCTGGAAGGCTCCATGGAAGTCCTCTTGTGTGAGCATGTCAATGACCTTCGTCACAGCCTCTTTCATCTCCTCAATTGTCACATAACGACAGCCTCTGAGTTTAGTGAATAAGCAAAAGTCACAGGGAGCAAGGTCTGGACTATAGGGAGGGTGACGAACTATCTTGATGTCCATCTTGGTCAAATAGTCTGTGACAAGGATGAAGTTGTGGACTGGTGTATTGTCCTGGTGGAAATGCCTCTGAGCCGATTTGAAGAGTGCTGGCCTCTTCTGACGGAATCTCTACCTGAACTCCTTAAAACCTCAACATAGTAACCCTTTGACCAATCAACTCTGGTGTATTGACTTCCTTACTCCTCCCACATCGTCCTTCACAGACTCCGTGCCTTCCTTGAATCTCTTATGCCATTCAAAAACTGATGCTTGATTTATGCAAGATGGTCGAAAAGCATTCCATACGTTTCTGTTGAATTTTTTCCAAGTTTAAAACAAAATTTTATTGCATATCGTACTTCTAAAGTGTTCTTACGTCCAGATTGCATTTCTGAAATTCACCAGCTGTGACAATCAGGCTTTAGTAGGGTGTATTCCAATTCCTGCTGTAGCTGTTCATTTAAATTTCAAATCATAAAAATTGGTCAGTCATCTCATAAGATGTATAGAAATAACATAGTGAATTTTCAAGAGTCTACGACAATTTTAAATACCTTTACGAAAAAGTCTGGAAACTTATTGAATGCACCACGTATATGAGTATATGTGTGTATGTATGCTCCAAACACTGAAAATCAAACTTATATTCAGAGATGATGAAACACGCGCACAGAAACACGCAGACACTTACGTATACACAAGCACACACGTCTGAGTGTATGTGTTCGTGTGTGTGCAAAGGTTTACAGCATTTTTTTGCATATTAAATCTCAAAATATGAGTTTTTGGATCAACCAAATACACGCACACTCATATACATACATACATACATACATGAGTGTGCGTGTGTGTGTGTGTGTGTGTGTGTGTGTGTGTGTGTGTGTGTGTGTGTGCATGAAATTTTTACACAAACTGAATTTTTCAGTCGGTTTTAGGTAGAAGTAATGTTTTGAAGTGATAATTTTACTCTCTCTATATATATATATGTATATATATACATGGGTGCGCGCGCGTTTGTGTATGTGCGTGTATTTGGTAAATGTAAAAGTTCCCTCTTTTTGAAAACTAGAGATTTGATATACCGTAAAAATGCTGTAAAATTTTGCTCGTCTCTGATATAAAACAAAAAATATGTTTACGCACAGAACATTTTACCAAACCTGAACAAGCAAATATCAACTCATTAATCTGATAGAACTTTAAATGTCTTGCCCTCATATTACCAAAGTCATTACAAGATTTAAGAATTCTTGTTAAGAAATTATTTTTGATAAAGATGACCTTATTGGAAAGATTGTGTTGCGCCAATCAAAAGATTGGTATGAAGTATGAAGATTGGCGTTATTTATATAAAAGTGCAGTCAAATAAAATAACCGCGACTAGAAAAAAATCAGTGTTGAAGAAAGATTGATTTTTTAAAAGGAAGAAAAAGGAATAATTTAATAGAGAATAAAAAGAAAAAAGTTAAATGATTTGAGAAGAAGAAAAAGAGGGAAAGAATGGAAAGAACGAAGAATCACTTTAACGAAAATGAAGAACAAATGAATGAATGATGTCATAAAAATGATAAGAGAAATAAATAGAATATAAAAAGAAAGAAATAGAGAATGGGGAGAAAGAAGCAAAAAAAAAAAAAGACAAAAAGAAAACAATGAAAATAAAATGGGTATCTGAAAGAAAAAAACAAAATTATGATGTAAAAAAAAAAAAAAAATAAAGAACAAAAAAATGGACGAAAGAAAAAAGAAAAAAGGGCGAATTAAATGAATTACTCGATCAAGCTGTAGAGAAAAGGAAGATCGAGAGCTGGAAGGATAAAGAAGGAGAAAAAAAAAGGATGAAACTGAATGAAAGAGAACAAGAAGGAATGAACACAGTTTATAATGAACTAAGAGTTTGGAGAAGAGTAAGGTGGAACAAATTTTATAAAGAAGATCAGAGCAGACTATCACAAATGAGTAAATTTGCGTCATAGGGCATCTTGCTTACAGTCGATTTATATACACATGACTAGTTCAGAAGACCTGAATCCTTCATGAAACAAACTGGTGAGTACATATTTAGTTATGAATATTCATGGGAATGAATTGTCTCCATGCCAACGCGTGATGAAGTAAGATCCATCAAGTTGTTTAATATCAAATCGCAGGTGTATTTTTTGTGCTGGAGCGACGCAGGTGAGCAGAGAAAAATAAATCACCTTAAAAAAGCTTATACGGCAAAATAAAAAAGAAGAAAAAACAACAGCAAACAAACAAAACATTAAAACATAAATACAATTCAAGAATACTTTATTGTAATGTTACTAGTGCACAATTTTCGTGACTTTGAAAATTATGTCTGCTCACTAAACTTTATGAAACCAAACGGAAACATTAATGTGCGTAGTCAGTCCTTCAGTTGACGCTGCTAAAGACCAATAACAATGTTGCCTTGTCGACAGGGTCTAGAATACGTCGACTGCCTCCTTACAGATCCCCCTCACGCTTCCAAAAAGAAAAAGAAATAGGGAGTGACACTAAACTCCAACACGGAGCGGTAGTATCTATGCTTCAAATACATTTGTTTCAAAATCAGTTAGGGTCCCATCTTTGAGTCGAATAGGACTATTCAATCATTTCCTATACTTGAAACGGTCCAGAGTATCTTATTAGGTGGAGAGCCCTTTGATGAAATTCCTGCTGCAGAGCCTGGTTTCGAGTAACTTTCTAGTTCGTCTAAGATACTTTTGTTGTTTTTCTTTCATCTCCTCTTGTTTGATGGTGTCCGCTTCCTAGGATGGATTCTGGTTTGAGCATTTGGTAGAATGGTCAAATTTCCATCTCTTGCACAATTCTCTGTGGACCACCTTCTCCACGCAGTCGTGTCTAGTCATGTACTCTTCATGTTCTAGTTTACTGCTTTCGCTGACTATGTAAGTAATCGTTTCGTCTCAATCACCACATAACCTTCACTTGCTATTCTGTTGAGTCATCTATTTTCACTTTAACATACATCGTCATTCGTTTTTTTTGTCCTCTGGTCCATTTGCCTGAGTTCATTTCAAGAACGGTCCCGAGTATCTTATTAGGTGGAGAGCCCTTTGATGAAATTCCTGCTGCGGAGCCTGGTTTCGAGTAGTTTTCTAGTTCGTCTAAGATACTTTTGTTATTTTTCTTTCATCTCCTCTTGTTTGACGGTGTCCGCTTCCTATATTCCTAAGTACTAAGTAAGTTTCCTTTGCTCTGAGCGTTCTAATTCTTTTCTGATTTGGCAGTCCTATTCCTTCCATTATTTGTCTTTTTCCCCTTCTTCTTATTAGCATGGGGCATTTTTCAATGCCCAATTCCATCCCTCTATCCTGACTGTATATTCGTATTGTTTGTATTAGAGGTTTCTATCATCTTTAATTTTTGCGAACAGTTTGATGTAATCCATGTACATAAGGTAGTTCATTTTTTCTTACGATTTAAATTGTAAGTTTGTAGTTCTCTGTGCATTTTTAAGTATGTGATTGAGCGGTATCATCTCTATTACAAATAGTAATGATGAAAGTGCATCTCCTGGATTTTTACCTCAACTAAAGTTTTTTTTTCCTGCTGTCAATTCAACTTTCCAGTTTTTCATGGCTTCAGTGATGATTTTTATGACTTTGTCGGATATCTTGAACACTTTTAGACATTTTATTATCTAGCGTTGAACGATCATATCGTAGAGCTTTTTGTAGTCAATCCACATCATGGCTACATTTTTCCGCCTCGTTTTGCTCTTTTTGAGGATGTGTCGATCATCAGTTCATTATTATTATTATTATTATTATTATTATAGTTTTTCCCACTAGCTCTGATAGATTTTCACTGGATTCTAAGTGACAGCAGCTTTCTAAGTATCCTAACCAATTTTAATAGTGCTGTGGTCTGGATGGTATCAATTTTTCCTCTAATCTCCAGTTCATCTTGTCTCTATTGCAGGTTCTTGGGACTGTTCTAAGGAATTCAACTACAATTGGTATTATTATCACGTCTTTGTCCCATAGCCTTTTGTTCTTTTTTTCTTCTTTTTCGCATTCTTTCACTGAAGAACGCTGTTACAGCAAAAGAGATGGCTAGTTCTTTTCTTCTTATGTCTGGTCTTCTGGCCCGAATTGGGTGGTCCATTTGATTTTCAAAATTCCAGTGAATTTTGTTTCATTTTCTCTAATTTTGGTTTGTGCGAGTTTTATCAAATTTATGCTTTATGGCATTGTTTTGTGCTATTAGAAGAGATTCTGTGTCTTTCCTTGTGTTTCCCCTTCATAATCATGTCCAGGTCAGCCAATGTCCTTAGCTTGTTGCTTAATGCAACATATAATTTATTTTCTTTCCATTTTTGTTTTCAAGAATTAAATTTTTTTGTTGTCTTTTTATTTCTATTACTGGTTGCTGTAAACAACCCCTCTTGTCATTATTTACATATTTAGAAAAATATGTAAATAATGAAATCCTTTTACACCTTACTTTCCTTTATAGATTCTATCTATGCTATCTCTTGGATGTTAGGCCTTGTGCATCGTCATCAATTATTTGTTCTAATATCCCTATTTCTGAATTCCTCTATAGTCTAATTCAAGAACGGTCCATAGCATCTTACAAGCGAGACTTCTCAGGTATTTATTCTTTTGATGAGATTCTTGCAATAGAGTTTGATTTTGAGAAATTTTCTTCTTCTGGGGTACTCTTTTCTTACTTTTTCTTTCATCTCTGTTTGCCTGATGGTGTCCATTTCTAATATTCCTAGGAACTTGTAATTTTCTTTTTCTCCAAGTGTTATTATGCCAACTTTATTGTGCACTTCTATTCCTTCCATTGTTTCACTTTTTTCATTATTAGATTGGAAAATTTTCAATGTCAAATTCTATTCTTATGCCTTGGTTGTTGATTCAAATTATATATATGTATAGTACCCCAGAAGAAGAAAATCCATATATATATATTTATATATATAGATGATATCAGTATATATATATATATATATATATATATACATATATATATATATATATATATATATATATATATATATATATATATATATATATAAAGAGGTTTATATTTTTCTGTGACTTTATGAATTTGTAGCCTCCTTTGCATTTCCAAAGTTTATAATTGAGTGGCATCATTGCTATAAAAATATATTTTTCCTTTTAGTCTTTACATGCTTTAAAATGAGTAGTAGATAGATTGTTCCTCTAGTTACTTTGCTTTATCCATTTTTTCCTCAGGAAATAGTTCTCGGCTTTCCAGCGAGTAGCAAATTTTGCCTTTGTAGAGAAAAGATATAGGGTGATAAAAATGAATGAAGTCACCTAATGAAAAGGAATGTTTTTAAAGTCACGGCAGGTTTAAGAACAGTCAAACTTGGAATTGTGCTAACGATTTGAGTTCGACCAATTGAGAATTAATCAAACACAAGTTCTCAAAGGAATTTATACTATTTTGCTAAAAGTGGTTCCCAGATATTTGAGGATACTGAGAAAGGTTGTGGAAGTTTGAGAAGCCCTGCTGTTATTCAATATCCGACTCTAAGAACAAGATATCAGTTATGAACAAACAAATGCATTAAGAAATAATCAAAGTTCACATAGACAAAACAAGATCATATCAAATACCATTTGCGTTGAGAGAGATTATGACAGTATGCTAAATATTTTGTTTAATTCACTGTTGATAAAACGGTTGAGGGTTTTTTTTGTGTAACGATATATTTACTTTTTATGTATTATTTAATGGCAAAAATTGGATTCCTTTCTAATGTTTGATTACAATCATAACTATATTTTCAATGTTCCATTGCATTTAAAAAAAATTACACTTGTATTTGTCGATAATCATTTTTTTGCACAAGGTTATAAGATATCAAGTATGCTTATCTATGTGAATAATTTGCACACAGTTATATGATATTAAGTTTTGCTATCCAATACTAAATTTTCAAACTGATCTATTTGACCAATAGATGTGGCAAGTATTACCACTCCAGTTCAGAGTGAGCCTGGGAATAATTGCAGTTTAGTATCGTACTCAGGATACTTCCTTTTTTGTGTGGTCTATCTCCTCTGCAAGGGATGCAGTCGACTTGGCCTGACGGTTAAAACAGACGGAAAATGGAATCTGGTATAGTTTGTTTTAAATTTGTACTAATTCTTTTGAAAGGCATGAACCTACCTCTCCTAATAAATCAGGTTGGTGTTTACTACTTAGCACTGGTATATTATGTAATCACGCTCAAACAGTCTTATGTTATTTGGAGTGTTTTGAAAAATGTAGGTCACCTCCGTTGGTGCAGATTTTTACGAGTGTTGCAGATTTTTACGAGTGTTGCATGCTCATCACTGTCTCAAAAATACACCAATATCTCTTTGGAAAAATAGTGTTTTGTTGCTGAAAATTTGCACTATCGAACTGTGTTATTGTATATGCTGTTTCTCTTTTAGCTTTTCGGGAAATAAAAAGAGCTATTACTGTATACAAATAGCTACGAATTTTTCTGTCAGTATTGGAACCCACCTTAAGATTAAAACCGGCAATATTATGTTAAATAATTAATACGCATGATCAACGTGTAATATGTAGTATGTGTACGAACAAACGTAGTTTATTAACGTCATGAGGTATTTAGTTTGCTTCATTCTTCTAAAAAGGAACTTTTAATAATTAATTGCCATGTGGATTAATTACCATTTGTAATTTTGTCTTTTTTTATTTTCATATAAACAAGCAATAGTTATGTGTATAACTTTTATTAGAAATCCAAAAAGTTATTTTGATTCGATCAAGTTTTAATAAAAGGGGAAATTTGTAATGTACGTTTAGGCTTTTTAATTGCCTTTGCTTAATAAGTCACCATTCCGGTCGCGTGCACAAACATTGAAATGAGAAATCATAAACAAATTGTTTTGTAATGATTATAATGAAAACAAAATCATAAACACCCGCACATACACACCCAAATATATAGTAATGGTCCTCATTTTCATATATAATCACTCAGATTCTATTGAGATGGGTGTGGATTATATATAAAAGTCTAAAACCGAAATAAATCAGGGTCACCATTTGTTTTGCGTTATTGAAAATTGATATTGAAACTCTATCTTGAAAAATAAGTGTTGTAACAAAACAAAAAGAAATCACATAAGAATAGAAAAAAACGAAATGTTAATATAACATCACGAAAAACCAAAACCTACAATCAGAAAAAAAAAAAAAATTGGCGTGAAAATATTCTTCAATTTACTGTTTAAGAAAAAGCTAATTTCTTTTTTATCTAGTTCACTTTAAGCCTACTACTTTTGTTTTTACATTGTTGATGTTGCTGTAGTTCTCCAGAAATGCTTGCAGGTGTACGGTACGGTCGACTGAGCATTGTGTAAGCTCAATAAAAAAGAAAGAAAGATGCAGAGATTTTGTATCGTTTCCAAACCTCGACGAATGGAATAAGAACAATGGAAAAATGCATCAGTGCTTCTTGTCAAATGATTTATTTATTGATGGGGAAGAAGGAAGGTTAAAGGGTCTTTCTTTTTTAAATTAAACGAATCCGAACTGCTCTCTTTCAAGCCGTGTTTTATATATTTGAAAACTGGGAAAAAGAAAGTGTCGAAATTCACATCTTTAATATATTGAGCTTTATATTTTCCTTGTAGCAACTAAACGGATTTTATCATTTTATGACGGTCGGTTGTCATCTTATGAAATAGACGCAATCTTTTATCTCATTTCTTAATCAGCTAAATTTTTGTCTATTTTTCATTAGAACTGCCATTATATTTTGTTGGAATTGATAGTTGGTTTGTTGGTTTTACGATATATTAACTCTTGGTGGATTATTTCATGACGAAATCAGTCTTTTTGTAAGCAATCATATGATTTCATGAAAATAATGATAATCAGTTGTAAGTTCTTAATAAAAATAATTTGTACATAGATAAAGGGTTTCAAGTATTCCTATTTAATAATAATTTGAACCCAGTTATTACTTGAAGTTATCATTGTTTAAAAAGGATTATTATTATTATTTACTCATTAGTGTTTTTCACATCAGCTGACGCTGATGGTCTTTCACTGAATTTTGAGTGACAGCAAGTCACCTCAAGTCTTCAAACTCTTCTCAGTATTCTGGCCGTTCTCAATAATGTAGTAGTTTGGATGGTCTCCTCTCGTCCGCCAATTTCCAAGTCCCTTTTGTAATCCTTTAATTACTGTTCCAAATGCACCAATCACAAATGGTATAATTGTCACCTTCATATTCCATAGTTTTTTCAATTCCCTAGGTACTTATCCTTTTCATATTCTTTCAGTTTTATTGTGTGGTCAGCCGGGACAGCAAAGTCGACAATTTTGCAAGTTCTCTCTTGTTGATTATTATTAGGTCTGGTCTTCTGGCCGAGATTAGGTGATCCGTGTGTATGTCAAAGTCTCACAGGAGTTTATATGTGTTATTTTCTTGGACAGATACTGGGTTGTGCATATATCATTTGTTTTTATGGTTAGATTTCAATTTCTTGCACATCTCCCAGTGGATCACTTTGCCCACCCAGTCGTTTCTCATCTTATATTCCTTCTGCGCTAATTTGCTGCATTCACTTATAATGTGATTGATGTTTCATCTCTGTTACTGGATAGCCTACATTTGCTATTTTGTTGCGTCTTATCAATTCTCGCTTTGATATGATTGGTTCTTACGGTGTTGTTTTGTGCTGCTATTAGGAGAGATTCTGTTTCTCTCTTAAAGTTTCCTTTTCTTAGCCATGTCTAGATTTTGTCGTGTGAGATGTTGTTTCTTAGTCATTTAAAACGCCCATAGAGTTGTTTTCCTTCCCATTCTTGTTTCCTAGGTATTGTCATTCTGTTGGTCAACGTGTTATCAGTATCGTTTCTGATGGCTGTAATGAGTCCTCCCTCGTGTTTTTGTATATAGTCCTCGAGTCGTTGTATCGATGTGTCAATGCTGTCTTCAATGCTGGCAATTCCTCTTCCTCCCTCCTTTCTTGATACATATAGTCTGTCAACGTCGTCTCTGGGATGTAATGTTTTATCCATAGTCATAAGTTGTCTTGTCTATTTGCCTAAGTTATTCTCTGGTCCACTTCACAAAGGGTCGGGAATATCTAACGAGGAGTACAGCCAAGATATTTATTCCTTTGATAAGATTTCAGCTGGACAGTTTTGTCTCTAGTAGTTTTCTTGTTCTCCTGAAATATTCTTTTTGAATTTTGTTTTTCATTCCCATTTGTTTGATGGTGTCAGCCTTCAAGATGCCCAAGTATTTGTAGGTTTTGTTTTCTGTAAGCGTTCTAATCTTGTCTTGACTTGGTAGTTCCATTCTGTCAGTCAGATGTCGTTTGCCACTTTTCATTACAAGCATAGCACATTTTTCTATGCCAAATTCCATTCCTATGTACCGACTGTATATTCTAACTGCGTGTATTAGAGTTTCCAGTTCTTTTTCGTTTTTTGAAAATAGTCTATTGTCATCCATGAACATTAAGGGATTGATCTTTTCTTGCAATCTACTAAGTTTGTATCCGGCTGTGTATTTTCTGAGTGTTTCTTCCCTTATTTGTGCTGTGATTATTTTCCACATAATCGGTAGGCAAGTTATGGGTCTGTAATTGTTTGTATCGGTTCCTTTGCTTGGGTCTTTTTGGATTAATGTGGTTTTTCCTTTAGTCATCCATTCGGGTACGTGTGCTCTTTGTAGGCATTTGTTCATTTCTAGTGCTAGTCTGTCGTGAAAGGAGGTGGATTTCTTGAACAAGAAACCATGTATTCTATCACAGCCTGGCATTTTCCAATTTGATACATTTTTGTGTCGTTTTGAGGAAATTGATGTGTATTTCCGCTTTTGAACATTCTTCGAATCCTAGTTCTCTTGTCATATTTTTTATCCATTCAGCCTTTTCGTTATGTTTTTTTGGTTGCCATATTTTAGTCCAAAATCGTTCGGTTTCTTTTGCATCCGGTTGTTGGTATGTTTTAGTGTCATCTGCTCCCAAGTGTTGATAGAATTTTCTTTCATTGTTTTGGAATTTCCTGTTTTGTCTGTATTGTTTTGTCCTTTGTCGATATCTCTTTAATCTCCCTTCTTTCGCCAGTACTTTCTGGTTTCTTTCCTTAAGTTGTATTGTAATTTTTTCCAGTGTTGCCCTTTCCTTTCTGTTCCTAATTATTCCATCGTCTTTCTTTTATTTTATCATTTTGGCCTGTTTTCGTAGATTTTTTTATCAGCGTTTCCAGTCGAATTTCTCATCCTGGTTTTGATTTTTCATTCGTGCTTTTTGAGGGGGTCCACATTTTCTCGCAAACTAATTTCGCTCCTGCATAAATTAGTTGATTTAATTCGTTATATTATTCGCTAATATATATATATATGTGAGTACTTGATTCTCTTTATTCGTCTCTGCCTTAACTTTTCTCCATTCAATGTTTCTTATTGATGGTAAGGTAGTCTTTTCATTGTTCAAAATTCTCTTTAAATTTTCTAGATTTAACTTTTGTTCTTGTGATAGTGTTTGTTCAGGGTTGTTTCGTTGTGCAGTGTTTGGTTGTGTGGAATTTCCATTTTTCGATGTTGGCAGTTCATTTCGGCTGGGTTTGTTAATATTTGACGTGTCAGGTTGTGTGTTATTACTTTGTTGATCATTTATTTTCTGCTGTATTTCGATTATTTCTGGGTCAGAAAACTAACCCTTCTTTATTATTGTTTAAACTTGATCAGCGAGTCTCTGGCTAGTTGTCTGAAAATTAGAATATTCTTGCCAGATCCCTATAATTCTTTTCCTATATCCTCTTTGTGTAGGGTTGCTCCTAAAATAGCAGTGTAGTACAAGTTGGTTGTCTTCCCTCGTCCATGCTTTCCGTTTAAGTCTCTGGTTGGTGCGGTTCCTTGAATCACCATTCGTATATTATTATTATTATTATTATTATTATTATTATTATTATTATTATTATTATTATTTACCTCATTAGAGTTTTTCACATCAGCGTTAGCTGATGGTCTTTCACTGGAGTTTGAGTGACAGCAAGTCTCCTCAAGTCTCCAGGATTCTTCACAGTATTCTGGCCGTTCTCAAAAATGCTGTAGTTTGTATAGTCTCCAATCGTCTGCCAACTTCCATGTCCTTCAGTCCCTTTAATAGTCTTTCAGTTTCTGTACCGAATGCCCCAATCAGGATTGGTATAATTGTCACCTTCATATTCCATATATTTTTCAAATTCCCTTGCAAGGTCAATGTACTTATCCTTCTTTTCACAGTAAAGTAGACAATTTTGCAAGTTCTCTTTTTTGTTGTTGACTCATTGGTCTAGTGGGTAGAGTGTCCTCCAATGGTCCTGAAGACCTGGGTTCAATCCCAGGTCGCGTCATACTGAAGATTTTATAAATGGTACTTGATACCTCCCTGCTTAACACTCAGCAATATAAGGTACTTATCAAGGGTAAAGTGGATCAATCCAGGGAAAAGAGTAGCACCCTCCCCTTCACCTCGGTGTAGTAGCTATTGAAAAGGGAGCCTTCTGGTCACCTTTGACAACGGTCGTCAACTTTACTTACTATAATGTTGGTCTTCTGGCCGAGATTAGGTGATCCGTGTGTATGTCAAAGTCCCATGTGTGTTATTTTCTAGGACAGATGCTGGGTTGTGCATATACCATTTGTTTTTATGGTCAAATTTCAATTTCTTGCACATCTCCCAGTGGATCACCTTGCCCAACCAGTCGTGTGTAGTCTTATAATCCTTCTGTGCAGCATTCACTTATTATGGGATTGATGGTTTCCTCTCTATCACCACATAACCTATATTTGCTATTTTGTTGCGTCTTATCTAATCTCGCTTTGATATGATTGGTTCTTACGGTGTTGTTTTGTGCTGCTATTTGGAGAGATTCTGTTTTTCTTTTAAAGTTTCCTTTTCTTAGCCATGTCCAGGTTTTCTCGTGTGAGATGCCGTTTATTAGTTGTTTAAAGTGCCCATAGAGTTGTTTTTCTTCCCATTTTTGTTTCCTAGTTATTTTCATTCTGTTGGTCAACGTGTTATTAGTATAGTTTCTGATGGCTGTAATCAGCCCTCCTTCGTGTTTTTCTACGTAGTCCTCGAGTCGTTGTATCGATGCGTCAATACTTTCATCAATGCTGGCGGTTCCTCTTCCTCCCTCCTTTCTTGATATATATTGTCTGTCCACGTTGTCTCTGTGATGTAGTGCCTTGTTCTTTGGTCCATTTGCCTAAGTTATTCTCTGGTCCACTTCACAAAGGGTCGGGAATATCTAACGATGTGTACAGCCCAGGTGTTTATTCCTTTGATGAGGTTGCTGCTAGATAGTTTTGTCTCGAGTAGTTCTTCTGAGTTATTCTTTCTTAATTTTGTCTTTCATCTCCACTTGTTTGATGGTGTCAGCCTCCTAGATGCTGAAGTATTTGTAGATTTCTTTTACTCCGAGCGTTCTATTCTTGTCTTGATTTAGTAGTTCCATTCCGTCAGTCAGATGTCGTTTGCCACTTTTCATTGGCACATTTTTCTATACCAAATTCCATTCCTATGTCCTGACTGTATATTTTAACTGCGTGTATTAGAGTTGCCAATTCCTTTTCATTTTTTGCAAATACTTAGATGTCTTCCATGTACATTAGGTGAGTGATCTTTTCTTGCTATCTAGTAAGTTTGTATCCAGCTGTGCATTTTCTTAGTATTTGGCATCATGGCAATTATGAATAATAACACTGATAGTGCATCTTCTTAAAATATACCCCTTTGGATTTTTGCTTCAGCTAAGCTTCTTCCTCCTGCTTTCAATTCCACTGTTCAAGTTTTCATGGTTTTCTCGATAAAGTTTATGACTTCATGTGAAATTTTGTACATTTTAAGACAGTTTATTATCCAGCTTTGCAGAACCATGTCATGTAGTCAATCCAGGCCATAGCTAGATTTTTCCGTCTGGTCTTGCTCTCATTTAGGATCCGTTGATCTATGTAAAGTAACTCTGCTGTGCCTCTTAATCCTTTGCGGCATCCTTTCTGCTCTTCAACGAACAATTCGTGGCTTGTTAGCGAGTAGTAAATCTCTTCCCATACTTGTGCTATTGATATTTTCCGTATCATTGGTAGGCAGGTTATGGGTCTGTAGTTGTTTTGGAGCGGTTCCTTTGCGTGGGTCTTTTTGGATCAATGTGGTTTTTCCTTTGGTCATCCATTCAGGTACTTGTGCTCCTTGTAAGCATCTGTTCATTTCTAGTGCTAGTGTGTCGTGAATGGAGGTGAATTTCTTGAACCAAAAACCCAAGTATTCCATCATGGCCTGGCGTTTTCCAGGTTGATAATTTAGCGTCGTTTTGAGTAAACTATGTTTATTTCCGCTTTCGGGTATTCTTTGAGCCTTTCTAATTCTTTAGTCATATTGATTATCCATTCGGCTTTTCAGTTATATTTTTTTGGTTGCCATATTTTTTCCATAATCCTTCGGTTTCTTTTGCATCCGGTTGTTGGAATATTTTAGTGTCATCTCCTCCCACTTGTAGGTAGAATTTTCTTTCGTTATTTTGGAATGTCCTGTTTTATCTGTATTGTTTTATCCTTTGTCGATATCTCTTTAATCTTCCTTCTTTCACCAGCACTTTCCGGTTTCTTTCCTCAAGTTGTACCGTTATTTTTTTCTCGTGTTACCTTTTCCTTTTTATTCCAACATATTCCAGCGTCTTTCTTTTGTTTTATCATTTGGGCCTGATTTTGTAGATTTTTTTATCTGTGTTTCCCGTCGAATTTCCCATCCTGGTTTTGATTTTTTCTTCGTGCTTTTTGAGGGGGATCCCAGTTTTCTCACAAACTAATTTCATCCCTACATAGATTAGTTCATTTAATTCGGTTATATTATTCGTTGATATATGAGGTACTACTTGATTTATTTTATCCGTTTCCGTCGTAACTCTTCTCTATTCTATGTTACTTAATGATGGTAAAGTAGTGTTTTCACTGTTCAAAATTCTCTTTAAATATTCTAGATTTACCTTTTTTTTTCTTGTGATAGTGTTTCTTTAGGGTTGCTTTGGTTGTGTGTTGTTTGGTTGTGTGGCATTTCCATTTTCCGAAGTTGGCAGTTCATTTCTGTTAGGTTGATTTTGTTTGACGTGATGTGTCTAGTACTAAATTATTATCTTGTTTATTTGTTTTCTGATGTATTTATAGTATCTCAAGGTCAGAAAACCAACCTTTCTTTATTATTGTTCTAACTTAGTCGACAAGTCTTTGGCTTGTCTTAAAACTAGCACATTCTTGCCAGATCGCTATCATTCTTTTCCTATATCCTCTTTGTGAAGGGTTGCTCCTAAAATAGCAGTGTAGTACAAGTTGACTGTCTTCCCTAGTCCCTGTTTTGCGTTTAGGTCTCTGATTGTTGTGGTTCCTGAAGTCGTCATTCGTGTACCTGAAAAAAGAGCAGCCAATATTCACAGAATGATGATCGGGTCTCCCATGTTGGCTATCAGAAGAGTACCTGCCGATCATTACACCCAAGCTGGAGGCCTGGGTCCCACGTTGAGTAATATTTGAATTTGACATTTTATAATAGGTGTTATATTGTGGCTATACCAGACCCAGGGGTTGTTTATTATCTGCGCGCCTGACATCGATGTGACCGAGAACAGTCATGGTGACAGCAGGTCCAACCCCCCCCAAAAAAAACAAAACAAAAAACAAAAAACAAAACAAAACAAAAAACAAAAACAAAAACAAAAAAAATAAGACCCCCAAGTTTTACTTTGTTAAAGTCCGTTGTTCTGTTATTTTGCATCTTACTTCTTGAACTAACACCCTGAGCTAGTTTCAGGTTTTCCTGTCTCACTTTTATTATCTATATTATTAATTAGATACATTTTACTAACCCAATTTTCTCCGAACACCACATAGTGAAGATTCGTTTAGCTGCCCTAGCGGTTCGATTCCAGCTATCTTACTTGTGGGTGAACGGAATTTTTTAAAAATATATATTTTCTAAGAATCAGATGTCACGTGATTTTCGAGAAATTTCCATTCAAAATGTTTTTTTCCATTCTCCTCAAATTTTAAAACACTCCCTTCATAGTGCTAATGTCTGAGATGAGCGCGGTAAATTAAAAAACGTTTTTCGTGATTTCGAAATAGTTTAGCTGACAATAATTTGGAGGAGTAAAAGACCCTTCATTTAAAAATACAATAGTTCACCAAAAGATTTTACAAGTAACGGAGAATCAATGTTTTTTTTTAAAATTTGAGACATTTTATTGACCCGATTTTCTCCGAACACCACGTATTATTATTATTATTATTATTATTATTATTTACTCATTAGAGTTTTTCACATCAGCGTTAGCTGATGGTTTTTCCCTGGAGTCTGAGTGAGAGCAAGTCTCCTCAAGTCTCCAGGACTTTTCTCAGTATTCTGGACGTTCTCAATAATGTAGTAGTTTGGATGGTCTCCTCTCGTGCGCCAACTTCCAAGTCTTCCACTCCCTTTAGTTACTATTCCAAACGCACCAATTACAATTGGTATAATTATCACCTGCATGTTTCATAGTTTTTTCAATTCCCTAGCAAGGTCGAGATGCTTATCCTTCTTTTCACATTCTTTCGGTTTCACTCTGTGGTCAGCCGGGACAGAAAAGTCGACAATTTTGCAAATTCTCTTCTTCTTTATTATTATTATTATTATTATTATTATTATTATTTACTCCTTTAGAGTTTTTCACTTCAGTGTTAGCTGATGGTTTTTCACTTATTATTATTATTATTATTATTATTATTATTATTATTATTATTATTATTCACTCCTTTAGAGTTTTTCACATCAGTGTAAGATGATGGTTTCTGGCCGTCCTTTGCAATGCTGTTATTTGGATAGTCTCTACCCGTCCGCCAACTTCCAAGTCCTCCAGGCCTTTTATTAATCCTTTAGTTATTGTGCCTAACGCACCAATCACAATTAGCACAATCGTCACTTTCATGTTCCACAGCTTTTTCAATTCTCTCGCAAGGTCGATGTACTTATCCTTCTTTTCACTTTCCTTCAGATTTATTCTGTGGTCCGCAGGGACAGCAAAGTCGACAATTTTGCAATTTCTCTTTTTTTGTTGATTATTATTAGGTCTGGTCTTCTGGCTGGGATTAATTGATTTGTTTGTATATTGTTATTATTACTCTTCTAGAGTTTTTCACATCAGTATTAGCTGATGGTTTTTCACTGGAGTTTGAGTGACAGTAAGTCTTCTCAAGTCTCCAGGACTCGTCTCAGTATTCTGGCCGTCCTCAGCAATGCTGTCGTTTGGATAGTCTCTACCCGTCCGCCAACTTCCAAGTCCTCCAGGCCCTTTAATAATCCTTTAGTTACTGTGCCTAACGCACCAATCACAATTGGGACAATCGTTACTTTCATGTTTCACAGTTTTTTCAATTCTCTGGCCAGGTCGAGGTACTTATATTTATTTTCACATTCCTAAAGATTTATTCTGTGGTCCGCCGAGAAAGCAAAGTAAACAATTTTGCAGATTCTCTTTCTTTTGTTGATTATTATGAGGTCTGGTCGGGATTAGGTGATCCGTTTGTATGTTGAAGTCCCATAGGAGTTTATGCGAGTCATTTTCTAGGACAGGCTTGTGCATATACCATTTGTTGTGCATATACCATTTGTTTGTATGGTCGAATTGAAATTTCCTACACATTTCCCAGTGGATTACTTTGCCGACCCAATCGTGTCTCGGCTTGTACTCCTCTTGTGCTAATTTGCTGCAGTCGTTTATAATGTGATTGATCGTTTCGTCTCTGTCACCGCATAGCCTACATTTACTGTTTTGTTGCGTCTTATGTATTCTCGCTTTGATATGATTCGTTCTTATGGCGTTGTCCTGTGCTGCTATTAGGAGGGATTCCATTTCTCTCTTAAGGTTTCCTTTTCTTCGCCAGGTCCAGGTTTTCTGGTGTGAGATGTTGTTTATTAGATGCTTAAAGCGGCCATAGAGTTGTTTTCCTTCCCATTTTTGTTTCCTAGTTGTTGTCATACTTTCGTTTATCGTGTTGTCCGTATCGACTCTGATGGTTGTAATTAGTCCTCGTTCGTGTTTTTCTATGTAGTCTTCGAGCCGTTGTATGGATGCGTCAACGGTGTCTTCAATGCTGGCAAGTCCTCTTCCTCCCTCTTTTCTAGATACATATAGTCTGTCAATGTCGTCTCTGGGATGCTATGCCTTATGCATTGTCATTAGTTTTCTTGTCCTTTGGTCCATTTGTTTAAGTTCCTCTCGGGTCCACTTGAGAAAGGGTCCGGAATATCTAACGAGTGGTACAGCCCAAGTACTTATTCCTATGATGAGGTTTCTGCTATTGAGTTTTGTCTCGAGTAGTTTTCTGGTTCTTCTGAGGTATTCGTTTTGGATTTTTTCTTTCGTTTCTGCTTGTTTGATGGTGTCAGTCTCCAAGATGCCCAAGTATTTGTAGGTTTCGTTTTCTGCGAGTGATTTTATCTTATCCTTGTTTGGTAGTTCTATCCCGTCAATTAGATGTCGTTTGCCACTTTTCATTACAAGCATTGCATATTTTTTCTATACCAAATTCCATTCCTATGTCCCGGCTGTATATTCTAACTGTGTGTACTAGGTTTTCCAGTTCTTTTTCATTTTTTGCAAAAAGTTTGATGTCGTCCATGTACATTAAATGATTAACTTTTTCCTGTAATCTGCTGAGTTTGTATCCGGCTGTGCATTTTCTGAGTATGTGGTTAAGTGGCATCATGGCAATTATGAATAGTAAGGGTGATAGAGCATCTTCTTGGAAGATCCCTCTCTGGATATTTGCTTCCGCTAATTTTCTTCCTCCTGCTGTCAGTTCGACTCTCCAGGTTTTCATAGTTTTGTCGATGAAGTTTATGACTTCGTCTGATATTTTGTACATTTTTAGGCTGTTTATTATCCAGCTATGCCTTCTTGCAGTCAATCCAGGCCATAGCTAGATTTTTCCGTCTTGTCTTGCTCTCATCTAGGATATGTTTATCTATGTAGAGTGATTCTGCTGTGCCTCTGGATCCTTTGCAGCATCCTTTCTGTTCGTCAGGGAACAATCCGCGGCTTGTTAGAGAGTGGTAAATCTCTTCCCTTATTTGTGCTGTTAATATTTTCCACATCATTGGTAGGCAAGTTATGGGTCTGTAATTGTAAGGAGCGGTTCCTTTGTTTGGGTCCTTTTGTATCAATGTGGTCCTTCCTTTAGTCATCCACTCGGATACGTGTGCTG
Source organism: Sepioteuthis lessoniana (assembly GCA_963585895.1). Lineage (NCBI taxonomy): Eukaryota > Metazoa > Mollusca > Cephalopoda > Myopsida > Loliginidae > Sepioteuthis > Sepioteuthis lessoniana. The sequence continues at coordinate 24,616,656 of OY757924.1, forward strand.
TTTGTAGGCATTTGTTCATTTCTAGTACTAGTCTGTCGTGAATTGAGGTGAACTTCTTGAACCAGAAACCATGTATTCCATCATGGTCTGGCGTTTTCCAGTTTGATACCTTTTTAAGTGTCGTTCTGAGTAAATCAGTGTGTATTTCAGCTTTCGGGCCTTCTTCGAGTTGTTCTAGTTCTCTAGTGATATGGTTTTATTCCTTTGAGAGTTTTTCATACCAGCGTTGGCTGATGGTCTTCTAGTGGTGTTTGAGTGACAGTAAGTCTCCTTAAGTCTCCTGGACTCTTCTCTGTATACATACCGATAAAATAACTTGTACAGTTAGATTGTTAGAAATATTCTTGTCTCGTACACACAGTTTTCACTAAAAACTTATTTAACTGATTGCTTTGTATTTTATCAATTGGAAATCATATTATGCATATCAAAAGTATAATGCAAACATCACAGACAGAAAGAATAAAGGAATTTTCAGTATAATTTCTGCAAAAAAAAACAAAAACGGATTAATACCGAAAAGACTTGAGAGGGTTATAAACTCGGAATTAAATTTCAACTTAGATATAATGTCACAGAGTCTAATATTCCTTGATTGATTAATTGTTTTTTTTTAAAACATTATATTTTATTTTGCCTTGCTTCCCATTCTATCTATCGGTAGACAAGTGATCGGGTCTCCGGTAACCTTACCTGAATCAAAGTACTTCATTGGCATTCTTCCTTTGTATTTATAATAATCCATTGTACTTAAAATATTTAGCTGGTGTATAATAAGTGAATCAGAATTGTTTTGTTTCATTTTTACCGTACAAGTAACACCGTGATTGTTTTTATTTGATAATTTGATAATTTGATTAAAAGTTTAATCAGTCCTGGGTATACTGAGTCCGACTGAAAATATTTGAAACGGTACGATTTAATCTTTCTTTGTTTGAGCACTTACTGGAAATGTTCTAAAATGATAATTAATTGAATAGAGTTCCTATCACAAAGTCTTAATCTACTGACTATAATGGCAAGCAGATGTAAAGTATTAGATATAACTCCAGGATTGGCTATCATATATAGAAAAATTAACAGTGCCAAGGGAGGTAAATGAGAGCAATTCAAATATTCAAAAAACCTGTTAGAGTTCTTCGACATAAAAAAAAATTATGTCAATAATTCTATCGCCATGACAATTTTAATGAAGAATAGGCTAGTTGGTTCATATATATATATATATATATATATATATATATATATATATATATATATATATAACCCATAGATGGAGTCCTCACAAGTTTTACCACTCCGGGCCAGAGTGGAGCAAATTGCAAAGAAGCTGTGACTCCACACGCTCAAGAGCACTGGAACGAGAGCTTCACTAGCAGATACAATTTAGTGGCCATGGACTGCAAATGGGGAAAATATTTTTTAAAAAAGACAGCAACGGGATAGGGAAACAAGTTGATAAAGTTCAAAATCTTGTGCGGTAGGTTATGTATAACAAGATACACTTGATCTATAGACTTGGACTGAAAGCAGCAATAAACCAAAAGTTGCCGAAATCACAAACGTTGACTAGCCATCTAAGTTCTGACGGGGGCTGGCCTGATGATGTCGCCAACTCAAGGTGAAAGGGGTAGTTTGGTGATATGTGAACCCCAAAGAAAGAAACTGAGTTTTTCGATTCTTGCTTTTTTGGTAGCTGGGGACGCGTACATGAAAAGAGAGGGATTATTCAAAGATATTCAAAGATATTAGAAGAACTGGCTCCAACTAAAACGAAGAATCTACTCATACATTGTGTCTATTATCCCTTTCAAAATACTTCCACGGCTTCAGAAATTGAACGGAGGGAATGAAACAATAGATCATATTTCTGTGGTGAATTGCATCTTTGTATTTTCCTTTTCCCAGCAGACGATGAGCTATCACAAATATAGGAATTGTCAGTATCTATGCTACATGAATGATTCTTTTTTTTCAGTTGCCTTAATTTTGTTTTTGGTTTGTTTTTATAGGAATGCTCTAATCATTTTTATGGCAACACTTACGTTGTTTTTACTTTCTACGACTAGAACATAAGCCCAATGATCAGAAATATAGATTTTTTTTTATCAGAACGCTTAGGGTGGTTTAGTTTATTCAACCTTTACATAAGTAGCATCGTTAGGAAAGCTTAGGTTAGTAATTTATGCCACTTGATTAACGGTGGTAGAATGTAAAACAGTGATGCAATGAAAAGCAACAATTATAAAATGATGATTAATCAAACTGCATCTTTGCAATTCTGTCTGACAGGAACATCACCTTACCGATAAATCCATTGAAACCCATCAGCAATTGTTTTTCGGATGTAATCATATCACCACAATCTTTCTTATTTACTTCATGTCGTATGGGAGGCACACTGAGTGTAATGTGGGAAATAGATCCGAGTTCAAATCCTGGATGAAGTTATTTGAGTTTCATTTCGCGCTAATGTCTTTGGAAAAGGCATGAATCCATCTGTTCTTGTAATGGGAACATTACCCGTTTGATACAGATGTTTATTGTGGTATACGGTTTAAATCAACATTTATGAATGGGTAATATATTTTTCTTTAGCTGCAGTGATCTATGACAGAAATCGTAAGTAGACGTAAAGGAAAGTGTTTTATTGAGAATAAAACTTTTCTTCGAACAAGTGAAACGTAAATGCTTTCCGTAGGTACGTTAATAAGTCCACAGAGCAAAGCTGAAAAACGAAGGTATGAATCCATCTGTTCTCCTCCATCAATGGGGAAATAGTCGAGCATATTTGGTTCTTTAGCCTTGGTAAGGCAACTAGTCTCGAAGATGGTAAACTCTAAATTGAAACCAGCTTTTTAGTCCGTTGAGAAATTTACCTCATGTCACATCCGGCCCGTAGCAGAGAGGTTCGGCAAACTAATATTCACGCAACATTATTTATCTGAAAATAAGAGTAATTGGTAATTTTCTAAAGTTTTAAATCTGTAAATACTTGTGTGTACTTCGTATAATTCCAATTTTAATTTCTTGTGAAAAACCTATTCCATTTGAGTTACTTATTCACTGGTTGATGAGAGTCGTATAACTAAGATCTTTCTTATGAATCAAGAGTTCATTTTATGAGCAAGAAAGATAGGAAAAACTTTAAGAGTGAAGGTTTTCAAATGTAATTTTTCCATGTTTTATATTAATTTGACACGAAGCCTAATAAAATAAAATGGGTGCAGTGAGCCCATGAAAAATGAAAAATATGTTAATGTAAATTAAAACTGGGTGGAGGAGTCCAAGACGAAGTTACGGTTGATTTAATTAATAAAATACAAAAATAAATCGAACGTCATCATTTAATGATCACTAAAAGAGATTTGAACCTGAATACAATGGTTCAAAGCTGTTTATTTGATTGGTTCACATGTGCTCACGTGACGACCCGCAGACGTTGTTGCAATGAGAACGTCCCCATTAGATACAGGTGTTTATTGTGGTGTACGCCTTTGTTTAACATTGACGGATGGGTATTATCTTTTTCTTTGGCAGCGGTGATCTATGACAGAAATGGTAAGTTGATGTTAAGGGAAGGGCTTTATTGTGCATAAAACTTTTATGTCAACTAGTGAAACGTAAATGCTTTCTGTAGGTACGTTAATAAGTCCACAGAGCAAAGGTGAAAAACGAACCCCCCATCCCCAATAAAAACCAACTACAACAAACAAAATAACGAACAAGCAAAAACAAAGTATGAACAACGTAATCTTAATCCTTGCCAATGCATATAATTAATTTGTGAATATTAATTACAAAGATCGAACATCAAATAATGAAAAGCTTAGTTCATAATTCAGCTAATAACTATGAGTTTGGATAACGGCTTATTTATCCACTTTCAGAGGAATGAATAGATACACAGATGAATACATACGCACATAGATGTATATAATAATTACCATGTGAGAAGGGGATTAGAATACGCTGATTGCATCCTCTATAGTGGAGTAAGCCTCCTTCCAATAAAAGGAGTATCTTGAGGACGCCAATAAATTGATAATCATAATGCTGGAGTCCTAAAGAGTGTGGAGTTAACCCTTTGTTGTCAACTCTTACCCGAAGTGATTGTACCTACTAGGGTCTCATCTATGTGTCAAATGGACCAGTTTGTAAATTACAAATATTAGATAAGAGTACTTGAAACCAAATAACTCAGTACAAATTATTTGTATTAAGAATAGTTTTATGAAGCCATAATTGTTTACAAAGGATTAGTTGTTAATCGAAACCAAGTAATTATTCGAAATACACACAGCTCGTCAAACAGTAATGGGAAGTACCTAACAGATTTCTCACAAGAAAAATGATTAACATGTCTTAACACTAAATTTCAGAAAAGGAAAGGAAAACTATGAACCAACTCTTACGCAAATAAAGCTAAAGCACAGATAAACTACATCCTTATGAATAACAAGTAGATTAATAGTGCTTTGAATTGTGAGGCATACTCCTCTTTGAGAGCGTGTCCTCCGACCACCACATTATCACGGCAAAGACAGTGATAATTAACTCAGCAATCAATGCATTCGTGTACATTGGAATCCTTCCATTAATAGAAATTCGTTTGGTGATGATGAAGCCATTTTCAGGACAATAATGGGTCGTTATAGAATAAAGATATATAAAATCAATGACGAAATTTTATTGTAGAAATCTTATAAAAATGGTCCATAAGAAGGCTCCATCTACCGAAGAAGATCAAATAGCTGCCATTTGGGATAAAAATATTGCTTTACATCAGAGAAATCCATACCGTAAAAGTTCGACGAGAGACAAATAAGTATTCTATTTTTTGTCAATTAATTCCATAATTTTTTCTCAATCATTTCATAATATTTTCCCTTTGTACGGTTTGGGAAAAATTATATCCTTTTTAATATTTTTATCCAAGCTAGAATGTTGAGCTATTAAAAATGTTTTGTGTCTTCTCTGTTATCAGTTTATTTACAGGCAAAGAAAAAAAATCGAAAAAGAAAAAAAAAAAAAAAACTAAAACAAAACAACCCCAAAACCAAGAGAACATCCTCTAAGTGTTTTTCCATAATTTCTGCCAGGAGTTGGAAAGTAGTTTGGTAAATAACAAGGGTATTTAACATAGCGTAATAATCAGCACACTTAACTCAAATTCACTAGTTTATTGCGTTTCATCCTTACTGGATACCCCACTAGAGTAGCTTCATCAAAATAACACTAATAATTGGTCAAAATAAAAAGGAATTAATAAAGAGAAATTTCATCGAAACATTCAAAGGAAGAAAAAGGAAAAGAAGGTTTAAAGAAAGAAGAAAGAAAGAAAAAAGGGCTGAATCAGTAAAGGGGAAAAGTCAGCAAGTAAATGTCAATTAAAAAACTGACACTGACGAATTGATTGCGAAATAGAAGTACAGTAACGCAGTCAGTTTGTAAATAATAAAAGAAACAGATGACACAAAGAAAAATGAGGCTTTAAATACTTCTGATTTCAGACGAATAGAATATTTGACAATAAATAAAAAACAATATATATGAAGAGCTATACTCGAGACACATTCGACTATTCTATGAATATTAGTTACAAGTTTTAATAAATCCATCAATAAAATAAAAATAGCAAATGGTGTAAATACGGGTTAAGCTGGATGTTTATAAGGAAACAGATAAGTAAACCTTTATTGCTATGCTAGAAATGTATACAACTGTAATTTTAAGCTGAGATTAAGATAAGAAAATATTAAGGACTTAATCTCACATTGGACAGGGCTAGATGTTATAAGCATTTCAGATTTTGGTGAAATCGTTACATAGTTCCCAACAGATAGTACAGCTATTTCAGCAACACTCGTATTTAATCAACTCCCCACGATTTTAGAAATGTGACACAGAGTCGGCTTAAGGAAGGGAATCTCTCGACGTGGTTGCCAAAAATAGTTCAGTATCACCGGCATTCTCCTTTAGAGGCGTCTCGTGTTCTAGGCAATAATCCTAGCCCTTTTCCTTTTAAACGAGGAGTAAGGTGCTGGTAGAGGGGATCCTGCTGACGAGAACTAAGCTGATTTATTCTTTAAATCACTCAGCACAAATGCAAGACATTTTAAGAGACAATCGGGGTCCATCTGAACATTAAAATAACGCAGGAACTACTTCATGAAACAGAGAAACTTTGTTGTCTATTTCCTTTTTATAAATTGGTAGAAAAGCAAAATTTTCTGTTAAGGTGTAATATTTTGTGTTGGGGACTTTGTTATCTCTTTTGCCTCCTGTCTTCCTTTGAGTTGTAGCCTGCTCACACCTCTGCAAAACCAAATATATACATAATTCGTTTTTTTCCGCGCTGCCCATTTAAAGTGTTGGATCGTATCCTGGGGATTAGTTTTAAAAAAATCTGATTCTGTGACACGAATTTAAAAAAAAATGCAAGCAACCTTGTTTATTGTTCAGGTGACCTTGAACACTGTGAAAACTTTTACCAAAATAGTTCTTTACATAGCACTAGTTTTTGTATATCTCTATATTTATATAACTGTATCTATATCTTGCTGACTCCACTGAGGACTATAGGAATACAGCCACACCACGTCTGTGAAACTGTGAATCATATAGATTTTATGGGGTGAAGTTGCTAGCCTTAACACTCTCTGGTTGTGAATTCAGAGTTTTTCCTTTTCCTTTTTAAGTCTAAAGATCTATCATCTTCCCTATTATAATAAGAATATTTTTTGATTTTCCGTTGTTGTTTTTTTTTAAATTGTACTTTTTTCTATGATAATTTGTTTACTCACATTTGTATACTGATCTAAAACTAATAGATTATACACATTAAATGGTTTAAAGTAGTTTTAAGTAACTAATAATAATCCTTAGTAAACACTTATAGCTTCATGTAAAAATTCTTAATAAGAATAATTTCTGTACAGTTGAATAAATAAGTATTTTTATCTAACATTAATAATGATGATTTGTTCGCACACAATTATATGGTTTCCTGTATAGCTATCCAGTAGTAATACATAATTTTCGAATATATTTGACATAGATAGACCCCAGAAGGTAATACCACTCCTGGTCAGAGTGGAACTGGGAGTAATGACAATGATGAGTGTTCCATTCTCTCCAGAGCTCCAAGACTGGAGCCTCATGATCGGATGCCGATTAATATAATACTCAGAACACTCCTTTTATGGGGATCTTATCACTCTACAGAGAATAAAATCAGCATATTCTAATTCCCACCAACAAAGTGACTAAATATTGATGGGTGGGGAAGATTGTGTTACGCTTATTTTCAAAACGATCGAGCCTGCTTATCTTGAAAAATCAGTATTCAAAATCTTGATCCAAACATTTATCTCTGGCCTGATGTTAGGAATGCGCAACTATTTCGGCCACCTTGAATGTTTTATTCACTTAAAAAGAGGTACTGGAACTGTTCACAAAAGTTCAATACTTTGAAAATTGGGCCATAAAACGGACTTGTTCGTTTTATTTAAGAATCCATCATTCGCACCTTGAACCGCAATTACATCTCATTTTTCTTCTGGATGGTTATTTAAGCCTAACAAAACAACAGCCAGACGTACGTTTTTACTCTTTATTTTAATCATTATTTATTATCCACACAACACCCTCATCTCCTTCTCTTTCGCTCCAGACCTCTCCCCTTTCACAAGCTTCACACAACTAGACCGCCGTTAGCAGAGATTTCATCTAAATGAATGTCTAGCCGATCGTGTCCTGTTTAACATAATTACCAATCTCGCAAAAGTGGGGCTTTATTTTCAGTGTCAGAGATTCGGATCCTCTAATCATTATCTCTCTTTCTCTCTTTCTCTTTCTCTCTCTTCTCTTTTCTCTATAATTATTACTTCCACCTTCCTCCTTCCTCTCACACCTTGTTTTCTTTATCTCTAAATTCTGCACATATACACTGACGCACATACTCAACCCCTCTCCTCCACTCTTTTTGTCAGTGAACTGCCTTTTTTTCTCTTCGAAAACGGACTTTGCGTAGTAAGGAGAGATAATCAATGAGCATTTTGGTGGTGAAAGGGGAAGTTAGTGACAAAATACAGGATATGGGCACAAACAAATAAGCAATTAAAAGAAATGAAAGAAAAATATCGTGTTTATTTCCTTAATTACCCAGGCGATATAATTAAGCAATAAAAATATAATTATGATCTCAGATTAAAGAGTGACAAGACATGAAAAACGAAAATAAATAAAAGAAAATAGTGGTAAAACACAAAAAACACAACTAAAAAGCAATTCCGATTATTGGGGAATATTTTTTATTTGGATTTGTTGAAATTGATGTGACTTATTGAACGTTAGTAATGGATGAATGGCCACAAGTCGATTGACCCGGCTTACATAGATGACACACACACACACACACACACACACACACACACACACACACACACACACACACACACACACACACACACACTCTCTCTCTCTCTCTCTCTCTCTCTCTCTCAAACGAACTTTAGGGAATAAAAGAATATTATCTATTATAATATTCCATAATATAAATTGTATGAAATGGCGAAATTACACTGGGCTCTTTATTAGATTCAAAAGAGAAAAATCTGATGTAATAAGAATCATAATTTTACTCATATTTCATATTTTAGATTTTTTTACTAAACGCGTCTGGCTATGAGGCAGTGGTTAAGAGTTATAGTTGCATACCATGACTAATATAGTGTATGACTTATCCTCACAGTCATGACCTTGTGCCAGACTAAACTGATTTGATTTGAGGTAATAGCAAGCATTTTATTCTAACAGACTGTTACTATTGTAATGAATACCATCATTAGGTGCACAGAACTTAGAATCTTGTGCCAGACTAAGGTTAACCTTTTCGGTGTCTCTTGTAGGGCAAGTTAGCAAGTTAATCTAGCAGATAATTTATTATGTGTTTAATGTTCTTTGGAGGCCTCTGCATTTGTGTCCTAACGCCAGAATAAGCAAAAAATAACTTTGTATCATGCTATTTATCTTAATTAATTCGTATGTCGTTTCAAGCTAAATTCATTAACCCACCCCACCAAAGACAAACAAACCAAAACAGAAACAACTCAGAAACAATCCATATTTGCTAAGTCATTGTTTATATTTAGGCCTTTTTTTACAGCGAAGTAATTGCCAACTTTTTAGAAGTATCTTTTTCATTTGTCTTCTTACCATATTGGGTCTGTATAACAATGTATCATTTCACAATTCCTCGTACCCCAGGCACATATTAACTTCTAAACGGAGCAAAACTGTCAATCGTAAGCAGAATAAGCAAGTATCAATTGACCCTATAACTTTGGAATTCTACTTTGTAGACTTGGGCTAAATTTCCGCTAAAGATGAATCAAATCAAGGAAGATTGCTCATGACAAAATTGTTTCATTTTAAGACAATAGTAAATGGTAGGATAGATTGTGCATTTTTAAAGTAATTATTCTTATTTGATAGGATCATTTGTTTGCACTGTTATATGTGTTACGGCCACCGGCCACGGTAGGATTATAGTGCAAGAACTACTATGTGGACCGGAAGTGGGGGAAGGCGATTGGCGAGTCTTCGAGGCCTAGCAACAGGGGAAGAAGCAGCCGAGAAGGGGCAAAGGTCTTGACCCGGATAAGGAGAAGACATGCCATGGGTCGAGACAGGGAGGACGCTTTACCGCCAAAAAGAAACGAAACCCAAAAAGTTAGTTTCGAGCTTCGTCAAGGAAGAGAAAGGTCACCTTTTCACGGGGTCCGGTGAAAGGGGAAATCCTAGTCCCAAAATGGCATATAGAAGCATTTAGCTCCGTTGGGTAAGACCCTGAGGCTCAATGTAAAAGAAAAGGGAAACAAAAACTGGTGCCTTGCCACTCGTTAATAGGAGATTAACGAATATAAGAAAAAAAAAAGAAAAAAAGAAAAAAATTAACAAAAGAAAGGAAAGATAAAAAAAAAGGTTAGTCAAACTTTTTATCAAGAATGATATACGTAACCTCAATAAAGGTCCGTATCAAGACTATTCCAAAGAAACATTTTTGAGGCTGTTCATCAGCAGCTAGTTTCGGCGGAAAACCTATTTGGTTAAAATTTGTACATCCATAAAGACGAAGAGGAGAGACTCTTGTTCTTCGGTGAAAGAAGAAAAAAAATACTTTGTCTTATTGGAAGGACCTAGTCAGACACTATTGGGAGCGAATTGGTTTCCACATTTCTGTACATTTTTGTTATATTCGTTTTGTTCTTTGTTTGTCTGTTGTCACAGTTGTGCTTTCTTTTAAATGAAAAAAATGTATGAATGATACATATATAAAGAAAAGGAAAAAAACCAACTCCGCGTTATATTGTTTGTCCGGTTCAGAATTCCCCACGTATTCATTCATATCACGTTGACCTCTTTAACCTTCAAACCCTCATTCGTCCGTGGTCCTAATAACCCACACATAGGACTCCGTCCACATCTCGAAAAATTAAAAATACGGGTGGAAACTCGTTACATATGGTTTCACTTACTGCAAGCAATAACTAATAATAATCCTTAGTAAAAAAAATTTAACTTCAGGTTAATTCTTGATACAAATTTGCATACATCTGAATGATTTCAAGTATTCCTAACATTAATAATTCTATTTAATAATTATCATTTGTTTGCACACGGTTATAGTTTCAGATATTCTTATCCAATAGTAATAACTTTTAATCAAATATATTTGACTTAAAGATGAAACCCTAACAGGTACTACTACTTCGGATTATTTATTTATTTATTCATTTATTATTTGCTTTTTTTACTTACAAAGACATTTTTTCTAAATTATTTTTTCTTTTTTGTTTCAGATTTCCTGTGGAAAAGATTCGTATGTGAATGAAGCTATCACCATATTTGGTCGCGCACCTCACTACTTCCAATCTTAACAACAGATTCTCCATTATCATCATAATCATCATAATCATCATTACTTGTCTTTTTATTATTATTATTGTTGTTTCATAATCATCACCATCCTCATCATTGTATATGTATATTTCCCTGATAACTTCATCCACGTCTGCACCACCTACGCCATTTCATTCAGATAAACTAGATCACAATTTAATATCAAATATTCTCGTTATCTATTTGATTATTTTGCTGGTTGATTTCAGCCTGTTATGAAAAATGTCTATTGTTTTTATTCCATTGTGTGCTGTAATTTCAAGAGGTATTGCAAATAATTAACCACAATTTAGGATCGAACGAGATAATCTAACATTAGAAACAAGGATAAACCATTGTAACGACTCCCAATACCAAAGAAAAGTCTTGCTTTAGCAAAGGAAAGAAAAATATAAGGAATATAACGAGAATCAACTTTAAAACCATTGTCACAAGTCCATAAATATCATTATCCTTTTATGTCTCTTAAATATCATGCGGCCTGATTTGGTGGCTGAAGTAGTTGCATATTTCCTATTGTTACTGTTTAGTGTTCGGATCTACTTGAAAAGTCACCATTTTGAATCCTGATTTTTAAAGTAGGCATGACCTTTATATTTAGAAAATTGTCATGAGATAAATCTTCTTCCTAAGTCCATTAAGACTAAAGAGAAAGATTTATCTTATGATAATTTATCACGCAAAGCTTGTTAAAAGTCAAGAATCGTAAAGATGATCATAATTCTATGATTACAGAAATTAACAGTGGGAAAAAAATTGTACGTACAATATTTACACCACTGTTAATTTCTCTAATTATAGAATTAAAACAAAGCAAATATCTTTCATTGTTTTCTTTGTTCTATTTAATATTCAGATATAAGTAAAATCTAAAATATTATCAAGACATTAAGAATATTTATCATTCATGTCGTTGTCACCATTACTACAATATAACCACTGAGCTATTTATAGTTGAACTTGGTGATGGCTTGTGAAAATTGTCAAAGAATAATGCAGGTTTGATAGACGAAATACAAAATAACATTGTATATTTTCTGTAATAATGTTCTATAAAAATAAGATCATAAGAACTTCTATTTCGGAACAAAGGCAGAATCTTTAAGGATGATGTACACACAGAACAAAATAGATAAAGAACTAAAAGCAATGAATCAATGTTTTTTTAAAAATTTCTACTCACTCATCTCAGTTGGAAACAGAATATAGTACTGAGTCAGAGTCTTTTATTTTCTAGTTGATTAATTTAATCATAAAACACTTTTAGCTGACATGAATATTTTCAAATACAAGAGAAAGATACATTGATCATCATGAAAGTTTAATTAGATATTTATCCTATACAATTTAACATATAGAATAATTTCAATTATCTTAGGCAAACTACCAGGAGGTGTTTTCTTAAATTCTAACTTATATTAAACCAATGTTCCTTCAAAACTGCCCAAATCTCTTTTTTTTTTTTTTTACTTATATCCAAATTAGCACTTTGAAAATGTCCATGATAATCGACGTTCTGTCAATTACATTTTTGTCAAAATATTATATTATTGGATTAACAGTTCGTTTGAGATTAACTGGCACAACGAAAATGGAAACTGTTTCTAAACAGGTTTAGTCAAAATTATAATTCAGTCTGATGCATTAATTTCCGTTACACGACTTCGTACTACCATTTAAGTGTGTGCATATAAGCCAAATGAATTAACCAAAAAAATTAATGATTATAGCCAATTTTTAATCTTGTTAAAAGGAACAAACGAAAAAACAATAAAATAAAAGTAATAGTGGTCTCAGGCTTTTGCATAGTGCAAAATGTGTATTTTGTAAATGAGTATTATGTCTCTTAAGTCTTATTGTTGAATATGTATTTCTTTAATTTGCTATGTTTAGCTAGTAAAATGATAAAGAAACTTCTTGACTATTGCAATAACACATGTTCACCAATAAGATTTTTTAAAACAATGATTAATGATTAGTCAATGATTAATAATTTCCAACAAATTAATACTATTCTATCTATTTGTAGAATTATGTTTAATTCAGTAACAAAAATACGACGTAAAAAACTAGAGGAAAAATTAATGAAAATATCTTATCAAAGAAATTTGAGGAGCATTTTATAAGTTCTTAAACCAAAGAGAGTCTCTTTTACAGCTTGTGAAATTATAGCTGTCATACTTAAAATTTTAACCTCTGTATTGTCATCTTTACAAAGTTATATATATATATATATATATATATATATATATATATATATATATATATATATATATATATTAGATATTTGGCTTCTGATCAGCAATTTCATTTTGATTTTAATTAAAATCAAGATGAGTAAATCGACGGGTATTGTAATCGACTCAAAATCTACATCCGGATGTCGATTATATGTCAGCATAATTATCAATATGAAATATTTTCCAATTTTCAGCATTAAACTGTGTCTTATGAGATTAACTGACAAGTAACATAAACTCTATTTTGAATATTTTAATTGCTTTCCCAGCAGAAACCTGCACAAAATCCAGACTACTTTTAAATGAATAAGACAGTTTTTGAAGATATGCAGCTTGCATAAAGTTTATTCTAAAACTTTACGAATTCTTTGGATCAAATATTGTCGAAAATGCTGGTGTTCTTTAGGAAAGTGAAAAAATGCTCCTTCTTGGTCACTCCAAGATTCCCAACAGGATTTTTCCCGGATGAAATTTTTGAACACTAGACAAATTTCAACTTTATAAATAAATAAGTTTTTTACAAGCTGTGCGCGGCTTCAAATGCGATTACAAGTGATTTTTTTCTTTCATCAATAGCATAATTAAAAAAAAAAGGACCGAATTTAAGTTTGTGGAAATCGTCAGGAAAATACGAGAAAGTCACGTACACGATTGTCATTAAGTTCCTTCAATAGTCACCTGCCCAATGCCCTTTTTAAGCAAAACCCCCGACTGCCATTAAAAAAGCAGTTTAAAATAAAATAAAATCTTGATATTTACCAACATCAGCGCCAAGGTTCGAAGGGATTTTAAAATCAGTTCTTGTTTGATAAATGAGATTTCATCTTCAATATAACACTTTTAAAATGCACTAAGAAAACTACAGTCAGAAGTACACCTTTAAGTTTGAGGCAAAGAATAACGGATCCGGGATTTTTTCTTTTGAAATCAATGTTATAAGAATATATAGAGTTGTGTTACCACTAATGTACTCTGACTTATTTACGTATGAATAAGCAATCAGAAAGGAAGTATTTCCTTGAGCCAAGGTTCCGCCTCCAAGGCAGTATCTCTGTGATTTATTAAGAGGCACAAAGTCAGGAGTACTCTGACAAATACAAGATGGTTTTTGAAACTCACATGAAACCCACCTTATATTAAATTTTTTACTTTAGAGGTGGGAAAAATAAGACCTACCATCACCACTATTAATACCATTTATCGTCTTTACTGCTACTATGGAAAAAAGATTGATGAAATTTGCCTTTGAAATTTATGATCAGTGTTGAAATCCACGTATGTTTTGGCAAACCAAGTTCTACATTCTTAAGCATCATTGTGGCGCTCAATAACTTCCCAGGAATAAATCTAAAAATCTGTATACGGTCCGTAAAAAAAAAAAAAGAAAGAATTTCAACGAATTTCAAATTATTTGGCCTTTATAATCATGGAAGTAATGTAAATAATGAATGAATTTCCTCGTCAATATCGTTATTTTTAATATTACAATGTCGTCCCAAATTTCCTGTACACAGTAAAAAATTTGCGCATTTTAAATGAAATCTAACTTTATTCACCGGAAGTTTTTCATTAATTTGAAAAAAATTCTAATACACGTTCTATTCATTATGAAATTGTGTTAACAATCCACGTGTAATGCACGTGTATTTTGCGTTTTTTAAAAATTGTTTAGGTGATTTCGGTTCCGTTTATTTTCCTTGTACATTATGGCCTTCATGAATAAACTCAAAACGTTGATATCCGAAAACTTGTGGAATGTAATCAAGACGACAGGTGACCATTTCAGAAAGTCGGAAACTGCACTGGGAGTGTTAATTTCTTCTGTGTATGAAGATTGTTGTAAAAATATGTATATTAACACCGTCATTTTAAAATTTACGTCGTTTATTAAAATCCCAACGTTTAGTTTTGTGGTTACTTCACGATCATTTTCCTTTGGAGTTTTCATTGTTCCATTTATGCCAAGAACAGTTCAATATAAGGAATTTGTTTATTCATCCAACTATTGATAATGTATTTCTGTAAAAGATGACTGATTTGTTCCTAAAATCGTTCGCAAATGTTAGAATAATGGTAGCATTCCATACTTTGTTCTCCGCATTTTGATATAAATGCGTCATCGTGTTTATGTGTGGTTAAAAGAACAGGATGTACGTGTGTGTAGATGTAAATGTGTGAATGGGTATGTGTCGTGCGTCCAAAATTAATGAAAGCCTCGATTCATTCTGAAAGAAATAATTACTCTAATAAAGCAACAAATTACATTAACTAGGCGACCTCGGATTAGCCAAGAACTACCGAGGGATAACACTTACATCCATAGCAGCCAAAATCTACAATGCCCTACTACGAAACCGCATAGAACCCAAAATAAACAACATCCTTAGGAAAAACCAAAATGGCTTCCGGAGAAATAGATCCACAACTTCACAAATATTGACCATCCGTAGAATCCTAGAAGGCGTTCGGGCAAAAAACCTTCAGGCGACATTACTATTTGTCGACTTTACCAAGGCCTTCGATTCCATCCACAGAGGGAAAATGGAACTAATCCTACTAGCATACGGCCTACCAAAAGAAACCGTAGCAGCAATAATGATCCTCTACAGAAACACAAAAGTGAAAGTACGTTCACCAGATGGAGATACGGAATACTTCGACATTGTTGCAGGAGTAGTACAAGGAGACACGCTAGGCCCATACCTCTTTATCATCTGTCTAGACTACGTGCTTAGAACTTCGATCGACAAAATCAGAGAAAATGGCTTCGAGCTGACTAAGAAAAGAAGCAAAAGGTACCCCGCAAAAACAATCACAGACGCCGACTACGCTGATGACTTAGCGTTACTGGCGAATACGCCAAATCAAGCAGAGACACTACTGCATAGTTTGGAACGAGCTGCAGCAGGCATTGGCCTCCATGTCAATGCGCACAAAACTGAATATATGTATTACAACCAAACGGGCAACATTACCACACTAGACGGAGCCTCTCTGAGGCTAGTGGACAAATTCACCTACCTAGGAAGTAGCGTCTCATCAACAGAAAACGACATCGACACACGACTGACGAAAGCATGGACGGCTATAGATAGGCTCTTAATCATATGGAAATCAGACCTGACCGATGAAATGAAGCGCAGTTTCTTCCAGGCAGCGGTTGTATCGATACTGCTATATGGATGCACTACTTGGACGCTAACCAAACGGCTGGAGAAGAAACTTGACGGCAACTACACAAAAATGTTGAGAGCAATATTGAACAAGTCCTGGCGACAACACCCCACGAGACGCCAACTGTACGGCCACACGCCTCCCATCACGAAAACTATACAGGTTAGACGAGCCAGACACGCCGGACACTGCTGGAGAAGCAAGGACGAGCTCGTAAGTGACCTACTCCTATGGACCCCCACATATGGCCAAGCAAAAGCAAGGACGGCCAGCCCGAACTTACATACAGCAGCTATGTGAGGACACAGGATGTAACCCAGAAGACCTGCCGGAGGAGATGAATGATAGGGAAAAGTGGCGAGAGATGGTCAAGGATATCCGTGCTGGCGGCACGACATGATGATGATGATGATGATGAGACACTTCCTTTTGGTTTCAGTCCATTCATTTGTTTATGTTTGCAACTCAGTCTCTCAATGATACGGGATATACTTTACCAGAGAAGGAAGTTATTTTAAGAACTAAAAAACAGAACTCATTCAAACATCTAATTTTTCTTACTAAAACATATAATTAATTCATCAAAATCTTCACCTTTATATTTGAAATTAGTAATTTTATATACACACATTGTTGGTTACTTGGTCAATTTATTACATATTAGGTTTATGCACTAGTTTTTAGCACTCTCTTCTTAAAACTAGAGACTGAATAAACCTAAATACCGGTTTAAGTTTAGCATTTAGTGTTTATCGAGTGTTGAAAAAAACAATGACCACGAAAAAGATACTCGAAGGATACTGTGCGTTGTTCCTTTTCAATCAAAGTTAGACAGAAGCAGAAGCAAGAAAGATAGTGGAATTTGGCTTAAAGAAAAAAGGATGCCCAGATAGACCTGAAAAATTTGTAAGTGATTTGCTAGTCTTTTGGGCGATAACCTTTACTCAATCAAATTTGATTAGTTTTATGAGGTTTACAAAGTATGGGAAAGATTCACAAGCTGGATGAACTATCTAAATTAATTTTTACAGGGAAGCAGTGAACATCTCACTCCCTGTTCACTTCCAGCAGATGTTTTTAAAGATTGTCACAGGAGATTAAAAGTAGATTTATGACGATGATTCGAAGAGTCATGGACACCAGGACAGCAAATTTTTATAAGTTATTGGTATGTAATTGGTAAGAAAAGAAAAATGTACAATGTGTAATAAGTAAACTGTCGAGCCTTACATTCGTCACCTTTGAAGTTGTAATCGAAGGAAAAATTATAGAACAAGAAAGTCAGAATTACATATTGCTATCGACATGTTGCTTTGTCTTCTTGAAAGAACATAATAGAATTGCATTGGGAAGTCTTTCTTGCGCAGCATATTCACTATCATTGGATTAAATTGGTTTTTGACATTGTAGCATTCCTTATCTAATCAATAATCTAAAGATATCTTTGATACTCAGAATTTTATTCATTACTTGACTGAATCAAAGCCAAAATAACTTTATTGAGAATGAATTTGAAATCAAGTAAGGTATTTTGATAATTAATTGATATAAATGTGCTATAATTAGAACCCCCCCATTAAAAACTGTCGTACAAACTATATATATATATATAAATAAAATATTATTCAATCCAGTAAATCCGATGTTGGGAATAATTCCTCGTAGGATCAATGGAAATAAATCTAATAGATAAAATTATAATCTTAATGGGACTGATTGTTAGTTTTTTTGACGAATATATATATACATATACATATATGTGTGTGTGTGTGTGTGTGTGTGTGTGTGTGTGTGTGTGTGTGTGTGTGTGTGTGTGAGGGAGATGGGTTTGCATGTATGTAAGACCTAAGACTTTAAAACTATAACCCCACAGTACTTCTTCCGTTTCCTGAGTCACTACAATTCATCAGACTGAAATTTTTAAACCAATTTTGGTCTAAAAGCATAAAGCCTTTAAGAATTGATCATAAAAACAGTTTGTTATTATATATATATATATATATATATATATATATATATATATATATATATATATATATATATATATATATTGGGTTGAGTCATAAATATTGTCCTATTTTATTGAAATGTAATTTATTCATGAATATTTAAACTATGAATTGATTACATTTACTACTATATTCGGTCTTATTTTGAATCATCTCTTGGCATTTACCAGGTAGCTTATTGATTCCTCTTAAATAAAACACCGCTGGTTTCGAGTTCCAGATGTTTTCCACAAAGCGTTCACCTGATCTCCTGGAAAAAAATTGTCATTCAGAGCATTTTGTGGGAAACAAAAAAGATGGAAATCACGACTAGCAAGGTCTGGTAAATATGGTGGACGGGATTGAACAGACCAGCTTAAATCCAATATTTTTCCTGTGTAACTCTTGCTGAATGTTGCTTTATTATGCGGAAGCAAATGTTTCTCGCATTGACACAAGTGGGGCATTTTCTTTAAAGATTTTCATGCACACGTTGCAGTTGCTTCGTGCAAAATGAGATTTCTTTGTTTTTTGCAATGAGATTTCGTTTAAGTTTTTAAACCGCAATCATACATTGTGGTTTAAAAACTCAAAATACCTAATACTATAGTGATCATGCAGCATAACTTTTCACCTACGCTTTTGGGGTAGGCAGCAGAGATTCATCTTTGTCAATCCACTGCTTTTGCATTGAACATTGTCATAAAAGACCTATTTTTTGTCACCTGTAATGATATTCTTGAGAAACGAGTCATTTCTTGAAAGAAGACTTCTCGTTATGGGTATGCAAATCTTCCTAATTTTTTCTCACCAGCAGTGTGAGAAAGTCAAACGCCAAGCTTGCTAACTTTTTCAATCTTTTTCAAGTTGTGACACATTGTAGATTTGAATGTGCTAATTCAAATGCTAATATTATTGTACTTTTTGTACGGATTGCATTACACTAATTCTCTTAATGCATTTTGATCGAGATCTGATAAGTGTGCTGGTATGGATTCATCTCTTGATGACATATCGCCAGAACGAAACTTTGAAAACCATTTTCGGCCGTGGGAGTCTGTAATGAGACCTTGAAACTTTCTTTGCTGTTTCTGAAGTATTCCTGTTATTCTTAATCTCCCACATTACATGTCGAATATACGCTTTCAGTTTTTCTATTCTAAAGGCGTGATATCATATATTAGATTATGATGTGCACTCTTTTACACCTGAACTAAGAATTATCGATGAAGACTTTTTAATCAAGTAATTTTCGGTTGCGTTTAAAATATTGGAAATTTAAAATGCATCGATAGAACTTGCTTGTAAAAAACGAAAATTATATATATAGTGTTGAGTCATAAATGATTTCAAAGCAGGTATGACTCATCACTATATATATATATATATATATATATATATATATATATATATATATCGAGTTGAGTATACATAATTTCCGTTTTTTATAAGCAAGTTGTATCTACGCATTTCCAGTCTCGTAACCGGAAATTAACTGATTAAAGAGTATCTTCATCGATATATATATATATATATATATATATGGAAAACTGGAAGTAAATCCGATGGTATAAAAATGTACATATGTATGTGTGGTTTGGTTTCTTTGTTTAATGGTATATCAATCTTCGTGGGTTATTTAATGCCAAAACTTGCAGAAGAATAGCAGTAATACTATTTACATTAAAGCTGGGAGTATTGAGGGATTCATCACTTTCTAAAGGAAAATAGGCCGAAAGTGAACATAATAGTGTGACTGGTGTTCGAACCCACTTACACATCGACCTGAGTCCAGCAATTTAGCCATTACGCCATCGGGGAATGATCGAGGATGCAAATGTTTCTTTCACCAAATTGCTATCCCTTATGAACATCGCATATTTAATAACTGTCTCGCTAATATTTTGATTAATAATGCAAGTGTGTAGTGGTCAACAAATTAAACTACCTTTGTATTGATAGAACAAAAAAAAAAATAGGAGAAAACTCTTAAAAGTATGCTCATTAACTATCATTAAAGTTTTAGGCCTCTTTAAAAACATCCCTTTACATTATTTATGTACAAACAATGATTTTCAAAGTCATCTTTGTGCTTTGCATCTTAGAATTATTATGTTGACCAAAGATTTGAGAAGGTTGGTTTGGTTAATGGCATATCAAATTTCGTGGATTATTTAATGCCAAATCAATACTTGTATAAGAACAGCAGTAGTACTATTTAACCCATTGTTGTGGAGATAAAGAAGAAGCAAAGGACGTAAAAATATGGAGTGAACAAAACAATGGAAACATAAACGAAAGCAAAAATCAGGTAGAAAAATCCCCCCAAATAACTTATGCTGACACAAATCTGCAGGCGTGACACACTCAGTGAAGATGAAATTCATTCCCTTAGTTTGCAAGATAAGCTTGGAAACAAGTGCTTCACATCGAGCATGGCAATAAAAGTAATATCAAAAAGGAGGAAGAAATATTATGATAAAGAGGAAGAGACGGTAAAAGAAGTGTATAAAACAGCCAACAGAAAGAATATTTAAAATGAGAGACTGGTTGAATAATAGGAAAAAACAAGGAAATAAGTTTCAAAAAGAAGGTAAACTAGAAAGAAAGCAAGTAAGCAAGAAAGAAAGATAATCAAGTAAAAAGAGACAGAAAAAGAGGGAAAAAGAAATAAGAAAGAAATATGCAAAGAAAGTAAGGAAGAAAAATAAACTTAGAAAGAAATGAAGGAAGAAAGAAAAAAGCATGCAAGAAGACTGAAAGTAAGAAAGAAACAAGGAAAAATAAAAAAAGAAAAAGATACCAAAATAAAGGAAGAAAAAGAAACAAAACCTGAAAGAAAGGAAGTAAAATAAAGAAAGGGATAAAAGACTTTAAAAATGACAGCATGAAAAGAAAGAAAGAAAGAAAGAGATCGAAAAGAAGAAGGAAAAAGCAATAAATTATAGGAAGAAATGAAAAAAAAAAAATCAAAGATTGACATCTAAGAAAGAAAGAAAGAAAGAAAGAAAGAATTGAATAAAAATCTGATATCAAAGAAATAAATAAATAAAGAAAGAAAGAGACCAACCGAAAGAAAAGAAGAAACAAAAGAAGAAAAGAAGAAAAAAAGAAAAGAGGAAAAAAGAAAGGTAGAAAAAACCCATAAAAATATAACAAATAGAGAAAGACAGAAAAGAAAAAGTCGAAATACTGACACCTAAGTGTGTGTGTGTGTGTGTGTGTGTGTGTGAGAGAGAGAGAGAGAGAGAGAGAGAGAGAGAGAGAGAGAGAAAGAGAGAGAGAGAGAGAGAGAAAGATAGAGAGAATAATTACAAAGAAGTGACCATCCTCGAGATACACAAACAGCAAAGTGGTTGCTGACGGGGCGGGGTACATCCCAGGCAAATAGAAACTCTTAGAAACGAGAGGCAAGCGGATAGCGATGAGGGTTGGGTGTTGAGCAGCAAAACAATTCAGTCTAAAGAGGCGGTGTTGAGCCATGGGTGGTAGATGGCGGCCTCTCAGCTGCTCTAATTGTCATTGTTTATGTCAACATCTTCATTAAACATTCATCTAGTTCCATCCGTTCGGCTGCAAAACGGAGTCCAACCCAGCGAGTTTGAGAGGCAAAAAGCACCTGCTCAGCTCTTCGTTCATTCACTCAAAGGCAACAGGAACCAGTCTTTTGAAGGGAATGACGCAAGTGTCGGTTTGTCTGTCTTTGCCAGACTTTTGTCTACTTCGATGCTTGAACTGCTTTCGCCAGTAAAATGGTCGTGCAATCCCCCATCAGTAAATTCAATTCTTGTCGCAATAATGCCTTCTTCCATCAGGTTTCATTTTTAACTATTCTAAAACTTAACAAACATAGAACCATTAATGCGGCGGTTTTGGATGCTGGTTTAACTATTTAACTAGATTAGGTAAATCTAGCAAATAATAATAATAGACCATGATAGTAGGGCACCTATTACATATTAAACTTATCTAAGAGGCAATGGTCAGTAAAACTAGTTCGCTAAACATTGCTCTCCGGTTAATCATTTTGATATTTTCCAAGGTTACATTTTATTTGGATTCTATCGATATTCACCAAGCTTAACAAGGTTTCTCAAACTTTTTAATTGATGCAAATTTAATTTACTTGAACCTTCAAATTAGTCAATGGAATATTGAATTACCAAACAACTAATTCATCAATGTTTAATACAGTTTATGTGAGAAAGTAATCCTAATTAATTTTTGATTCTTGAGTTATCTTAAATTAGAAGGACAGATTCGTTGGGCACTGAAGAGAACACGCCTGCATGTTTCTAATCTTGGGCTGAAAATCACAACATTCTATTCTCTGTTTAGTAAATAATGTAATTCTCTGCTTAGTAAATAATGCACATAGCTAAACCCATATTAAATCACATACAAAGTTGGAAAATTTAGTAAAATGGGCTTCACAGTTGCACAAAACTTGGGATATTATGCTACAGCTTTTTCCATTCATTCAGTAATATCCAATTCCGTACATAGACTTTTCTACAAGATCGAAAGTCATTTTGATATATTCTTTTTTAAGAATCGTGTCTCAATTTGTTCTTTCCACTTCAAAAGCATTCATTTCTTTAAATGACCCATATATTTTGAAAGGGTCGTATGTGAACGACCCATCACTAGTGGCCATCAAACTCAATCAAGCATTTTGCGAGGGGTGAAATATGTAGCCCCTAGTCTACATCATCACGTCATATTTGCTCTGTTATAAAGGGATTTATAAATGCTAACTTGTAAATTCAACTCCTGTGGTCCAACCCCTATTCTTTTAATCCCCCTGTCAAAATTCCATTCACCCCAGGAGTATATATGAACCACCTTGAGAAGCCTTGGTCTAGCACAACTCAACAGTCTAGAGAACCCAGTGGAAGTCGAACGTTATAGTATACATTGTTATAATGTTAGTAGTTTTGAAAAGTTATCTGTGAAAACGTTGACAAAAAGATGAGGTATTAGAAGAATAGACGAACTTGGAAATTATTAGATCCAGGTGACAAAAGAACAGTTAAAAACTCTATTACAGTTTGGTTTCCACATTAATAAATCAGGCCGACCATCTCTGTAATTGTTCCAAACTGTCTTTTCATTGTGAGGAGGAAGGTCTTTAATTCGAAACTCCTAAAAAGCTTGGATTTTATGTTTTGTGTTTTACAAAATATCAGTAGGCTGTTTGAGCAACACTGAAGAACAAACATAGAACCATTAACGCGGTGATTTTGGATGCTGATGCATTTTGACAGAGGGATTAAAAGAATAGCGGTGGGACCACAGGAGTTGAATTTACTAGTTAGCATCTATGAAGAACCGGTATGATATGAAAGTTATGGTCGTGTCTTTAATAACTAAAGTCACAAGAGTTGAAATTAAGGTCAGCAAGAGTGTTGAATAAGGTGTAGGCGACGAGGCAATTTGTTACACCTATTGTTACTGCAACAATCTCTGATGCGAACATGTAAATAATAGTGAACATTTATAGTAATTGTTACACTATTTATCTTGTAAAGTTTTCGCGCCATTTTTATGACGAAAACGAATCTGAAAATTTGTATTTGTTAGAATTATTTATCCCACAAAAAACAAAAAAAACAAAAAACAAAAAAACAAACAAAGAAACAAAACAAGCAAAAAACAACAAAAAACCCTAAGAGACTCAGTGATGATCAAATTCACAACACATAAGTAATAGTCTGTTAGATTAGCTTGCAATCAATCACATCACTCTGAGATACTTAAATATTTGGCAAGGTCAGCATAGTCTATAATAAGGCTATTGTTTTGGAGAATCCAATAACGATTAAAATTGTATTTACAAAATTTGTTTATTAACCTTACACTACAGTAAAATTTATTTAATTATTTACCAAGTATATATTAGTCTACCAATTCGGGAACTCGGTAAGGAATGAACTCACTACACGAGTGAGTTGGTCTGTTGAAGAGCTTTCTGATTATCATTATATGGCGGATTAAAAGCCAAAATAGTGTGATACAGGTAGCGCCCAAATAATATCATTAGTCATTTCTCTTTAGGAAGAAAATGACTTTTGTCGGAGAATAAAAGCACCCCCCCACACGTACCGGGACTCGCAAAGAAATATGCATTTGGTTATTCTTTACTAGCTTGGTGAAGGACAAAGTGAAAGGAGGGAGAACAGCAAACTTTTGATTAACTGTGGATTTGATTTTTTTTAGATTTCTGTTTTTTTTTTCAAATAAATCCTTCTAAGTGGTTATAAGAAGTGCTATCTAAAAGTTTGAGTCATTTGACCATGGGAAAATTACTTATCCTAAAACATAGTTTCTCTCCTCTCCTTTGAAGTTGTCTTGTTTTACATACGAAAGGGTAGCGGCAAATCTCCGTACTATACATATTCACTGAAATTTGAATCAAAATCTTGTATAATATAATGTATTTCATGTTGTATAAAGCACAACATCATTTTATGAGACAGCAGTTAAGAATTTTCAGATTTTCTGAAATTCGCGACTTTTTCCATTATGATTTAACTTTCATATATTTGTATTCTTTCACTAAAATTCTTGACATATTTTGCTTTTATCGTTTTCATAAAATTTAACTTATAAATTTGAGAGCATCTATAATGATATGCGGGATATATTATACTACTTGAAATACGATAATTATATAGAAGAAAAGCATACAAAATTTCAATATGAGTCAAAGTTCTCATAAATTTACGATTACCATAAAAATTACTTGTACCTAGCGTGATATCAAACCAAATTTTTTCCTGTCACGTCTATCTATGTACCTTTAATTTTTTATATAAATATTTAAATAAAATATAATTTTTTTGTACATAAACAGGTAATTTTTTTTTTCGAAACTGTATTTATTTTTCATGTTCAAAGGAATGAGTAGAATTTTAAAAAAATTTGATTTAAAACATAAAAAAAACTTTAAATCGTTATAATTAATTTCTGTTCCGTTTGTTCGAGATAATTATTATTTATTCAGATAATCATTAACTGTCTCACTCAATGTCTTGGCTATAATATTCACGGGTTTTATATCTATATCTTCCAGTATCTTCATTGTTCGCCGTTGGGACAACGATATGATTCTAAGAGGTTAAAATATATTTTTGGATAAAAACAAAAGAAGATTTTATCGAGGAAATAGTGAAGATAAGCACTGATAGTTCAACCTTATTCAATTCGAATTCGAATTTTGTTTGAATATTTACTGATCTTTTAATCCCAAAAACAAAGTTTAGATTTTATTTATTATCACGATTCGAACGTCAAAGGAACCAACGATGAAGCTTATGATATTTTAAACAAGAGAAAAATGAACAAACAAGTTGTTATGCATATCTAATGAAGGACATCAATATTTTATTTAATAGATAAAACAAACAATTTAAAGGTTAATGAAGGATTGTTCAAGGTTCTTAGATTTTAGAAGTGTTCTGGTTTATAATATCTTTTAGAGACAGAAATTAGAGAAATGTTTGTATAAATGCCTTTTTGTAAATAAAGGAATGATATATAAATATATTTTTTTTCTCTTTTACAGTATTTTGCACTTTAACATACGAGTTTGATAAAGATGAAAGGAAGACGTCTTCCAAAATAGTCGAAATATCCTGAGCATTTGGCTCTGTAGCCTGAACGCTGCTCTTGCTGCCAAAATGTATTTTTTTTGCTGATAATCTACGTGAGGAAAATACGACGTGGCTGCAAATTCCTATTACATTTTGTTTTTATCTTTTTAATATAACTATGTTTCACTAAACAAATCATTATCCATCACGAATGACAGAAAGCATAAACACATATTTTGCTAGCTTGACTTCTTTAAAAACAAAAAATTAAAAAACAAACGAACGAACAAACAAAACAAAACAAAACTTTTGCTCGTTTAGTTAATTATAATCTTTAAAGAATCCTGTTATGCCCACAAACAATATAATGCGGAGGAAATCAGGAAGAATAGATCAGATTTAAATTTCTTTGGTTGATGGATCTTCATAGTTAGATTAGTAAGATTAGACGGGGAATGATGTTAAAATTATTGTAGAAATTAAAAAAAAAAGAATATTAATTCGTTTAAAATTAACAATAACAGCGAAAACTATATATATATATATATATATATATATATATATATATATATATATATATATATATATATATATATATATATATATATATATATATTTAAAACAATAAAAACTCAAACTTTCAACTCAAAACTACGCTACCCCTGATGACGACGAAAAGTATGATCGACAGCGCTTGGACAAAAGATATGAGACAATTCCTTTACCATCTAGGCCCCGAAAAAGAAAAAATAAGAAGTAGACTTGAAAAAATAAAATTAAAAATAATAAAAACAATGTTCCAGCGTTTTTAACAAAACTTGCTTGAATAATAACTTGCTGTCTAAATATACACTGTTCAATATATATAAATGTGTGTGTGTGTGTGTGTGTGCGTGTGTGAGTTTGTGTTTGTATGTTTTGTGAGCAGATTACTTCCCTCACCACCGTGCCTAACAACAACAATAATAACATCAACAACAACAATAGTAACAACAACAAAAATGAATTTCCATTTCCCGCGGAAAACATTCATCTTTCATTTTTCTTTTGCTCATCGCCGCTTCTATAGTTCCTTGCGGTTTTCATTGCTTCCTGTCTTTTACTGATTTAAGCGCTTTTAGCTTCGCGCGTGCGCGCGTGCGAACTCACGCACACATACACACACAGATTCTCTTTCTCCCTACCTTCTGTCTTCCCTTCACCCAAATCATTAGCTCGTCATCACCCACCTGGGCAGTGGAGACGGGAGTTGATGACCCCACTGTGAATCTCATTCTTTTCCACTTGATCTGCCTATCGCTGTTTAGACAATTAAGGGAGAAGCAGGCAAAGCGAACGGAAGGGAAATAAATGAGAGTGAAAGGCGAAGATACAAGTACTTTTTAAGAAGTGAGTTAGGAGAGAGAGAGAGAGAGAGAGAGAGAGAGGACCGAGAGAAAATTAAGAAACAGTTATTAGTAATAAAAAGCCATCAATAATTTTGGAAAAGTATAAATTGAAAATGGAGATTGCTGTTGGGGGATTTCCTCACCGCTTATTTCTTAATAAGCTGTGTGCTGTTTCTTTTATTTTTTAATTAATCAGAAATAGATAATAAAAACTCGTTTAAAACAAATTCTGGAAACATAAAAAGATATGAAAAGAAAAAAAATCATTGTCTCGTTTTTCATTTTATAGGTTTTCATACTCTGTATTTTCTACTTCACAATCCATGTTTTCTTACCTTTTTTCTTTCTTCATGCTTTTTTTCATTTTCTTTCTTTCCTTACTTCTTTATCTTCGTTTTCTTTCTTTCTTTCTTTCTTTCTTTCTTTCTTTCTTTCTTTCTTGTTACGCTTGGCACTCTTTCTCTTATCAAACACTTTTATACAAAATACAAGTGATATTCTGTGAAAATAAATATTATTTCCATATCTAGGACATTCTAAACTTTATATTCTATTTATCCTGATAGGCTAATGGTAAAATGTATATCTCACTGAGTTGTCACCTGTTTTTAGAAAAGGTATTGATTCTTCATTACCAAATGCATTTTTTTCAACTGATGTTTTTCATATTAATTATTGGAATTCAAGTAAACAATTTTTTTTTCTACTTTTTAGCGTTATTTGGTAATGTTGAAAAATGTCTTCTTTTGGCGCCGTCCAAAGCGAATTGTCAAATGTGGATTTCAAAATACCATATCTTATCTGATCAACATCTACCAAAATTTAGTTCAGAACTGTTCTTATTTGAAGAACTAGATGTACCAGCGTAGTAACTTAAGAAATTATTGTCACCTTGTATATTCTCCAGTGCAAGTGAAGACCGAATCGTTTCCCAAAAATTCTAAATGAATAATACTGGACGTAAAAAAGGATATGACCTAATATTGTTTGCAGAAAATTTGCTGATGGAACTTGTATTCCCTCTTGACATACGATCACTTTGTGGCTTACTTGAAATAAGTTTAACTGTACATAAATGTATTTTT
This sequence comes from Sepioteuthis lessoniana, assembly GCA_963585895.1. Classification (NCBI taxonomy): domain Eukaryota; kingdom Metazoa; phylum Mollusca; class Cephalopoda; order Myopsida; family Loliginidae; genus Sepioteuthis; species Sepioteuthis lessoniana. The sequence continues at coordinate 24,645,091 of OY757924.1, forward strand.
TAATTACTGATTTTATCATCATAATCATCAAAGCATGGTGACAGAATGAATTCCATTGACTCTCTCTCTCGTCATTCATCTCTATCAGCCATCGCTCTTGATAAGTCCTCTTGACAGCATTCAGTATCCGCATAGAGATGAAAAATGTAAGTTTTTGCCGATCGGTTAACACTGGTGTGACCATGTGTAAGAATTTAAAAGAGAACGTCGTTCGCCCCTACTTCTCCAGCTTTGCCATTTGTGAGATGGGAGATAAGTGATCGTATAGAGTGTGGCTTCCAATTTTGTTCAAAACGGCATGCAGCATCCTTATAGCTTCTATACATATATTTTGGTCTTTTTATTCTTTAAAAAGTATTCCGCCTTGTCAGTTCGGGCTGTAGAATACACCTACTGCATCTTTGCAGAGAGGTAAAGCCTGTCCATAACGAGGTTTCCTGTCGGCTGCAATGCTTCAGTACGGGATCCTGGGGACTGAGCATTCCGTGACCCGGCAACAGAAGTGGTCATGTGACCTGCAACACTCCAATTTGGCATTAACTAGTCTCAACGGGCGGTCGAACTAGCCCAATCTAATCAGTTGGTTGGTCATGTCAAGCCCGATTGTCTATATGATCGTCCTGACCTGCATTATACAAATTGTTATTGTGGCAAACAAGTTCCCCGCCTTATTTCATCTCAAATGTGCTAGAAGGTGGTGGGAAAGGGTCATTTGTGTGAAACTATGTAAACTGTGTGCCAACAAATAATTAATATTAAATAGAATTATTAGTTTTAGTATTACTTGAAGCAATTAAACTGTGCGAAAGCGAATGATTAGAAAACCTAATACAGACAGGACAAAAGGATGGAATTTAGCATAGAAAAATGCGACATGCTTATAATGAGAAGAGAGAAAGAACATATTGAGGAAGGAATAGAACGACCAAACCAAAAAAACACCAGAATACTTGGAGAAAAGGAAGCCTACAAATGCTTGGGAATACAGGAAGCGGACCATCAAACAAGTGGAGATGAAAGAAAAAATGAAAAAGAGTATCTCAAGAGAACGAGGAAACTACTGGAAACCAAACTATAAAGCAGAAATCTCATCAATGGAATAAATACCTGGGCTGTCTCTCTTGTAAGATACTCGGGACCATTCTCACACGAGAAAACTTGGATGTGGCTAAAAAGGGAAGCCTCAAGAGAGAAACTGAATCTCTTCTAATAGCAGCACAAAAAACGCCATAATGACCTTAATGTCAAAGCAAGAATAGATAAGACGCAGTAAAACAGCAGATGTAGATTATATGGTGATAGAGACGAAACGATCAATCACATAATAAGTGAATACAGCAAGCTAGCACAGACAAGAAACGATTGGGCAGGCAAGGTGATATACCGGGAATTGAGCAAGAAGTTTAAATTTGACAATACGAACGAATAGTATATGCACAACCGAGAACCTTTCCCGGAGAATGAGACGCACAAACTCGAGGATTTTGAGATACTAATCTCGGCCAGACTAGCACCAGACCTTGTAACAATCAACAAAAGAAAGAGAACTTTCCGAATGGTGAACTTCGCTGTCCCGGCTGACCACAAGGAAAAATTGAAAGAAAGCTATTAATTGTAATTGGTACTCTTGGTACCGTCATCAAAGGATTGATACAGGGATTGGACTACTTGGAAATAAAAGGACGAGTGGAGACCATCTATACTACAGCATTATTGAGATCGGTTAGAATACTGAAGAGAGTTCTGGGGACTTTAGGAGACTTGCTGTCACTCAAACTCCAGTGAAAAGCCATCAGCTAACGCTAGCATGAAAAACTCGAAAAGGAGTATAATAATAATAATAATAATAATAATAATAATAATAATAATAATAATAATCCATTAATCACATAATAAGCGAATGCAGCACCATCAATCACATAATAAGCGAATGCAGCAAATTAGCACAGAAGGAGTATAAGACTATATACGACTTGGTGGGCAAGGTGATCCACAGGGAGATGTGCAAGAAATTTAAATTTGACTATATGAACAAATGGTATATGCACAACCCAGCATCTGTCCTGGAGAATAACACCCACAAACTCTTTTGGGACTTTGACATACTAATGGATCACCTAAGCTTGGCCAGAAGACTAGACCTTATAGTAACCTACAAAAAAAAAAAAAAAAAAGAGAACTTGCAAAATTGTCGACTTTGCTGTCCCGGCTGACCAAAGAATAAAACTGAATGAAAGTGAAAAGATGGATAAGTACCTCGACCTTGCTAGGAAATTAAAAAAAAAACATAGAATATGAAAGTGACGATTATAACAATCGTTATTGGTGCATTCGGTACAGTAACTAAAGGATTATTAAAGGGACTGGAGGATGTGGAAGGAGGAGGACGAGTGGAGACCATCCAAACTTCAGCATTGTTGAGAACGACCAGAATACTGAGAAGAGTCCTGGGGACTTGAGGAGACTTGCTATCACGCAAACTCCAACGAAAGACCGCCAGCTAACGCTGATGTGAAAATCTCTCAAGGAATAATAATAATAATAATATTTTGTTTGCATACAATTACATGTTTTCCAGCATCCTTATCTCATACTAATAATTTTCAAGCAGATCCATTTGACTCAGTGAAGGGGGAAAATAAACTCCTTACAAGCTCTTTTGAGTTTTACGGCATTTCGGGATACTTAATATCAAAGTAGGACTGTTTCTAGATAATTATGTGGTTTCAAGTAACTATTCATCATCTCATCATCTTATCGTGCCATCAGCACGGATATCCCTGACCCTCTCTCGCCATCCCTCCCTATCGTTCATCGCTTCCGGCAGGTCCTCAGGGTTACACCCCGTATTCTCACAGAGCTGTTGTATGTAGGTTCGAGCTGGGCGCCCTGCTTTTGCTCGGCCATGTGAAGGGGTCCATAGGAGTAAATCACTTATGAACTCGTCCCTACTTCTCCAGCAGTGTCCCGCATGTCTGGTGCATTTGCCAGAATCGCTATGTCATCGGCGTAGTCGGCGTCGGTAATTGTTTTTGCGGGGTTTCTTCTGCTTCTTTTCTTTGTCAGCTCGAAACCGTTTTCTTTGATTTTATCGATCAATGTTCTAAGCACGTAGTCTAGACAGATGCTAAAGAGGTATGTGTCTCCTTGCAGTACTCCTGCTACAATGTCGAAGTATTCTGTGTCTCCATCCGGAGAGCGTACTTTCCCTTTGGTGTTTCTATAGAGAATCATTATGGCTGCGACGGTTTCTTTTGGTAGGCCGTATGCGAGTAGAATTTGTTCCATCTGTGCTCTGTGAATGGAATCAAAGGCCTTGGTAAAGTCGACAAATAATATTGTCGACTGTAGGTTTTTTGCCCATACGCCTACAAGAATTCTATAGATAGTCTACATTTGTGATGTCGTGGATCTATTTCTCCAGAAGCCATGTTGGTTCTTCCTAAGAATGTTGTCTATCTTAGGTTCTATGCGGTTGCGTAGTAGGACATTGTTTATTTTAGCTGCTATGGATGTAAGTGTTATACCTCAGTAGTTCTTGGCTAATCCAAGGTCGCCCTTTTTAGGAAAAAGGAGGATACATCCTTACATCTATTTGTCTATCGGTTTTTAATTATAAACTGCATTACAGTGTCGGAGCAGTATGTCGTCGAATTGTCTGGTCTTTCATACTTCAGGGGGAATTTCATCAAGCTCTGCTGCTTTTCAATTCTTAATTTTTCAATGTACTAAGTCGAGTTCTTCTTGGGTAAACGGCCTTAGATTGATGCCTAATTGCTTACTAATAATTCTCGTGATTGGTTCATGTGTAACTTTCGGTGGGTTTCCTAGTAGATTCTCGAAATGCTGTTTCCTCAGATTTATTCGTTCTTGTTAGTTTGTAGCTCTCAGTTTAGCTTTGGCAGTGCTATTCCTTCTGCTCTCTTCGTTTATCGTTTTCCACACTATCCTAGATTACCTATTTTCCACTGAGCTTCTAATCTTATCTATCTGATTTTGTATGTATTCTGTCTGATCTTTTAGGTATATGCTTGCTAATTAATTTTGTGCCTTTTTTAGTTTCAGGGCATTTGTGTTAGTTGAGTTTTTCCTATTGCATTTGGAGGCAGTTTTCCCGTCTGCACGTTTTTCTCTAACCACTAGTGTCTCCCATGGGACTCTAAATTAAGTTCTATGTTTTGTTGGTAGGTATTTTGCTGCTGCTTCTTAGTGGGCGTTGACGAAATTCTCATATTCGCCATTCGGAGTATGTGTTTCTGTCTTCTCTTGTAGTGTATCGAATTTGTTTCTTAATGCTATTACATATTTATCTCTAATATCCTTGTTATTAAGAAGGGCCCAGTCATAGGGTATGGTTGTCGTTGTTCGGGTGGCATTCTTTCGAAGGCTCAATCGTATTTTTGCCGTGACAATTCGTTGATCGGAGGACACATCCTCGAATGGGAAATATGCCTCGCAATTCACTGCACTATTTTTTCATTTCTTGTTTATAAAGACGTAGTCTATCTGTGCTTTTGTATTGTTTGCGTATGTGTAGGTCCATAATTTTCCCTTTCTTTTTTGAAAGTTTGTATTGAGGCATCTATTTTCTCTCGTGAAATCTGTTAGATATTGTCCATTCCTGTTTGACGAATTGTGTAGGCTGTATTTGTGGTTTCTGTTTTTACCGATTTAGGCATTCATGTCTCCGCCAATGATGAGAATGTTGTGTTTCGGGATGCTACGCACAAGAGGGGATAGCTCATCGTAGAAGGATTAACATTGGTAGGACTGTAGCAGGAGATAATTGTTGCATTTAGGTTATTAAAAGTCGCTACCATCACCCTTGGGTGTATTTTCTCTATGCTATTTAGTGATTTTAGGGCTCGTGGTCATATAAGCATACCTACTCCTCCTATCGTGGCATTGATAGAGTTTTTCAATGCTGATGCAGTGGCTAGCACCCATCCATTGCCAGTATCGTGATATTTAATATCCTAGCTATGTGTGTATCTGTGTTCTTGAATGCATATTATGTCTATTTTATGATCTATGGCAGATGCAGTATACTCCGGTTGTTGTCCTATTCTATTTAAGGTTCTTACGTTAAATGTTGCTATTTGTATTGTGTGTTTGCATTTTAGTTATTTTTGTTGTTTGAGCTCTGTAGCTGATTTTTTGAACACTGAGGCCAGGGCTCCAACCTTAGCAGGACACGCCTCTTTTTTACCAGCGCGAAGAGCGATGCGGTTTGGACATGTGGTTTGAGTGTGGGTCATAGTTATCTTTCAGTGGCTGTTTTTATTCTTATCTACAAAAGCCACCCTTATATATGAACAACAGTAGTTACCCGATCGAACTAATCGATCTTTTCCGAAGAACCGTAGGGTTCATATGCCCAAGGCCATGTTCGGCATTGCTTTAAGTCGTCATAGGGTTTATCTGCTTGCCTTTTTACGTCCACCACGCTGCTTCCCATGGATTCAGTAATTTAAAAAAAAATTGTGGGGTGGGGCGAGAGGACGAGGATCGAGGCGTTTATATTTTTATTATTCAGTTTTAATTTTTAAAATTCATTAAGTACTTTATTTTTTTTTCCTTAGCATCCTTACATGCATTCTATTTTACGTTTGCTTTGGTTCTTGGGTTCTAATAATGCTTGTTTCTTTGACCAGGTTCAATATCAATTTGGATCTACAGTAAAATTGCCTTTACATTTAAGTCACAGATATTGTACAGCAATGATTTTACAAAAATACGTTCTTTTGTATGTCTTTTTTCTTCCTTTTATTTTTACCACTTCCATCGTTTCTGTGAACTACCCACTGCAAAAATTATGGAATTAACACACTTAGTCCTCTTAGTTTACCTTATCTTTTTTCCATATAAACTAATAAGACGAAAAAATGTGTTTATTTAATAGCTGAACGTTCTGGATTCTTATACCTTAAACAAACAACAATAAGTTATTTAAATTAAAGGTATATTTTTCTCAATCACGGAGAGGAAAATTTAGAATAACCTAACATTTAGGAAAACAGGGAATGATCTTGAAATTTTTATTTAGAAAATAAATAAAGGAATAAATCAGGAGCTTAGATAGGCAAATTAGTCTACAGCTATTGTAGATCTCAACCAGTTGTTAGGCATACCTAATTGAAAAGAAAAATAGTGCAAACAAAAGAACTGTTAATTAAAACAATGAAAAGGATCGTAAAACACATTTAAGAAGGCAATCCACCGTGGAGTGTGGCCAAAGACGATGGCATTTTTTGTCAGCTGTTTCAAAAATGTGTTTCATATAAAATTAGGGTTAAAAAACATACTGGTACACCGCAAAAGACATGAAAGCGTCAAAATAGAAAACTGAAAACAATATGCATTTAAAATAGAATATATACCCCAGAACAAATGAAGAACAGAAGACAATGTTTGCGACTGTAAAAGATCGGCGGAATAAAATAGGATTTACATTAAAAAAAAAAAACCCCCGAAAGAAACAAAAAAACAGAAGAAAAGAGAATTAAGTGTAGTAAAGTTTATATGGCAATTTCAACGGGTATTATAATAGAGTGACTAGATTGAGATTAGTTAATCACTATTAATAACTACTTTACCGGTCTTCGGTAAAAGACTTTTCTTTTCAAATTTGGCTGACGGCAGCTGAAACGTCACTGAACGAAATTTTGATTTTTCGCTTTTAACATTACAAACAAATAAAAATATGATTTTTTTTCTATACTGTCTACAGGTTAGGAAATATTTTCTCGTTTGAACTAAATCCTCTCTTGATTTTTACCAAGGTTCTACAAGGTTTCATTTGATTATATTTTTCCTTGCAGAGGACACCTGTGAGAGACAAAATCTCTTGTTATTGCATACGAGAATTAGTGCACTATGTATTACTTGCAAAATAAGACTCAAAAGTCTGTTTGCTGACTGTATAAATTCCTAATGTTGTATACCGTGATGAGAGAAGAAGGAAGAACAACACTTCTTCATAATAATATTTTTATTCTTTCGAAAGGAGTTGAAGCTTCTGTGGTTTGTGAGAGACGGGTGGAGACAGGGTGGAGACAGGGACAGACTAGACAGGTTGCTATATTGACCCATAACTTCTTCTTTTGACCATAGCACTTCTTCTACTTCTCGGCCAGAGTTACTCAACCGGAGGCCTGGTATAGATCACAGGCCCCAACGGGCGCGCTCTCACTGAGTGCAACTGGCTCTCACTCTCGCCTTCACTGCCTCCAACTGACTAACTGCTGCGGGCATCTGCATATATTATTTCACAATGCCCACTTAGATCACATTATATTCTTCCGCTTATTTACACAGGTGCATCTCTGATTGACGGCTCGGTCATTGATCAATATGTAACACTAAGACGATATATATATATATATATATACAAGAGAGAGAGAGAGAGAGAGAGAGAGAGAGAGAGAGAGTTTAATACGCTGCTTAACAGTGTTTGCAAAAAAACAACATGAAAGTAACTTATTTAACAATGACTGATGAATATATGCGATCTAGCTATTCTTTTTCTTTTTACATCACAAGAAAACGAACCGTAACAGTTGCCTCGAACTGCATTGTTCGGTAGCTATTCAAAAAATAGAAATACAACATACAATTAGGAACGTTCGTAGATTCCGAATTGAACGCAGGGTGATTTTGAAAGTACGCACCTGTTGTAAATAGTCACAAAAAATAAGGTCACCCGAATAAGTCAAATTCCTGAGATCACTCTACTGCTCTTCGGTGCTGCCCCTTTTTATTCAATCTTATGATCATGGATCCAAATCGGCAATAGTCTTAAAATACTTAGAACCACGCTTGCGAGTTGACTAGATTGAAAACGGTGACTCCATCTGTGCAAAGGAAGACATCGTGATCTCTTCGCATCGGGTAAGTTGGTTTCATTTCACCAGTTAATCTCTCAATGATTAAAAGTACAGCTAGGCGCAGGTCGCTTCTGACGCGCACTCATTCTTAAGGGAACATCATCAGCTTGGTTATCTAGACGTCCATAAGGCATTCTTGAATCAGCCGACTAATGGCTGGTGACAGAGATTATTTGGTAGAGCTGCTTCGTCTGCAGACAAATCAACATCGAATGGTGACGAGACTGATCATCCCTGGATCAGCCTCACACTATCCTCACAGGTATTCACATTCCTAATGAGTATGGTTGTGAGAAAGGATGCACGTCTTTTACGTGACATGGAATTCCATCAACTTCTACTGAGTTCTGATCGTTGACGGCACTTTTTGAATCTTGTGGTCCATCTGTCTTTGCGGACCTTGATCCAGATATGATCCCCTACTTGGTACGTTCCAGTAGTTCAGGTAGAAGGATGGCATTTTATTGACACTGGCATAATATGTGTGTATCGTGTCGGCCTGGCTGAGGAAGACAAAACACTCGAATTGTACCAGTAAACTGCTTTCTGTATAGTGCGCTGCTTCATCGCTGCAATGGTTTTTATGCTTCTGTGGCATTTCCCCACAATTCCACTTCAAAACTGCTGCCGCATACTCCACTTTTCCGGGAAGTTTTTGAAGCTTCCATGAGTGAAGACAGTGTTCTTGATGATTATAATTTTGTTTGGCGAACCTCACTCACAAAATCAATCTTATGTTATATAACATGATGAAGGAATGAATGACTATACGACGTTCTTTACAAAAATATACGTCTCTCTTTATTACTTGATAGGTCCGAAATTCTGTCAGTGTGGAAGAGAGACAGAGACAAGGAGACGAACGATGTGATCACAGACTGGCGGGGGACTGCTATATTGACCTTTTCTAAACCCACTTTGTGATTCTAAATTCATGGCTTTAGATCTTTGCTTCCTTGACGAAAGCCGCTGCCTCCGGCGCAGGTGGCGCCCAGCAGGAACATCATGTTCCCAAAATATCTGATTGACGGCTCTGTTAAGGGTCAAAGTGCAACACCGATAGTACATTATTCACAGAATCGTTCTGTTTCATCCTGGCAATTTTTTCTGGTAACGTTATCTTGAACGGAGCAAGAGTCAGCTCTTCATCCCAGACACGGAAAAAGCATTTGCCCAGCGTTTCGTACATCCAGCAGCCATTCTGAGCCTGTTCCATACGAGAAAATGTCTAACAAGCTTTTGACAGAGAAAAAAACATTCTGTCACGTGTGTCCAAAAATTCCCTTGTTTCCATCATCGGGTGTTGTTACTTTTAGGCCCAGCATATTCGTCTCTTCCCTTGCTCTGAATCTCTGCTGTTGAGTCAGAAATGAGACAAAATACTCCTTGACAACGCAACATTTTCTATGACAACGATGTTATCAGTGTACGAGAACGCTGCTTCCTTATTTTTCTTCTTGAGAACTGCTTTCTTCATATTGGTGACGTGTTGAGACCAAATTACAGGTGTGTCAGATAACATTTCCTACTTCTGATAACTTCCTGTTTGATACGTTCACAATAATTCGTTTTTTGTGTGTTGGATCACAACAGTTAGAGGAGCCAGAACTTTGAAGAACCCAGTAGGGCAGCAGCTATCAATTTTGTATCCAACTCTGAAATTTGGCCTCGTAGCTCCTGACATGTTTCATTTCCACTCAGCAAACCAACAATTCTGTGTTTGGTCAAATTGCGCAGAAATCATGAAGATGGATTACTGAAAACATGGTTACTTTACTTCCGGCAAAGTTTACTTCTCCAGCAGGCATGATGGTGACACTACATGTCGTCTTTATGGCGTCGACCTTACGTATGAGTTTAAACCCCAACAGTTGCCTGTCCACGACTAATATTCACCAGCTTTGCACCGTATATGCCCAACTTAATTTAGCCACGTCTATGGCATTTCAGGGTTTTCCCGTTAGCCGTCAAAACACTCACCTCTCTAGGTCACCAGGAATGGCACATGAATTTGCTAACCACTATCTGCATACAACCAGTGTCTATCAAGGCTGCGTACCTTTTCCCTGACAACCTGACGTAATGCGCTCAGCCATATTACATCAGAAATATCACATCCTTCTATGCAACTGGTATGATCGAACATTAGTTTTCTCTGTGTGTCCCTGTAAGCAGTTCCTGGCCAAGGTATTGGGACCGGAGCACTTATAGCTGACAATCTTTCATCTTTGTGTTTCAGTCAGCGCGCGGATTGGTTGAGCGGCAGTGGTGATTTCTTCGGGTTCTTCGGTGTCGGTCATGAAGGCCTGTGCTCGGGTTATAAATGGTTCCAACATCATGCCATCAATTTTTTGACGACTTCAGAGAAACCGTCTGACTTGTAGTGGCGAGCCGGCATGAATGTGCAAGCGATCCGCCGATCTTCAGCAAACAGATCCACTCGTTGCTATAGATTCATTCACTGTCTCTTCTGGCCAAATCGTCGTATGCAGTAAGCGAATCCAGAGCGCTAGCAGTTATGTTGGCCGGTCTTATGTGCTCCCATTCTCACTGTCTAGTTGCAGTCTTCGCTCAACGCACGTTCCCTTGCAAAGGTAGCATATCATCTCGACGCGTTGAATCTATTTTATAACTGGTTCGTCTCTAGCGGTACCACTAAACACCGGAATTATTCGATTATCAAAAATTTCGTCCATGTCAAAAAATAGAATAAATAAAAATAAAATAGATAAATAAATAAACGGAAGAAATTCAATCTATTGAAATAGCTTGTTGTAAATAACCGTAAAAAATCCGGCCATCTGAACGAGTGAAGGTTCTGAAATCACACGATTTATTTAAAATCATTTACAAAGGAAGCAAAATGCTGAAAATAGCGGTGGGGTTGGTTATCACTATTCTTTCATTAACTTGACTAGTTCCGTTTGTGACACTTAAAAACTTAATCCATTCACCACAACGTTGCACGTATTCAATTTTTTTCAATTGCAAAAATACTTTTAAATCTTTCAGTTACAAAAATACTTCTTTTACTCGGTGAGGTACTAAACTACACCCATATGTAATTATATTGTAAGGGGTAGTGAGTGATTGAAATTTTATTTACCAAAATAAAAACCCGATGTTGTGAAAAAGGAAGAAAACAAAATATTAACAAAATATTTTCAATTTAAATGAACAGGAAAATATTGTTAGTGAAAGGGTCACGAGCTAACGTAGCAGAAGAGACGAGTTCACCGGTTGAAATATTGATGCGAGTTGTGAAAAAATTATTCGAAACCACCTCAGCACCAGGGAACTTGATTCTCTGTCATCTAATGGGGTGGCGAAGAGTAAAAACTGAAAAAACAATGAGGACTAAATAAAAAAGTAATAATAATAAAATAAGGCCAACGCGTTTCTGTGCCTAAATTGTATAATCTTAAGCAAAATAAGGCAAAAGCTCACTTTTACTTACCTGGGATGGGTTGACATTTCTTTTCAGGAAGGCTTAATTCTTAACTTAACCAGCAAGTTCCATAAAGAAATCAAGATCAGCACCTTTCATTCAGCACAAGTGCGCTGCATTCCCCCACTTTTCGCTGAATTCCGACAAGGGTAGCCTTTTGATCCTCAACTTTAAGCTAATACCTTTGCGACCAGAGTCTGAAGTGAAAAAAATCGCGATTCATGTCAAAAAAGCAAAGAAACACATAGCATGTTTTCCTATCCAGTGACAAAACCATATTGCTACAAAGAAAACTGGTCACGAGGACAAAAATTATTTTCATGTAGCATGAAGTCTGCAACAAATTTACCCAACAGTTGTACGAACAAGGATTGAAAGAGGGGGGTTTCAATAAACTTCTCTAAATCACTACATCGGACATAATCTGACGAAATTGCTAGACCTGCTGAGAATTATTTCTTTCCGACCAAGAAGGCATAACTAATCATCAGCCAGAGGAGAGCTGTCTCATCATGACTGAAACATCTCATCACAGGCGTAAAACAGAGAAACTCATGAGAAAACTCTCAAAGCATACCGACATTCACGGTAGAAGGAACACTTATTTCTAGGCAGTCTGTAGGCCTCCCGATCATCCAAGTGTACGCCTCTCAAGGCAGAAAAAGCCTTTTTGGTGTCTTCCATACAGAATTCGCCGATTTCATTGTCTTATGCACACATCCGACTTGGGAAATTGTGACGTAAAATATGCCAATGAGTTAAGGAAATTAGTACACCTTGGCCACCGATATCATAAGCTTAGTTTTATCTAACTTAAGTGAGACACAGATAAATCTGTGGCCATAATTTTTAAACAACTCAAAACTTGGACCACCAAATAAATCTAAGTCAACTCTCCTCACTAACACTCGGTTCAGGTAATTAGAGAGCTGACTCAATGCGCCCCTTACGGCCCAAATCTATCCTACCCAAATTGGGTATTGTGACACTATGTGGCCATTCGTTGTGTTGGGTGCGTGTGCGTGCGCCGGTCAGAGAATCTCTTTTTCTGCTTTGGCGCGAAACCCACACAAAGGGCCTAACGACGAGGTCTCTCGCGAGACCGAAAGTGGACGAGGAAAAGAAGGCCCCAGAGAAGACAGAGGGGCAGTTGACTAAGGGGGACGGAGAGAGGCAGTCGACAATGGAGAGCAGAAGAGACCAGAAGGCGTGAGATAGCATGCCAGGGAAAGGACGGTCAGCAGAAGGAGGCAGTAAGGGAATACAGTCAAAGATTAGTTGGCAAAATACACGCCCGCGATAGTCTACAGATGCACGGAGAATGCAAAGTGTCACAAAACCCCCTTTCTTGCGCTTGGAGCTGACCCAAGTCTGTGTTCGTTCGATCTTTTTCTCCAACCATCTCGGTTTTGCTTTGCGTATATGTAATGAAATGTGTAATACTCCTGATCGGGAAGCACTGGACGAATCACTGCCCAAGAGTGGTTTGGTTTAAAGAGGTTATAGCCAGGGGTGTTGTCACATTTGGCCCCGTGGACCAGGATAGAAAGAAAACCGGACGAAAAAAAAGAGGAATCACGGCGACCGAAAATGATCCCAGAAAGGAAAAGAAAAGGAAAAAAATATCAAGGGAACGAACGAATGGACAGAAAAAAAGAGCCTTAAAATGACTCTGGGAGCAGCGGAAAAAGAAAAAAGAAAAAACAAGAGATAGACGTTTATGGAGAGACAGTAAAAAGCCCAAAAGACCGAATCAGCGACAGAAAAAAAAAAAAAGAGAATAGGCGTCTGCGGAAGGACAGGAAAAACAACAACAAAAAAAAACAAACCCTTCCGCACGAAAAGAATTAAAAAAAAAAAAAAAGAAAAAAAAAAAAGAAGAAATCTACAAAGGTAAGGAGTCCACATTCATCCACCTATTCAGTCACTGCAATTGGCTATTCATCCACCCTCCATTCAGTCTTTGCAATTGGCTATAAGACTTGCTTTTTTGATTAGTAAGGAATTTTAAAATGTAGAAAGAAAAAAAACAAACTATGTAATCTATTTCGTTTGTGTGTTTGTGTGTGTGTTTAACCCCCTTATGACTGCTGATTTTTTTGTTCTATTTTTATTAGAAGGTAAGGGAAGAATTTATTTCCTTGCCCACTTCTCACACCTATCTTGGCCGTTAGAATTCGAAATGTTTTTTTTTTCGTAGAAGTCTCATAGTATTTTTTATGCTTAAGTGATAGGACCCGTAGTTTAAAAAAAATTATTGTTCCCTCTGGGAAGTTTTGTTGTACTTTTTTATGCGATGGGTCACCGATTGAGGGGAAAAATTGTGGTAAGGTTCGCTAAAAGAAAAGAAAATAGCGGTGTAGTTTCAGACCGGCTGGTCAATGTAGAATCGTTCCGAGTGCAGAGGACAGAGGTGAATGGAGAACTCCCACCATCGAACCCCCCACCAAAAAAAAAAAAAAAAAAAAAAACAGAAAATGAAAAATATGGCGGAAAATGAAAGAAAAATAAGGAAAAGAAAAAAAAATAGAGAAGGAAGAACAGACAAAGAAATGAAAAAAAAAAAAAGAAGCAACAAAGGAATGCAAAAGAAAAAAAAAAATAAAAGAAAGAAGGGAAAAAAGACAAAGAGAATGAAAGGAGAAAGAGAGATTGTTAGGGTTGGGATTTTTTTTGTCCTTGCATCCATGCCTATCTCGTAAAAAAAGTAAACTGTTGGATTTTAAAAAGAAAAGAAGAAAGTTTCGCGCAAAATATACGCCTGCGAGAATGCAAAGTGTCACAAAACTCTTGCGCTTCCGTGTTTGTTCGTTTGTTCTTTTTCTCTCTCCTTCTCGGTTGTATTTTATGTGGCCGTAAAGAAATGTGTGATACCCTTGTGGAAAACACTGGCCATGAATAGTATTGGTTTAAAGAAGTTGATAAGTCGGGGCCCGGCCGATAGGGGTGTTATCATAGTATGCTTATCTATGAATTTGTCAACGAGATCGAATCTAGAGACAAACTCTTGCATCCAAGTTGTTAGTAACTGGTCTAACTCCCTCTTCCCGGTTTTGGTTCGGACGGCGTTCAAATCTCCCACTAAAGTTAACCGCCAAAGTGATGTCACATGCGCCGAAAAAAATTGAGGAAGCTTATTGGTTGTTGTTGCTGTTATTAATGATGATGCTACTGTTACTGTTGCTGTAATGTTGACTGCTGTTGTTGTTGTTCCTGATGATATATGATGGTTCAACTGACGGCAGCAGTAGAAGACGATCTCCCTTTGAGCCTTTTAGGACTCTTATTTTAGGGGGAGAAGAGCCAGGAAAGAAAGCCGATGTTTTTGCCTCATCCGGCCGCCTTTTGAATTCCAGGTGTTCTCGAACTTTTCCCTCCCTGGACTAGTGCATCTGTCTTTTGTTGCTGTTACTGTTGTTTTTTAAGCAAAATATGTTGGTGGAGGCTTTAAATTGTAAGTGTCTCCCTTTCACCAAACTGCAACGTGTATGCGTCAATATTTTCGTCCGTAAGATGGTTAGAAACCACATATACGTGGTGCCTTCAATAAGTTTCCAGCCTTTTTTGTACAGGTATTTAAAATTGTTGGAGACTCTTGAAAATTCAGTATGTTATTACTATACATCTTATAAGATAACTGACCAATTACAATGATTCCAGGTTCAAATGAACAGCTACAGTAGCAATTGGAATACACCCTACTAAAGCCTGATTGTCACAGCTGATGAATTTCAAAAATGCAATCTGGACGTGAGGACACTTTAGAAGAATGATATACAATAAAATTCTGTTTTAAATTTGGAAAGATGCCACAGAAACGAAAAGAATGCTTCAGACTGCTTTTCGACCATCTTGCATGAATCGAGCATCAGTTTTTGAGTGGCATAAGAGATTCAAGGAAGGCAGGGAGTCTGTGAGGGATGATGAGAGGTGTGGGGGAAGTAAGGAAGTCAATACACCAGAGTTGATTTGCCAAAGAGTTAGGGCTAGGGTTAGGGTTACTATGTTGAGGTTTTAAAGGAGTTCAGGAAGAGATTCCGTCGGAAGAGGCCAGCACTCTTCAAATCGGCTCAGTGGCATTTCCAGCAGAACAATGCACCAGTCCTCAACTCAATCCGTGTCACAGACTATTTGACCAAGATGGGCACCAAGACACTTCTAGTCTAGACCTTGCTCCCTGTGACTTTTGTTTAGAGGCTGTCGTTATAAGACAATCAAGGAGATGAAAGAGGCTGTGACGAAAGTCATTGACACGCTCACACAAGAGGACTTCCAAGAGGCCTTCCAGAATTTTTTTGAACGGTACAATAAGTGCATTGCAGCCGGAGGCGATTACTTCGAAGGGGACTAGAGCTTCATTTGTGTATTATTAATAAAAGTGCCCATACTAAAAAAGTCTGGAAACTTATTTAATGATCCTCGTACCATGGTCCTCCATCGTCTTAAGTATTCAGTTCTAATGATGTGACTTTTAGATTCGAGTATTTTTCTCGTGAGGGCGACGGCATCTTCTATGGGGACAACAGTACATCCCAAGAAGCAACATTTTTACTCCCAGACTCGGTAGCAATCCAGAGACCAAGTCTTTTGTGGATTCAACAATTCTTTTTGTTAGTTTGTCAACGACACAGTTTTTTTTCCTGTTAGTCTTGTCTGAGCTGCTCCAAATTGAACAAAGCCTTTCTCTCTTACGTGGCGGGATATAATCTTTGCCCACTGAACCAACTCGTCGACGTTGACTGCTAGCTTCGGGGGGTTCCGTATAGATTGTGTCATCCCCCATCAGAAGATATTTCAAATACAATGTGGGCAAAGAGGGGTTCGATAAACGAACTACCTGGAAACGAATGTGGTAGTCATGGAACCAAAGCCATAATAAAGTGCCGCGACAGCATTGTACCACCCACTCATGGGCTTAGACTAAATTACAAATTGCTTCAGTGGGTAATGATTAGCAAGGTAGTGTTTTTGGGAATTTTTTGCGGCGGCCTGGGTGGTTATATTTGCATTCTAAACTTGGCTTCAGGGGTCTAAATTTATCAACTTGGTGTCTGAGGCGCCCCCCCCAAAAAAAAACGCCGACGAGGTCATGAATTTTTTCACCAACCACACACGAGTTTCGATTCGTTCGAAGCCACTTCTATAAAATGGCTTCGTGCCATATTCTGACATGGTGACAAGTTAGTTGAAAACAGTTATCGAACTAAACTAGCAAACATTCACGAATGAGTTCGAGTTTCATCGGGTGCCCCGTTCATGCAGCCTTATGGTAAATCTAAGCAAAAAAAAAAAGAAGCTTATTAAATTAATTTTACGAGTGAGTTAGAGTCATGGTGTGCCACATTCATACGGCCTTGTGCGACATCGAAGCAAAAAGCTTAGTAAATTACTAAATTGCAAATAGCCGGGCGCCTCGGATGCAAACCTTCACGAGTGAGTTTGTGTCTCATTGGGTGTTCCATTCATACGGCCTTGTGCCAAATTTTGGCAAAAAGTTTAGTGAATTACTAAATTACAAATGGCGTCTTCAACCTGTGGTGAGTCATTTTAAGGATTATGTTTCTTACAAAAAAATAACAAAAGAAACAAGTCCTTCAACTTTAAAAGAAAAAAGAAAAACAAAACAAAACAACCACGCTGTAAGAGTGATAACTCACGGTCTTCTTTAACCACAAGATAAACACCTAACGTGTATCAATTTAAATTCCAAAACTAAACCAGGAATAAAAGTAACATGTGCTTCCAATAAACTATCTATTCATTTACAGATTAAAAAATATAAAACATGGATATTAAATTCATTAAAAAAGAAAGAAAGCATATACTGCTGAGATTATTGCACTTTAGCGTTCAGTCGAATGATCAAACGGTTAACTCTAGACAGTCTAGTCTCCGAAAGAGATTTGGACCGAAAACAACGAACGGATACAAAGAAATAATAGAATTCGTTAGAATTTAGAAATAAAACAATCTTACTAGTTAAAAAAAGTCCTTTAAAAAATGAAAAAAAAAAAAAAAAATGCAAGTTTTCACGACAGTTAAGCACCAGCAGCAGCAGAAATTGTAATTAAGAAAAAAATGTATTGAGACAGATTTCAGCAATTTGTTTCATAGAAAGTTCCCTTATGAAGAGTCTTGAAGGGAAGAACTTCTTCCAGCTTCGTGTTTAGCATGCATAATTTTTGTGTTCTTGGCATAGCACTTCCACGGTAGAAAACTTGAATGAATTGCCTCCGTTCAGCAATTATAAATATATCCTTTCGAATATGAGACTTAGCAATTGAATTTGAAACTCGATAAAATTTCCTTTGGTCAGCAATTAGAATATCTCCTTTCGACTTAAAAATTCAGCCAATAATAAAGGATACCTGATTAGAACTCGATCAGGCTCTCAGTCAGCCATTAGAAATTTTACTATTCAGAGAAAAATTTGTTCACACCATAAGGTTGTCAGCGGTCAAGCGCGGAGCTCCTTTTTGAGCGGTCTTCTCCAAAAAGGGCTGAGTTTCTTATTTCCCACTTCAACGTCAAAACGGTGTTAGTTCCGGTCACTAATCCACTTCCTCTGGTGAAGGCGAAAAAAGTCCCGTCAACACAACCCTCCATCATTCAAAAAATAATTTCGACACACTCCCATCGCAAAAGAAGCGAGGAAGTCAGAAAATTCATCGCATCCAATATTAATTTTCCTCGGCAATGTTCGAATTGACCCAACCAATTCCGAATTGTCAACATCCAATTATTCACCAAATGAAAGCAATTTCAATTAACATATATTTTTTAAAAGAAATCAATTTACATGCTTCTAAAATCAAAATCATGTCATGTAATTGTAGAAAGGAAAATAATTTTGCGGAAGAACAAATATTTTTTTTACAAGAAGTTACACATACAATTCAGTGAGATTATGAAGCTCAGAGTTATTCATCGTAATAAAGGAGATGAAACTTTCGCAGCAGATTATCTCTAAGTTGAAGAGAATTTACGATTTCTGAATTACTAGGGGGATTTGTAAATGTAGTACTTTCATCTTCAGCTGCTTTAAGCATTAATCCTTCTTTAATGTAAGGACTGATGAAATTGACAAGAGCAATAATGTCTAAACCTATGTCAGAAAGAACATCTATTAGTCAGAGGGCGAGAATTTATAGCTTTTTGAATGTCTGAAACCAGAGTCAGTTGATCACAATATGCTATTACATTCCTCCCAATTGATTTATAAAGGCACAGCTTTATCGTTTTAATCATCTGTTCCCTGACACTTCCTATCCATGGAGCGTAAAGGGGGTCGTGAGGTGCAGTATCCCCAAATTCCCAAATCTGTCTTGAAACTCGACAGAAGTTAGGTATTTTATTCACTATATCGCAACCAGAGACAAAGGACCTTGCATTGTCACTATAAATACATTCCGGAATCCCAAATAGGTTTGTAAACCTGATCAGGACTAAAACAAATAATTTAGCACTCATATCTTCTAACAACTCTACATGCACCGCTCTGATACTCAAACACGTGAATATCAACAGGTACATCTTTTTATCTTCCTTCACGTTTTGGACCCACAGGTGACCAATGAAGTCGACACCTGTATGCAAAAAAGAGCCGAATTAGATTTATACGATGTTTGGGATACTTAAAAGACAAGGCGTTGTACTTTTTATTAACAAAGCAATTCAGCAATATAGTGTTTTAACTGATTGTTTGGCACGGGGAACCCAACATCCAGACAATCTCAATTCGCAAAGCTTAGCGGCAATGCCGAGATGTCTAAAGTTATCATGCCACTCCTCTATAATTAACCTGGCAAGGTCATTGTACTTAGGCAACAATATAGGGTGCTTAACTTCAAAGGGGCAGTCTTTTATTTTATCGATTCTTGCTTGAGACCGTACAACTCCCTTTAGATAACAAAAGAAGTTCAGACCCCTAACTAGTTCAGGGGGTTCCCTTCTATTCGGGTCCTACAGAAATTCATTTTCATTCTTTTAATATTGCTGTTGGGCCAATTTCACCAAATACACCTTGGTATCGTGCACAGAGTTGGAGTCGGGCCGTTTTGATCGGTTAAAATATCTAAAAACCTGTGTTACAACTTGGATAGTTTAGAAAATCTCTCTAAATTAAGTATGAAAACTTCATTTCGGTCTTCAGCAGTACTATAATTGAACTCCAGTTTCAATTATAGTAATCTAGACTTCTGGATTAAAGGACACTTTAATCCACTCTCTGGCCAAAGTACCTGTATTACTTTCAACTAGGCGATTGACAACAAAGATATTTTTTCGATTTCTTTCCGAAGACAGTAACCAAGCTAATAAAATTTGGGCATCCACTGCCACAAACAAATTCTTAATGCTAATGCTTTTCTGATATTTTTCAGAGACTTCAGCGTAAGATATGCAGACAATAACTCCAAAGTAACGGTAGGAGCAACTTTCGCTTTAGAGAATAGAAGGACAGCTTTACTTTCCTGTGAAATATAAACTACAAACCCATATGCAGCTTTGGAGGCGTCGCAAAAAATGTAAGGGACATCAGAATCAGAGTCACTAAAAACCTGTTGGGGAAGTTCCAAGTTGCACAACAACATAAAATCCCGATACAATTTCTCACATCTTGTGTACAGGTTGCCCGTGATAACGTCATCCCAGCTCAACTTAAGTTTTCATATGTCACGCAAAATTAGTTTCCCTTTAATCGTTTCAGGAAGGCAAAGGGAGAGGGGGTGAAACAGAGCAGCAGTTTGTATTTTACATTTCGTATTAGCGGCAGGCTCAAAATATTTGGGGTCCAAAACAAAATTTACCTAGATTAAAGAGAAGGTTCAGCAGACAAAGCACTAAAACTGCATTCAGATATTCTGGTTGATAGAGCAGTCTTTGGAGAGCGGAAGTCTAAAAATGTGAGACATCGCCAAAAGGAACGATGCCTGCAGAAATTTTCCAAGCACAGCCCCGCATGTAATTTGCCTTTTGGAAATTCTCCATGTGCATCTCTGCTTATGAGTCCTTCTACTTGAATAACCCCATTAACCACTTTGTCAAAATCTGCAGCTAGTTCACACCCTGTTGCCTTGAAATTCTTAATCAAATCAGCCAGTCGAGAAATAGGTAAAATCAGATTTATGCTGCGGTCGAACTACGCCTTAATTGGCAAAAAGTTGTCTCTCATAATAATTGTGATAGAGGATTCCTTCAGATATTGAGTACCTTCAACTAGGAATGTCTTCATGTTAGGTTTCACAGCAAGCAAAGAGTCTATTTTTATTCCTATCCTTTTAGCAACCTCATCTGAGAGGTAAGACTACTTGAATCTAACAAACAATGCAAGCGCGGAGCTCCTTTTTGAGTGGTCTGCTCACACCAAAGTCTTCTCCAAAAACGGCTGAGTTTCCTATTTCCCGCTTCAACGTAAAAAACGGTGATAGTTCCGGTCACGTCACTAATCCACTTCCTCTGGTGAAGGCAAAAAAAGTCCCGTTAACACAACCCTCCATCATTTAAAAAAATAATTTCGACACCGTCGTAGTTTTTTTCGCAACGGGTAAGTTTGAGTATCTTGGTCCTATTTCACCACATTACTTCCGTTGTTTGATGTTCGCAGAGTAGTAAATTAAACTTGGGAAACTTTCTTAGAGATCCACAACTCTATAACATTAAATTGTTGTTAAAGCAGCTTTTAATTATCAACTGTCAAAATAATTTTAGATTACTTTAAAAATTTTTCGATATTAATTCCTTTTTGTTATCAAGTGAACATAGAACAGTCCGGAGTCGACTTTGGGATCGGTTCGACGATTCCTTTGCCCTGATTTTAAGCATTACATATCACCTGTTCCCCAGTAAAAGGTACCTTATCAGTTTATAATTTCCTGAAGCATCCAAGTAGATCTCAGGGAGAAGCGCAATCGTGCCTTTCTGAGAAAAATTAGAGACAAAAAAAAGGGCGCTGATTTTATTTAAAACTTTATTTTTTATTCTTTTCCTTTTTGGTGTTAAGTCATTAAAACTATTCCATTAAATAGAAAAAATGGATGACGAGGTTAAATTCATTTTTCTTTTATCAATTTTGTTTGAAAAAAATCAATTAAAAAATCAGAAAACAAATAAACAAGTAAAATGACAAAACCACCTCCTGAACGACGATATTTTAGCTGTACTACGGCCTGTAATACCATTAATAGTTTTATTGAGTTACTTCCCTTCTAAAGAATTGCTTTATTTTCTTATGCTGTCATTCATTCGGGTTGGCATAATTGAAAACAAGGTCAGAAGAATGGGGCTCTCAGTGAAGAATAAACTGAACAATAATAGTTTACTCGCCTAACCCCATAACCATTACACTTGAATGATATAGCTGTGTCAAATCTATAATAATAATGATAAAAATAATTTGTAATCAAGTGGATTTTGCCGTCAAAACAGACCACCGAGTGAAGATGAAAAGACCACTGAGTGAAGGCGAAAAGATTATTGAAAAATTTGTAGATACCGTTATCAAAATCACAAAGAATTTGTTAAATAAAGTGGTTAAATTGGAGATTTGATGAAAAACTGAGAACATCCAGATCACAAGACTACTATAATTGGGTACTCTAATGAAAAACCACCAGTTAGAACTGGTGGGCAAAACACACATAAAGTATATACGAGGATCATTAAATAAGTTCCCAGACTTTTTACGTATGTGCACTTTTATTGATAGTACTCACATGGAACTCTAGTCTCCTTCGAAGTAATCTCCTCCGGCTGCAATGCACTTGTTGTACCGTTCCAAAAACTTCTGGAAGGCCCCATGGAAGTCCTCTTGTGTGAGTGTGTCAATAACCTTCGTCACAGCCTCTTTCATCTCCTTAATTGTCTCATAACGACAGCCTCTGAGCTTAGAGAATAAGCAAAAGCCACAGGGAGCAAGGTCTAGGGAGGGTGACGAACTGTCTTGATGCCCATCTTGGTCAAATAGTCTGTGACAAAGATGGAGTTGAGAACTGGTGCATTGTCCTGGTGGAAATGCCTCTGAGCCGATTTGAAGAGTGCTGAATCTCTTCCTGAACTCCCTTAAAACCTCAACATAGTAACCCTAACCCTAGCCCTAACTCTTTGGCAAATCAACTCTGGTGTATTGACTTCCTTACTCCTCCCACACCTTTCATCATCCCTCACAGACTCCCTGCCTGTCTTCCTTGAATCTCTTATGTCACTCAAAAACTGATGCTCGATTCATGCAAGATGGTCGAAAAGCAGTCTGAAGCATTCCATACGTTTCTGTGGCATTTTTCCAAGTTTAAAACAGAATTTTATTGCATATCGTTCTTCTAAAGAGTCCTCACGTCCAGATTGCATTTCGGAATTCACCCGCTGTGGCTTTAGTAGGGTGTATTCCAATTGCTACTGTAGCTGTTCATTTGAACCTGAAATCATAGAAATTGGTCAGTCATCTTTTAAGATGTATAGTAATAACATACTGAATTTTCAATAGTCTCCGACAATTTTAAATACTTGTACAAAAAAAAAAGCCTGGAAACTTATTGAATGCCACACGTGTATATATATATATATATATATATATATGTGTGTGTGTGTGTGTGTGTGTGTGTGGTTAGACTCGAAATACAATAAGAATGAACTGGAAAAATACTCATAAAACTAATGAACAAACACCTTCCTACATTAAACTACACAACATATTTGATAGGAACACATTTAAACTTAACTGAAAATATGCCTCTTAACTGAAAATATGCCACAAATAATAAAAACGCGCAATAAAAAGTCTATCATCTACCACAAAAATGGAATGAATAAAAAGAAACATTTGCAATTGCTGACCAAAACATGGATATCTCCGAAGCAGAAAGTGTCTACAAACGTCGTTTACCAAGCCACCGGAAGATCTGAAAAACAAAAAACAAATAAAATCAAATTACCCCCCCCAATGAAAAATACAACAAAGCAAAAACACACTGAATATATATATATATATACATATATATATACATATATATATGTATGTGTGTGTGTGTGTGTAACAGAAGGCCTCTGGATACAGAGGAGCTTCACACACAAACCATCATTTAACAATAAAGAAATATGACCATAACACAACACTCTTTATAGACATTTAGCACTTCAAAATATCAAACCAAAATACGCCAGAATTAATCAGGAAAAAAAGAAAACTAACACCAGCGTACAACCATATAAAACTCTTTGGGTGGCTGAAAAATTGCTAAAACAAAACAAACTTCAAAATTAGCAATCAGAACTCGTATCTAAACTTGGACACGAAATAAACTTCTAAGATTCCCGAAAACTAATGACTCCAAAGACAAATGACTCTATAAATTAATTAAATAAAACAAAACAAAGGAAAAAAAAAAATGAAAAAATGAAGAACATGAATAAAGTAAAGTAAAGTTAGCGACCATAGTCGAGGGTGACCCGAAGGCTCCCTTTTCGATAGCTACTACACCAAGGTGTAGGGGAGGGCGCTACTCCATTCCCTGGATTGCTCCACTTTACCCTTGAACCGTACCTTATAATGCTGAGTGTTAAGCAAGGTGGTATCAAGTTCCATTTTTAAAGTCTTTGGTATGACTCGACCTGGGATTGAACCCAGGCCTCCCGGGCCATTGGCGAACACTCTAACCGCTGGGCCAATAATAAATAAATAAAATGATTGAATGAATAAATAAATAAATACGTGCTAAAATAAATGAAATACGAACCGATAGTAAGCACTAAAAACATACAAATAAAACAGAAAATAGAAATAATAAACAGAATAAGGTTGAAAAGAGACAAGTGGACAAATGATCAATTGATAAAGCTAATAGAATAAACAGAGGTAAAAAAGACAATCATAAGAATAGAAGTAATAATAATTCATCATCATCATGTCGTGCGGCTAGCACGGATATCCCTGACCCTCTCTCTCCACGTCTCCCTATCATTCATCGCCTCTGGCAGGTCTTCAGAGTTACATCCCGTATCATCACATAGCTGCTGTATGTATGTTCCAGCTGGCCGTCCTGCTTTTGATTGGCCATATGCGCGGGTCCACAGGAGTACATCACTTACGATCTCGTCCTTGCTTCTCCAGCAGTGTCCGGCATGTCTGGTTCGTCTAGCTTGTATAGTTTTCGTGATAGGTGGTAGGTGACCGTATAGTTGGCGCCTTGTGGGGTGTTGCTGCCAGGACTTGTTCAATATTGCTCTTAACATTCTAGTATAATTGCTGTCTAGCTTCTTCTCCAACCGTCCAGTCAGCGTCCAAATAGTGCATCCATATAGCAGTATCGACACAACCGCAGCCTGGAAGAAACTGCGTTTCATTTTATCGGTCAGGTTTGATTTCCATATGATCGAAAGCCTATCGATAGCTGTCCATGCCTTCGTTAGCTGTGTGTCGATGTCTTTTTCGGTTGATGAGACGCTGCTTCCAAGGTAGGTGAATTTGTCAACCAGTTTCAGAGAGGTTCCGTCTAGTGTGGAGATGTCGCCTTTCTGATTAAAGTACACAAATTCAGTTTTGTGTGCATTACCATGGAGTCCAATGCCTGCAGCGGCTCGTTCCAAACTATGCAGTAGTGTTTCGGCTTGGTTGGGTGTATTGGCCAAGTAGCGCTATGTCATCAGCGTAGTCGGCGTCGGTAATTGTTTTTGCGGGGTACCTTCTGCTTCTTTTCTTTGTTAGCACGAAGCCGTTTTCCCTAATGTTATCGATCAATGTCCTAAGTACGTAGTCTAGACAGATGATTAAGAGGTATGGGGCTAGCGTGTCCCCTTGCAGTACTCCTGCTACAATGTCGAAGTATTCTGTGTCTCCATCCGGTGAACGCACTTTCACTTTGGTGTTTCTGTATAGAATCATTATTGCTGCTACGGTTTCTTCTGGTAGGCCGTATGCTAGTAGGATTTGTTCCATTTTCCCTCTGTGAATGGAATCGAAGGCCTTGGTAAAATCGACAAATGTCGAGTAATGTCGCCTGTAAGTTTTTTGCCCACACACCTTCTAGGATTCTACGGATGGTCAATATTTGTGAGGTCGTGGACCTGTTTCTTCTGGAGCCATTTTGGTTTTTCCTCAGGATTTTGTCGATTTGGGGTACTATGCGGTTTCGTAATAGGGCATTGTAGATTTTGGCTGCTATGGATGTAAGTGTTATACCTCGATAGTTCTTGGCTAATCCGAGGTCACCCTTTTTAGGAAAGGGGAGGTAGCATCCCTTCGTCCATCTGTCTATTGGATTTTGGTTATAAACTGCGTTGCAGTGTCGGAGCAGTATGTTGTCGAATTGTCTCGTCTTCCACACTTCTGGGGGAATCTCGTCAAGCCCTGCAGCTTTCCTATTTTTAATTTTTCTAAGAACCGAGTCGAGTTCTTCTTTAGTGAGCGGCCCTAGTTTAATGTCCAATTGCTTACTGATAATTCTGGTGATCGGTTTCTGCGTAACGTTCGGAGGGTTAGCTAGTAGGTTTTCAAAATATTGATAAAACTGATAAAATATTATGATCAAGCACTGAGATGAATTAACAAATCACTAGGATTGAAACGATATAGCTGCATATATAAGGAAGCTATTCCTGGAATAACCCACAAACTAGACTAGACCCCCGCTCACTCTCAGCAGAAAATGAACAACAATTGGTGTGATGAATGTATCGACAGTTACTAAACACCGTTTACTATATGTCTACGTTATCCTTCTCTTTTAAAAGGCAGTTATTTCTATGATTCTACAGCCATAGTCGTAAAATAACTTACCAACCACGCATCGCCAAACACTTGACCATCCATACCTACCTCCTCACGATTTACCAACGTTTCGACGCGCAGCAAATTGAAACTAAGATAGTTCCCGTCAAAAATCCGACAATAAATAACACTTTCAGTCAAAATCTCTTCGTTGTTCGCTTTTTTATTACTTACAGGTGTCGTTTTCCTGATAGTCTTTAAATAGAAGACGATTTTGTATATTTCCTTCTCTTAATTCTTATTAATCAATGAATGGAACATTAACTGCACGTAATTTCTCAAGCACCAATGCTCTCAACATATTCATGTACATATGAATGGTTTTATGCATATATATTTCCATTCATATGTACATAATATATACATACGTATATACACATGCATACATATATATATATATTTTGCACATGTCAATGGGAATATATAAAGACAACTCCCATATATATATATATATATATATATATATATATATACATATATATATTAGCAGAGATACCTGATGTTAACTGAAAAAAGAATATTATTTCATAGACAGCAATATTAAGGGCACAAAGAATTTTTATAAAAAAGAATTTTACGCATAAGTATTTTTCTATGCTATGGATTACACTGAGTAAAACATTTCTGAAAGAAAACGTTCACAATTCTATATTGCTTTCCTTACAGAAATTCTTATTGATGGCACAAAGGATTTGTCAATTGAATTAAAAATCATTCAAGTTTAGATATATTTTTTCGCAAGAAATTTTGAAAGTTATCTTTTGAATCCAATATCAAATTAGGTTAAAGTTAAAATATTTTGATACTTTAAATGGCTTTTTAAAAAGAAATTTTTACAAAAATGTATTTAAAACTTGATGGAAAATAAAGTTTCTGATTTGAAAAGATTACGTTTAAAAAGGCTATTGATAAAAACAAAATTAAATATTTATGTAGACGGAAAAAACAAATACTTTATTCATGTTACATTGACGGCAAAAATCAACTAAAATCACTCGTTTTTTAAATTTTCATTTTACACTATGTCAGGATTCGTTTCAGATAAAACGTACATTGCGAATTTATTTTTGAAAGTAAAATAAATCTTTGAAAGTTTCTAGTATTATCTGAATCTCTATGGCTCATTATTTAATAGCCCGAAGAATTATATTGCAAAACTGATAAAAAATAGAATAAACTGAAGATAGCGGTTTCAATTCCTACCCAAGCCGGCCACAGGGTTACTTGGTCAAAAACGTGGTGCGATAGACAGGAATTATGGAAGGCAGCAATTACTGGGTTATAAGACTCAGCATTCCTATCCGAGGTCGCAGTTAATCACCTGAAGACGGCCAGAGGTGAGATTTGGCCGAAACGTAGTGAGAAAAACAACAAAAAACTACCAAGATGAGGACAAAGGACCGCAATAAAATTAATACTCAAAAAATAAACAGTTAGAAAAGAATTAGAAGTAGTGAATTGTATTCCGAAAGTCCACCGAACATTTTTCATCCTAAAATGTTTGTACAGTCTAATGTCCAGCGAGTATAAATGCCAGTAAACTCAACCAAGTCTTATTTGAATTAGTTCTAAATAGTAATAATTTCCCATTACCGTAGCCATTCCGGCTACTCAAACCTCTGGTACGGGTACAGTCCAACAAAGGCTGGGCCACCTCGAGTCTCAGCTAGTGCCCGATCTTCTCCTCCCCTACCCCCCCCCGCTATAATTGATCTTCGGGTCATTAACCTTGTGTCAATATCTCGGTTACTCAAACCTAGAATCCTATGGTTTAGAGAAAACGCTGACTCATCCGTGAGTTCAGACAACAAAAGGTCGCGCAAACGTCACGAGCGAACTTTTGTTATTAACACATGAACTATTTGTCGAAAGGGATTAATTCTACCGGCCTTTCGAAAACAAATTTGTAACCACATGTTAAAATACATCATATTCAAAAGTTCCTCTTCAAAGTTCAATGAAGCATTTCCTTATCACTTATATTTAATAAAGGAACTTTCTGTGCATATAAGCCCCTTCACTGACATTATATAAACACGGTAGGCAGCGACAAATGAAGAAAGGCCCGGGTGAAAGGGATTTGTTCCTCTTCCTCTTCTCAAGATCAATGACAAATTCGAGGTTCAATGGCCTTCGGCTTCGGTTGGGCCACCTGCATATGTGCGATGACGTTATTGACAAACATTCTATAACACAAGACTATCGAGTCCAGTTTAAGCTATAAACAGTCATCCGTGCCGGGCTCACGGAATATATCGAGTGAGTCCAACCCCAACACAGGCTTATCTGGCACACATTGCACTAAATGATCCGATGACCAGCATACGTTCAGCATGGCTCAAGCCCCGACTCGTGCCCGACCTCCCCCTCCCTAAACCCTCACTATGAAAAGGTCTTGTGTCAAGTCCTGTATGGTGGGAGGCAGAGACAAATAACCGGGGTTCTGGCCCGGAGGATCTATCCATTCCTCTCCCGCTCTTCAAAATCAAGGACAGATTCGAAGCCGAATGGCAGGGTTCGAGCCATGGCTCGTGCTCAACCTCCCCTCCCTTAATCCCCACTATAAGCCGACCTTCGTGTCATTGACTTTGTGTCAAGTACTGTCCGGTGGGAAACAGGGACAAATATTAAGACGCGACCGGGCTCAGGCATGGAGTGGAGGAGGTATGTTTCCTCTCCCATTAGCAAGCAGTGCCGAACGTTGGTCTAGGCCCTCATCACCAGCTAAAGCATACGACGTGAAATCCAATTAATAACAGCCGCAGACCCAGCACAGCCAACCAACCAATTACCTTTGCTCTCTCATTCAAACAACCTTTTCGGTGCTAACTTCTGAAAGTCTTTTGAGGATCCTTTTTGGCAGTAACCATGAGATGACGATACAGCCGACAGCATCAACTGCAGACCAGCTCCAGCTTGACCCAGCAGCCGTCCCTGCACTACAAAGCAACAACACCTGCATCACCTAGTCCAAGAGTGACCAACCTCTCGGACTAACATCAGCACTTTGAGGCCACATCGAGACATCCCCGGTTAACCAAGGACTGGATAAACTGGGACATTGATCATCCAGCCGCTACAACGAATGTGTCAACATCTTCGACTGTATCGGACTACGTTTATAACCTGACAATACATCTACACCAACGATCTGCACCGTCTTCATCTTTGTTATATAAAGCGTATGGTTGCAAGAAAGGAAAATATAGAGTTGCAAATCAAATAACAAGAAGACAAGTGAAAAATTTAACACTGTATTGACAAACAAAGAAATGAAATGTTCGAATAATCATATTGAGGAGTAAAAATGTGTGGTTGTTGTATTGATAGGAATGAATTAATTTTAGGAAATTTGACGTATGTTGAGTTGTAGTAAAATTGAGAAATAAAAATGTTCCAATATTTTTATGGTAGGTGTGAATCTCAGACTTATGTGGTCAACCAAAGTTTATGTCGACAGGTAAGGAGAATGCCGGCGTTGAAGAAGTGAAATGTAGGTGGTGATTCTCGAGTCACGCGGCTTCCATCAAAAGCTGCAGTTGGAAGTTAAGACGAGTGTGATGTGATGTTGAATGTTGCAGGTGTCACCGGTTCTGGCTGTGCGTTCTTTCTCTCTGGACATCGAAAGAATTACGTCTTTTATAGTTCTCCCTTCCTCAAATCGGATCAACTATGGAAAAATTTTGACGCATTACCTGAGCAACAATGATGGTTCTCTGCAGCTGTTTTGCTTCATTACCTGCAAAGCTGTTTTGCTTCATTACCTTCAAGCAAAGTTTCCAGACATGAAAGTAATCAAGATTCCCCCAAACACAGCACTGATCTTTGATGGCAATAATTCAGCAGCAAACAGTTCATGTTCCTGCACGTTTGGTGATCTGAGTATTTATATTTTTTATATATAATCAAGTTTTCTTCCTTTTACATGTCACCGAGAGTTGACTTTGTATGTGATAAGTACAATTCTTTGAGCATTAAAGATTCTGTACGAATATAGCGTTCGCTTTCCTCGGGCTACTTGTTGTATACTCTTAATGAGTTCAGAAAACATCAATCGAGTTTTGGAAATTCCTCTTGTCTGGCAAAAACAAATAATCTCTTGTTCTATTTATGCTGATGCATTGGAAAAAATTGTTACCAGAAGAATTCTATGGAAAAACTGTGTTTGGTTCACTAAACCAAGGATGTTTCATGTTGTCTCCTCAAAATGACACAAATGAAGTGATCACAGAAATTTTGCAAGAATTAGCTACTGATCATGAGGAAGCAGATACCTTTCTCTTGCTTCATGCAAAGCATGCATTAACTATTTTCTCTTCTATTATCACTAAGACTCCATATACAGATGTTTTTCTTCTTTGTTTTGCTCAATAGCATTAATTAAGCGCTGACTTGTATGTGGTGACTAGTAGATCGCCTTATTTGATCTCTGTTCGATCGGTTGTCGGGAAATGTGGACCAGCTGTTTCAAGTGATCTGCTCTGCTCTCTCTCTCTCTCTCTCTCTCTCTCTCTCTCTCTCTCTCTCTCTCTCTGCATGCATTTATGAGCTGTGATAGTGTTATTTGTTTAAGAGGGAAAGGGTAAAATAAAAACTTTTGAGTTGATGAAAGAACCAGAGAAGTTTGTGCACACTTTCAGACTCATAGGCTGCAACTGGAATCAGACCGAAGATTTGTTCCAGCAACTTGAAAAATTTGTATACTGTATATTTGAACAGAGAAATGTTTCTTCTTTCAATCCTGATTGTTTCAAAATCTTACCAACAACTGGTAAATGTGATAGTACATTACCACCTTGCCAAAATAGTTAATGGTTACATGCAACCAGGGCAAATTACCGGGCTGCTAAGACAATGTCTTCACGTCAATATTAATTCTCCCTCTCCAACAAATCATGGCTGGAAATGTGAAGATCCGAGATTTGTTATCCAATAGAGCAGCCTTCCAACAACTTCACCCGCATCAAGCAACCTTGTAAAGTGCAATTATGAGAAGAACAGCTGTGACTCCAGGCGTTGTTCATATGTTCATCAAATCCTGCCTTGTACTGACCTTTGCCAATGGGTAGCATGTTCTTATATGCTTAAAGAAAATAATGATAATGAAATGCTGGAGTTCGATGATATGGAAGATTCTGAATCCTCAGAGGATGAATAATATTTGTAAAGATGAGCTTGCAGGATCAGAGGACTGTAAATCACAAATCATTTCCTTTTCAAAATGTTTTATTCTAAGATAACAATTCTCTTAATGTAATAACTAAAAGAAAACTCAACCCATTTGCATTATTCTTTTATATATAGTCAAAGTTAGTGTAAACATCCATATTTTCATATCAGTCAATGTGTGGGCGTGTGACAAAATTACATCAAAAAGTAAATGGCAGTAAAAAAGGAAGGAAAGGAATTATCACCACAAGTTTTGAAAATAGTTCTTCCTTGTATAATTTTTGGAAGGCACAAAGTTTGTAAACGTATGATACAAGAACATAGGTATATCAGCCTCTTGTTAATATACTTAAAAATGTTAAACGGCTTGTTTAAACTTCATTTTACATAAAGTAAACCATAAAAATTGACTTTTTCTGTGACGTTCACACTTTGTATTATCTCCCTTATTCTGAAGCAGCGAGCTCACTTACAGCGGAGATATCTTCTGATTTGAAATCAGCACGAAAAATACTTCTAGGACCAAATGAAATTTTCTCTTATGAATAAAATGTACACAGAACTCAAAAACTAAGTCCTTTTAATCCTCCGGCCTAACTACACTGACTAGATATAACAACTGTGATTCTACACCAATACACCTTTCGTGTAGGAGTTGCTCAATAAAACCTCCATTTATCTCTGTCATTTGTCCAGTCCTCTATCAATCTGTTCGCACGATCGACGCATTTATCGGGGTCCCGCAACACTATATTCAAATTAATTTGATTAATTATCAATAAATCATATTTAATTCAATGATTTCGATATAATTTTTATCAAAATATCATCTAAACTAGAATTTAAACTGCATATCAAAACAACACGTCATTTTATCTAATATAAAAACCCCCAATAATAATAAAAAATTAAACTACATATATGGACATTATTAAAAAAAATCATAATTCTTATAAAATTTCCATATATATATATATATATATATATATAATAAAAATTATAGCAAAGACGTTATCCTTTTTTTCACTTACGAACATTAGTGTCGTTAATATATGTTTTGAAATGGAATGTTATTCCCATGAAGAATTTTTTCATTTGAAAACATTTTTCGGTGAAGCATTTTTAACGTTGCGTTTTAACGTCTGAAGATGGTTTAATAAAAAATATATACGCTGAATATTTTCTTTTGTCATTTTTATGTTTATATATTGTTGGACTTATTTCAATTTTTCCTCAAATAAACATACAGACACACATATGTATATAATCTTCCTGCACCCATATGATGTCTATATTCTTCTCGGCTGAAGATAACTGGTTTAATAAGTTAGCCGACTGTAGTCTAAGGCCACTCGAAGGCTCCCTTTTCAATACTTATTACACTGAAGTGTAGGGGAAGATGATGCTCCTTTCCCTGGATTGGTCCACGTACCCTTGATCTGTAACTAAAAATGCAGATAGGCATCAAGTACTATTTTCTGAGTATGACTCGACGTGCAATTGAACTCCAGTCTTCCGAAAGATTGGCGAACACTTTTACTACTATGCCAATGGGACGGTGTTTAATTTTCAAACATTAAAAGTCACTGTTGACAATGCTTTAGCATTTAAGCACGTTTGGTTTGGGGTCAGTACCTGATTTTTCAAACACTGGGACAAGAGCTCTAATCTCAGCAGAATGTACCCATTGTTTACTTGTATGAAGGGCGATGCTGTTTGGACGTATGGTTTAAATTGGTGGCTGCTTTTTTCTTATCAATAGACGCAACTCTTATAGATGATTAGCAAAATTTCCTGACTGAAGTATTTGATCCTGGACGTTGTACTTATGAACTTCCTCCGCCCAGCATCTGTTGAACCGCACCATTGACCTGCCTTGGATTTATCTGCTTTGCTTCACCATGCCACATTTCATAGTTTCCATCGCTATCCTCTTATGTGGCTTGTATAATACTTTCCTCCGCCAGAGGCTATAATCCATATTTACCAACCCCTCCGCTCGGGCAGGATATGACATAAGGTCAATTTATCTGCGGAGTTTAACAGGTTTGAATTTAGAGTTTTCCTTCTCCTAGACTAGTTGCCTCACCAAGGCTGAAGAACCTAGTCTGCCCTACTATTTACCCATAGCTGGAGGGAGAATAATTGGATTCATACCTTTCCCAAAGGTATTAGTGCTATGTAAAATGCAACCAGTCTCGTCCAAGATTTGAACTCGTGTCGCCATGTCCGTTTCCTACGACGATAACCATTACACCACGGGCAACAGAGACTGTAATCCAGTGACACGCTGAGGCAGGATAACAGAGTAATTATGCCGGTAGCATGTTTGAATATTGCGAGGGTGACTCGATCAAACGCCTGTAATATAAATACGTATTTACCCATTCTCTCCGTACGAGCAGGATGTGACACAAGACCAAGTTTTTAAGTAGAGTTTAACAAGGTTTGAATTCAGAGCTTTCTTTCTAGACCAGCTGCTATACCAAGGTTAAAGAGCCCTGTTTGCCTTATTATTTACCTATGGCTGTTGGGAGAATAACTGGATGCATACCTTTCCCAAGGTTATTATTGCCCTTTCGGCTGTGGCTGTAGAATACACCGACTGTACCTCTGCAGGGGGGGGGGAGCTCCCCAACGAGTGTCCTAGATATGACACTAAACAATCTGATGGCGAGTTTCCAGTGATGCTGGGGCTTTGAGGAATGTGGAGTACCTCTTCATTGCCATTGTTCCCAGGTCCACTCGGGCCCATAATGGTAGCATCTGATAGGGCCCTATCTATGGGTTAAATAAAACTAACTGCATTCATATGCTAAACTGAATTGTTTGAATTAGAATTGTTTGACTAAACTGAATAGCTTGAAATAGAAATGTTTTTGACAATTAAACTGCGTACTTATGCGAAACTGAATTGTTTGAAATGGGACTACTTTTGACATTTAAGTGTGCAAATAAAATCTATACTTATGCTAAACTGAATTAGCGGAATTAAAACTGTTTGAATAAACTGAATAGCTTGAAATAGAACTTTTTTTACTATTAAACTCAAGCTAAACTGAATTTTTTGAAATAGAACTAATTATTTGTATAAAAATGGATATCGCATTAAATAACAGACAAAGGTTTATATACCATAAAAACCAACCAACCAACCAACCAACCAACCAACCAACCAACCCTAGGGTGTTAGCGCTATGTACAAAGCAAACAGTCTTGTTCAGGTTTTTATATATACGAGGACCATTAAATAAGTTTCCAGATTTTTTTCGTATGGGCACTTTTATTGATAGTACACTGCTGGAACTCTAGTCCCCTTCGAAGTAGTCTCCCCCGGCTGCAATGCACTTGTTGTACCGTACCAACAACTTGTGGAAGGTCCCATGGAAGTTCTCTTGTGTGAGCGTGTCAATTACCTTTGTCACAGCCTCTTTCATCTCCTCGATTGTCTCATAACGACAGGCTCTGAGCATAGGGAATAAGGCACAGGGAGCAAGATCTGGACTCTAGGGAGGGTGACGAACTGTCTTGATGCCCATCTTGGTCAAATAGTCTGTGACAAGGATGGTGTTGAGGACTGGTGCATTGTCCGGCTGGAAATGCCACAGCCGATTTGAAGAGTGTTGGCCTCTTCCGACGGAATCTCTTACTGAACTCCCTTCAAACCTCAACATAGTAACCCTAACACTAACCCTTTGCCAATCAACTCTGGTGTATTGACTTCCTTACTCCACCCACACCTCTCATCATCCCTCACAGACTCCCTGCCTTCCTTGAATCTCTTATGCCACTCAAAGACTGATGCTCGATTCATGCAAGATGCTCCAAAAGCAGTCTGAGGCATTCCATACGTTTCTGTGGCATATTTTCCAAGTTCAAAACAGAATTTTATTGCATATCGTTCTTCTAAAGTGTCATCACATCCAGATTGCATTTTTGAAATCCACCAGCTGTGACAATCAGGCTTTAGTAAGGTGTATTCCAATTGCTGTTGTAGCTGTTCATTTGAACCTGAAATCATAAAATTGGTCAGTCATCTCATAAGATGTATAGCAATAACATACTGAATTTTCAAGAGTCTACGACCATTTTAAATGCTGGTACAAAAGAAGTCCGGAAACTTATTGAAGGCACCACGTAAGTATGAAATTTTCTTTTATGACAAAGCAAAATTAGAAACCATTTTAAACGAACACATGGACATTCTCAAAGAAAATCAATAAACTCTCTTCGTCTTATTCTCCCTTTACTTCTATTTCTATTTAATTTTGTTTTTTAAGTGATTCTTAGCCATTTTGTTGTCTAAAATGACGCGCTGATTGGATGACAGGATTCAAAAAAATTATCCGAACAACAAATTCTTTGAATCAAAAGAATTAAATTTAAAAGAACATCTATTTGTCGCGTATTACTGTTTTTCATGTTTGACTTAGTAATGTAATTCCTTAATATCTTCCCTTAAGTTCTGATCGTTCTCATGGTAAAATTAGAATTGGACGATATTGTTATTAAAAGTTTTGCTATTTATTCAAGTATTCTTTTAGATTGATTTTTTCTTTGTTTTTATCACATTTCCAACCAACCATTCTCAAATTTTTTTCGTTTTGGGCAATTTTTCCGGTAACGGTGAATAGAGTTCCTTAAAAGAAAAACAGTTACCCAGGGACAACGGAAAGCTGTAAACTTTCAAGAGTTTTACCGTGAGTCCATCAAGCTAACCTAAATAAATGAACCAAGTTAAGCAGCGATGAACTTCTTCGGTACTTAGATGGGTGACCATAAAGGTACAGCAGGTAGTGTAAGCAAATCAAAGTATCTATGCCTGACTGAGCCAAGTTTAACAAATAGCAATATCCCACTGATTTGGAGTATACTTGTAAATATAGTAATGTTACAAGGGAAACAACTTTGCTACATACATTAGTAGAGTATCCTCCCCTGTAAGTTTACTTCGGCATTATTACGGGCGCAAATGACAAAACAATGTCAGAGCCTTCTATCGATGTGGTCTATTTGATTCTCATTTATTTTTTCATTATTCTAGTCTGAGTTAACTAAGTTTAATATCTAACGTCTGAAATAGTTACTTTAGAAAAACGGTAAACAAGTTAGTCGAACAAGCCAGTCCGAAAAAAATCGTTCCTTCCATATTTCGTTATTACGCTTCAATTTCGGTTTAATTTCTTTGTTTGCGTGACTTATCAACTTTCATTAAATAATGTCAAAACCATCCTTGTGCAAGAACAGTATTGGTTCTATTTAACCCATAACTAAAGAAATTGTAGGGAGATATGTAATTTGGTGAATATGTTTGGTCCCCCAGAATTTGTAGTATTATATTTGGTATTTGCTTAGTGGTATGTTATTTTGGTTGATATGGAAAAAGGCAAATGGAGGTAAATGAAGTAATGATATGAAAGATGTGAAACGACGCGGACAAAAAGAACATTTAAGACAAAGCGGTACAAACAAAACAAATTTATATTTGAACAATACGTGCAATTAAACATTACAAAACATTAGTTTTCTAATATTGTTCGACATATATTCCTGTGTGTGTGTAACTAACACAACTAAAACTACAAAAAAGTGTCCTATGCATGTTGACTAGGTTTGTTTCTTTCTGTGGTTTGATGAAATTTCTGTTTTTCACCGACAAAGTATAACGAGAAAGAGAATACTTGCGTGTAGTATACATTTTCATGGTTGTTGGTTGTGGAAGTCAAATGTAAAAAGGAGGAAGAGTGTGTTGACGATGTTAGTTGAAATTGAGAGAGTGAGAGTCACACTAGAAAGAGTGCGTTGGCCCTGTAAGTGAAAATGTGAAAAAAAGAAAGAGAGTTGGAAGACGAAGTATTTATAGAAAATACGTGTCATGGAGTAGGCTCCAAAAAGCGGGACGAAATTGAAGTGCGGACGTTATTTTGAGCATTGACCACGTGGTTTTCCTGGCCAATGGGTTCCCGAGACTGAATGTTTACGTGCGTTAGCCATCTTTGTTTCGGGAACAAGTGGCATAACGTCCATTTTAAATTATAGGAGTGTAAGTCCTATGATATAAACGAGTTCTTACCTTTCCCACGAGTATTTATCCGAAAGTGAACGTAATGGCGGGACTGGAGTTCGAACTCACTTGCTGTGATGTCACAGTCAAGCACGTTAGCCGCTACTTCACGAGGACTCCGTCCTTATAATAGATTTTATATGAAATTAAGTTTAGCTAATAAGTTAACTTTAGCTAATTAAGAATATTCACAACAAATCAAAGTATATAATATTCCTTCTACTTAAGTTATAGGATTACTTAACTTCTGAAAGAACGTTTAAATATAAATATTGTCGTCTTAGGAAATGGAATCGACGATACGAGTTGAAATTCTGGACGAAATTGCTTGTGTTTCTCTTCGCACTAATGCTCTTGTTCTTTAGCTATGGATAAATAGTTGGGCAGACTAGATCCTTTAGCCTTGATTAAGCAACCAGTCTTGAAGAAGGAAAACTCTGAATTTAAACCAGCTGAACTCTGCTTAAAACTCGACCTTGTGTTGTATCCTGCTCGAGGTAGAGGGGTTGAGTAAATACATATTTATTTTAATCTTCTGTTATTAGAATAAAATCAGATAATAAGCTAGTCAATAAAGTTCGTTCAGGAAAATTTTTTTTAAATTTAAGAAATTGTGATATTAACTTTACTGAGGTATAATTTTTTTCCATAATCCTTTGCCCTTATTCAGACAAATTCATAATTTTATTCTTCCATAAATTTTATCTTATTGGAGTTTGAGACTACACTGGGTACTTTTTTCAGTCTTCCAGAGAAGAAAAAGAGAAGTAAGGAGAAAAGTAGACGGTTATTCAAAGGTGTAATATCTGATGAATACAGAATTAAACTCAAAAAGCTTTTTTCTGGTCATTCAAGAAACATTTGGTCAGGCAATTGCTTCATGGGATATACGCTTTAACTCTTAACTAATAGCAAAGCCTGAGTGTATCTCCTGCAGTGTATATCCTGTGTATGACACTTAACTTTATCCAGTAGTGAGGCTTAGTTGGGGACACTTCTTCGTTGCCAGTACTCCTCGTAATTGCACCAGTTAGGGATCCTATTTACGGTTCAAATAGATCTATTTGAAAATTACTTGTAGTAGACAGAAATACATGAAGCCATATAATTGTGTTCACACAAATGAGTAACATTAGTAAATAGAAATAGTTGCTTAAAACTCTTTAATTGCCCAAAAATTATAAGAATGCGATTTCTTGAAACCATATTCTACTTCTCGCAGAAATTATGAAATAGCGCTCTTAGAAGATATTCACCTTGATTCCTTTTTGCTTGACATTAGATTTTTCTCCAATATTTTCCTCTGCGTGATTTAGAAAATATCATAGCACTAATTATATTAATTTAATCTATTTTTTTAAGGAACATTTTATGAAGTCTGAATGTTCAGCTGTTAAAGAAAAAATAGTTTGCGTCTTATCTGTTTATTTACAGCAAAAATCTAATATTTGAATATTAGTACAATGTGTATGTGTGTGTGTACGTGTGTGTGTACGTGTGTGTGTGCTTATGTGTATGTATTTGTTATCATCCCCGTTTTACCAGCGAGGTCCATTCTTAAGTCAGTAGGAGCAGATATAAAGTTCTTATTTAGCATCAGAATATAGTATATATATTTGCCTTTCTATACATATTGGAACTTCTGAATAAATTTCACAGCCATGAATAAAAGAAATATTCAAAATCTCCAAGAAAACTGTGTACCTCATCACGAGAGTAAAGGGAAACTGGATAGTGGAACTATCAGCAGGAAGACAAGGCCTAGCAGATATAAAAATACAAGCAGGCATATTCGAAGGTTATAAATTATCCCACTAGTGTTTAATGAATTGAATTATCGACAGAGAAAATGCAAAAGAGAATACAGATTCACTAAATCGTAAGAAAAAAATAAGATTAATTAAATAAATAAATAAATAAATAAATAAATCACCTGAACATAAATGATATTAAATGTTTGCTACAAAAAAAAAAAAAAAAAGAAAAGAAAAAAGAATTAAAAATCAAAATAAAATGGAATTTGTTATTGAGAAATTGCAATACAAATATTGAATAAGAATAAAAAGAACCAACAGAAGAAATAGAACTATCCAATCAGGAAACCAGATCGCTTTGAAAAAAGAAAGCAAAGAATATATGAAAATCTTAGAAGCAGATACCTTTAAACTGAGATGTGGTGATAAAGGAAGGAACTATATAATCTCCCTTACTTTCTGGGAATGAATTGTTCTCCTTTTATTTAATTTACTGGTGGGTGGCCATTTTTGCCGTGATTACCTCCAAGACCACTTCTTTGTTGAATAAAGCTTTTCTACAAGTCTATCTGACTGACTGCTTCAATTAATTGCAAGCTCTAGCATATCATTTATTACAATTTATTCAACTAAGAACCAGAATGGAAAAGTACCTCAAGCCGGAACGACTGGAATTAGACCAATCTAAGCCCGAAGCAGTAGACACGTGGAGACATTGGAAAATGACTTTAAATATCTTGCTCGAGGCCATCTGTGAAACTCAACAACCTACCTCCATAACAGACAGATTGAAATTGAAACTGTTAATCAACCTCCTTTCTCCGGCTATTTTCAAACATATATCTGACATTCAAGACTACGCTACGGCTATGAATGCTCTTGAAGAAATCTTCGTGAAGCCTAAAAACAGCGTCTTCTGTAAACATTTGTTAGCGACTCGTCGGCAACAAACGGACGAATGCGTAGACCAGTATCTACAATCCTTAAAAAGACTCGCTAAAGACTGATTTTCAGGCTGTTACGACAACATAAGCGAGAGACGAATACACCAGAGACGCGTTTATCAATGGAATTACGTCCAACCATATCAGACAGAGGCTTCTAGAAAATAAAACTCTAGACCTGAATATAGCCTATGACCAGTCTCTCAACCGAACCCCCTAATTGCTTTGGTATCTACTGTTCGGACCGAAGAAATTGACGACTGTATATCCGTGTGCGATGAGCAACCTACTGTAGCTGCTATTTCCGAACAGAAATGCTTTTTTTTTGTGGAAACCAGAGACACGACAGACCCAGATGCCCAGCCAGAGACTCAATTAGCAAAAATTGCAAAAAGAAAGGGCATTTCGCTCGTGTCTGTAGATCTTATACGGCGGCTGCTACCAACTACGGTAAGTCCTTGCTTGCTTCGTCTACTCTTAACTTCTCAGTCTCTCTCGTTCGTCCATGTGTGGAGAAATTAAAGGAGAACCTGTGAAGATACTCGCTGATACAGGAAGCTTGGAAAAATTTATCCACCTCGAAAAAGTTAAAAGGCTTGGGTTGGCAGTCACCCAATAGCAGTTAAATCCTGGAGACATAGCATACCGGTCACTAAATTCATTCAGTCTGAGATCTCCTGGATGCTTAAGGAAGGCATTATAGAACCTTCTCAATCACAATGGCGTGCCCAAACACTTGTAGTATCCCCCGAAAATCACAAAAAGTGACTTATGGATTACTCCCAAACCATAAACCGGTTCACTCTCCTGGATGCTTATCCTCTTCCGCGGATAGAGGACATGGTAAATGAAATTGCCAGTTACCGGGTATTTAGCACCCTTGACTTAACCAGTCCCTATCACCAGGTCGCTATTAAACCAGAAGAGCGAAAATATACTGCATTTTAAGCTGAATACCAATTTTGCCGAATCCCATTCGGAGTGAACATTGGAGTAGCGAGTTTTCAACGGGTTATGGACGATATCATCAAGAGAGAAGACCTCAATGGAACCAACGCCTTTATCGACAATGTTACCATCTGTGAGCAAAATCAGGATGAACATGACATAGATTTGAAAGAGTTCACGAATAGCGTGATAAAGTACGGTTTGACACTGAACAAAAACGTCTTTACTCGCTTACCTCCATAGACTTGCTTGGGTTTATGATAAACAAGGGTTTGGTAAAAGCCGACCCTGATAGACTCAAAGGATTGATGGACTTACCGGTACCCCAAAATCTTCCTTCTCTTCGACGAGCTATGGGAATGTTCTCTCACTACTCTCGGTGGATCCCGAACTTTTACGAAAAACTACATCCTCTAATCAAAGTTACCCGTTTTCCTCTCACTAAGGAACAAACATATGCCTCCAAGTGCCTGAAGCAGGAGATTACAAAATCATCCCTGGTAGCTATTGGCTCTTCTCTTCCTTTTGAGATCGAAACTGATGCTTCAGAACATGCTATCACTGCCTCCCTAACTCCAAACGGTCGACCTGTAGGATTCTTGAAAAGAACCCTAACTTCTGCAGAGCAAAAGCACTCGTCGGTTGAAAATGAGGCGTATGCTATTGTAGAAGCGATTCGAAAATGGCGACACCTATTACTTAGAAAGCATTTTAAGCAGATCATCGATCAAAAATCAGTCTCGTTCATGTTCAATTCTAAAAGTAAGAGCAAGATAAAAATTGAGAAGATCACGAGATGGAAATTGGAACTTGCTTGTTTCAGTTATGATATAGCATATCGTTCAGGAAAACAGAATGCAGCCGCTGACGCCCTATCCCGGGTTTGCTCTTCTACTACGACTGCAGACAAGTTACACAGCTTGCACGAAGATTTATGTTATCCAGGAGTAACCCGAACGCTATATCTTGTCAGAAGCAAAAATATGCCGTACTCCGTAGAAAATGTAAGAGCAGTAGTTCGGGCGTGCCAGGTCTGTTCTGAGATGAAGCCTAGATTCATTAGAAGAGCACCTCAGACACTCATAAAAGCGAGTCAACCCTTTGAGAAATTGAGAGTAGACTTCAAGTGACCTTTACCTTCAAGTTCCTGCAATCGCTGCTTACTAACTGTGGTTGACGAATACTCCCATTTTCCTTTCTCTTTCTCTCGTGTCGATGTGGCTGCTGCGACCGTCATTAGACACCTAATCTATTTTCTGTTTTTGGAAATCCTTCTTTTGTGCACCCAGATCTAGGAACAGCCTTCATGTCAGAGAAACTAAAAGGATTCCTAAATTCTCGTGGCATCGCTACGAGTCAAACAACTGCTTTTAATCCTCAAGGCAATGGACAAGTAGAGAGATACAATGGCATCATCTGGCAAACGGTGAGTCCGGCTCTCCGATCAATTTGTTAATTGGGAAAAGGTGCTGGATGTAGCTCTCCACTGCATCCGCTCATTACTTTCCACTTCCACATGAACGCCTATTCAATTTCCAAAGAAAATCAGCTACTGGAGATTCCATACCTACATGGTTAACAAGATCCAAATCGGCTCTTCTGAAGCGCCTTTTACGTGGAGACTGTTGATATACTCGAAGTCTACCCAAACTATGCTCATGTACGCTTCAATAATGGGCAAGAAACAACTGTGTCCTTGCGTCACATAGCTCCTCTTGGTGATGGAATGAACAGTTTAGATACGGAACCAGACCCTATGTCAGGGGACCTCCAATAACTAGATGTCCCTAACCCGTCTAACGCTCCTCCCCTTCTACAGAGTACTACTGAAAATTTTACAGCTGAGAATTCAGTTCCTGCTATTTCTCTTCCTCCACTTTTGGATGATTCTCAGTGGACCTTGTCAGAAGACGCTGACTCACTAAATCTTCGACGTTCCAGTAGAACTCGTCGAAGACCTTATTTAACTGTGAACTATCAGCTTTAAACTTTCGTTTTCATTTCTTTTCTGTTTTCAGTTTGATCAAAGGCATTTACAGGACTCATTTAATTGGAGGTACCTTTTTGAGAGTCGCTGAACTCTTCCTC
The DNA here is from genome assembly GCA_963585895.1 of Sepioteuthis lessoniana. Classification (NCBI taxonomy): domain Eukaryota; kingdom Metazoa; phylum Mollusca; class Cephalopoda; order Myopsida; family Loliginidae; genus Sepioteuthis; species Sepioteuthis lessoniana. Next base: position 24,688,150 of record OY757924.1, read on the forward strand.
CCTCGGCAAATTGACGAACCCGAATTTTCCTGGGCGGCGGAGAATGTGGTGATATAGAAAGGAACTATATAATCTCCCTTACTTTCTGGGAACGAATTGTTCTCCTTTTCTTTAGTTTATTGATGGGTGGCAATTTTAGCCGTGACCAGTTCTTATTTGAATAAAGATTTTCTTCAAGCTTATCTGACTGACTTCTTCAATTAATTGCAAGCTCTAACATATCATTTATTACATGAGATGAAAGAAAAACTAAACGAGGAATACCTTTGAAGAACGAACAGAACCAAAAACCTGATGACGAAGCATAAGGCATTACATCTCTCGGATCTAATGTCTTGTGGTTCGAAGGGGGAAGAGGATTTTCCAGTATCAAATTTTGTGTAGACGCGGAACTTCAGGGACTTAAAAAATATACAAAACAGATTAAAAAGAAACTAATTATAACAACTAAGAATTGCAATAAAAATGACAGAAAGACACATCATGAAAACAGGAATGATAAAACTCAGAAAATTAAAATGGGAAGAAAAACAACTACATGGATAATTCAGAAGACAAATTAAAGAAATTACTAATTACATGGTACAGATATGGCAACTCAAAAGCATTCATTTTTAACTAAAGCCCATAACAAGAAAACATAATGATTAATTACGTAAAAGCTGGAGTAAATAAAACTCAACAGAATAACAAGTGTGTGTGTGTGTGTGTGTGTGTGTGAGAGAGAGAGAGAGAGAGAGAGAGAGAGAGAGAGAGAGAGAGAGAGAGAGAGAGAGAGAGATTTTTTAAATTGTTCCCTCTCATTCAGTTTCACACTTTGATCATCTGGGTCATATATACTCACGAATTAAAAGAATCTATTCTTTATATAACGTGTCTTTGAATTCTTCTTATTTTCAAGAATCTTTTGTGCTCGTTTTCCCACCAATAATAAGTCTTCATTGGACATCGAGTGACAGTTTTAATATTTCATCACTCTCCTTAGTTTCGAATAGATTTTAGTTATGTCATCTTCAGGTTGATTTTAATGCTTCTTCCAATTCAATGATCCAAATAATTTCGCAAGGCTTATCTGTATTTGGATTCGACTATGTAAACAAATGATATCAACATAAGTTTGGGTCATTCACAAAGAGATACTCTGGGGTTTTGATAGCCAGAATGACAGCACTTACCAAATGAGAAAATTGGATTTGATATTAGTAAACAATGAGATTGCATGCAAGCAGGACACATTACAAAAATTCCAAGAGCTTACTCGCAAACTGAGAAAACTGAGAAATGTGAAGATTAGAGTTGTATTCACAATATTTGGAACACTCAAAACCGTTCCAAAACAACTAGAATTTAGATTAGAAAGACGAAAATTCTAGAAATAAACTTGATAAAATCAGCGAAAATACTGCTCTCAGAAAGCAACGATATATACGTATCTCAGAATTTGTCTTTGAGTGCAAAAATAATAAAATCATCAAGGGATTTGAACTTCACCGAAAAAATTCATTAAATGCCAAAAGACAAGATTTAGTCAACTAAACTTAATTCATTGATTAATTAATTAAGAAAATAAGATAAAACCTTAAAAAAAAACATCAAAGAAAAACATCAAAGAAAAACATCAGCATCATTGGTGAGTCAAGAAGAGTCCCGAAAAGCTTTATAAAGAAGCTGGAAGAACGAGAAGGAAGGATCGAAATCATTTAGACGGTAACATTACTGAAAGAAAATCTAGATTGCTAAGAGTACTTGTGAGATTTGCTGTCATTTTATCTCCAGTAAAAGTAATTGAATATTACACGTGTAAAACACATTTAGTTGAGTAAGAATAGAAAAGAAAATTAATTAATTTCTTCTTCTTCTTCTTCTTCTTCTTCTTCTTCTTCTTCTTCTTCTTCTTCGTAGTAGTAGTAGTAGTAGTAGTAGTAGTAGTAGTAGTAGTAATGAGGGAGAAGTCAAAATTAAGAAAGCAAGGAAAATTTTGCGGGAGGGTGAAAATAAAATTCTCACAGGAAAGAAACTGTATTACCCTCACAAAAAAAAAAAAAAGAAAAAAGAAAACAAAACAAAAAATCTGGTCATAAATAAAAATAAACAAGGATTACTGGAGCCGCAGTTTGATAGGAAGAAAATGAAGCTTTGTTCAATAAGTCTAGCGGTTAAAGTTTATGTGCTAGTAGCTATTGTGTATGTCTACGGGCATCTTTGAGTTTGCAAGCATCAGACACAACAACCGCCACGCACGCGTCCATAAAAGCTCAAATGTTAAAACTCCTCTTATTATTCGGTTTGTTATACATTCATTTATTTACTCTTTCTTAGAAAATGAACATTTCTCAGTTTTCGGACTTGGCTCATCCGATAAACATGTCGCTTCTTTAACAAGTTTAAATGAAAGAATGGTGCCGCATTATGGGAGAATATTGGTTAAAAAATGAAATTATTTCCTCCTATTGAATATTTATATCTCTGAAACTAAAACCTCTTTAGCTCCCTTAATAACTAACTTGAATTTAGATTGATCAGAATCTTTTATATGATAATAGAGTAGTGAAAAGACTATTCTACCTTCATTAAGAAACATAGAATGGAAAACATTTAACATAGAAACGGAAAAAATAAATCACATACTACCTTACATACTGACAAATAATATAACCGAATTAAATGAACTAATTTATGCAGGAGCAAAATTAGTTTGTGAGAAAATTGGGATCCCCTCAAAAAGCTCGAAGAAACAGTCAAAACCGGGATTGGAAATTCGACTGGAAACGCAAATAAAAAACTAAGAAAACAAGCCCGAATAATAAGAAAGAGAGGCGCTGAAATAAGCGGGAAGAAAGAACAGGCAACATGGGGAAAATAACAGTAAAACTTGAGGAAATAAACCAGAAAGTATTGGCCAAAGAAGGAAGATTAAAGAGATATCGACAAAGTGTAAAACAATACAGACAAAACAGGAAATTCCAAAACAACGAAAGAAAATTCTATCAACAATTGGGAAGGAGTGACATGAAAACATACCAACAACCGGATATAAAAGAAACCGAATGATTTTGGACTAAAATATGGCAACCAAAGAAACATAACGAAAATACTGAATGGATAAACAATATTACAAAAGAACTAGAGGGACTTGAAGAAGACACCAAAATGGAAATACACGTCGACTTGCTCAAAACAACACAAAAAAGAATATCAAACTGGAAAGCGCCAGGCCATGATGGTTCAAGAAATTCACCCCCATTCACGGTAGACTAGCACTAGAAATGAACAGATGCTTACAAGGCGCGCAAGTACCAGAATGGATGACCAAAGGAAAGACTATATTAATCCAAAAGGACCCTCGCAAAGGAACTGCTCCAAACAATTACAGACCCATAACCTGCCTACCAATGACGTGGAAAATACTAATAGCACAAATAAGGGAAAAGATCTACTACTAACAAGCCGAACAGACGAACAGAAAGGATGCCGCAAAGGATCCAGAGGCAGAGAATTACTCTACATTGATCAACCCATCCTAAATGAGAGCAAGACAAGACAGAAAAATCTAGCTATGGCCTGGATAGACTACAAAAAGGCATATGATATGGTCCCACAAAGCTGGATAATACACTGTCTCAAAATGTACAAAATATCACATGAAGTCATAAACTTCATCGAAAAGACCATGAAAACCTGGAGAGTGGAGCTGACAGCAGGAAGAAGAAGCATAGCTGAAACAAAGATACAAAGAGGGATTTTCCAAGGAGACGCACTATCACCCTTACTATTCATAATAGCCATGATGCCACTGAACCACATACTCAGAAAATGCGCAGCCGGATACAAACTCAACAGATCGCAAGAGAAGATCAACCACCTAATGTACATGGATGACATTAAATTATTTGCAAAAAATAAAAAAGGACTGGAAACTCTCATGCACGCCGTTAGAATATACAGTCAGGACATAGGAATGGAATTTGGCATAGAAAAATGTGCCATGCTCCTCATGAAAAGTGGCAAACGGCATATGAATGACGGAATCGAACTACCAAATCACGACAAAATTAGAACGCTTAAAGAAAATGAAACCTACAAATCTTGGAGGCTGACATCATCAAACAAGTGCAAATGAAAGACACGACCCGAAAAGAATATCTCAGGAAAATGACAGAAAAGAGGGAGGAAGACGACTTGCCACCATCGAAGACACCGTTGACGCATCGATACAACTGCTCGAAGACTAAATAGAAAAACACGAACGAGGACTGATTACAACCATCAGAAACGATACGAACAACACGAAAGACGAAAGAATGACAACAACCAGGAAATAAAAATGGGAGCAAAAACAATTCTATAGACGCTTTAAACGTCTGATAAACAACATCTCACACTACAAAACCCGGACCTGGCTAAGAAAAGGAAACCTTAAGAGAGAAACGGAATCCACAGGACAACACCATAAGAACCCAATCATATCAAAGCGTCTTATCTATTCAGATAAGACGCAACAAAACAGTAAATGTAGGCTATGCGGCGACAGAGACGAAACGATCAATCACATAATAAGCGAATGCAGCAAATTAGCACAGAAGGAATATAAGGCGAGACACGACTGGATCGGCAAGGTGATCCACTGGGAAATGTACTGGAAATTTCAATTCGACCATACAAACAAATGGTATATGCACAACTTGGCACCTGTCCTACAAAATGACTCGCATAAACTCCTATGTGACTTTAACATACAAACGGATCACCTAATCCCGGCCAGTAAACCAGACCTCATAATAATCAACAAAAGAAAGAGAATCTGCAAAATTGTAGACTTTGCTGTCCCGGCGGACCACAGAATAAATCTGAAGGAAAATGAAAAGAAGGATAAGTACCTCGACCTTGATAGAGAATTGAAAAAGCTGTGGAACATGAAAGTAACGATTGTGCCAATTGTGATTGGTGCATTAGGCACAATAACTAAAGGATTATTAAAAGGCCTGGAGGACTTGGAAGTTGGCGGACGGGGAGAGACTATCCAAACGACAGCATTGTTAAGAACGGCCAGAATCATGAGACTAGTCCTGGAGACTTGAGGAGACTTGCTGTCACTCAAACTCCAGTGAAAAACCATCAGCTAACACTGATGTGAAAAACTCTAAAGGAGTAAATAATGATAATAATACCCAATAGGATGACAAAAGGAAAGACTACCCTAATCTAAAAAGACCCCCAAAAAGAACTCTCCCTAACAATACAGATTAAAGAGGAGATCTATTGCTCGCTAGTAAGCCGCAGACTGTCTTCTGAAGAACAGAAAGGATGCAACAAGGCAACAAGAGGAACATGTGATCTATTGTACACATCCTCAAGGAGTGCAAAGAGAGGCGGTAAAATGTAACCGTGGCGAAGATTTACTACAAATAGTAAACTATTTAAAACTGCACAAGATATCCGAGAAAGTAATCAAATTCATGATGGAAGCCATGAAAATATGAAAAGTAGAATTGATCGCGGGAAAAAAAAGCTTTACTGAGGTAGAAATCCAAAAAGGTATCATCAAGGGAGATGCCCTTTCACCATTATTATTTGTAATAGCGATAATTTACATACAAAATGCACCGGAGGCTACAAATTTACTAAATCGCAAGAAAAGATTACCCCCCCCCCAAATGTATATGGATGACATAAGACTGTTTGCAAAAAAGGAAAAAAGAAAATAAGTTATCCTTGCTGTACTGATAACTAACTGAGCAAGAATTCAGGTCATCTGTGTATCGAAAGCCAACCTTCACTGGGCAGTACCTAAACTTCAACTCCCACTATCCATATAATGTAAAGACAGAGATCATTCGATGCTTATAACACCTAGTAAGTGTCATCGGTAATGACAGTGTGGTGTATCAAGAGGAAATAAAGAGTTTAAGAGACAACCTCCATCGCAACAACTACCCAGAGAGCATAACATCGGCTCCAAGGAATCTACATGGAAATAAGAGAGAAAGCTCACCGCAGTCTGTCTGCCCAATGTTAAAGGGCAATCTTTAAAAAATTGAAAGATATGCAGTCCATATGATATCAGGATAATATTCACCAGTCGCACAACTTTTCAAAAATATCTCTGCCGAGTTAAGCCTCCAACAGAATACAATATGACCAAGGACTCCATCCCATGCAGTTGCAGTAGAGTATATAAAAGCGACACCCATTAAAAGTAAGGCGAGAGGAACACTGTAAAGCAATATATCGTGAAGAAATGGAAAAGTCGGGTATGGCTGACCATATATGGAAGGAAAAGGGAAACCATTGGTCCATGTGGGATCAAGCTAAAATAATTGACAGGGAAGAACACTGGAAGATCGAGATCTCAAAGAAGAGGCGCACATGAAAAGCTACAGCTACCTGTTGAGTAGACCAAGTATAGAGATGAATTCAATTTGGAAACCATTGATCAAAAAGGCTCGATAGAAAAAAAATTGTAATATGAACTATGGTAAAAAAAACATGATGTAGACATTAGGTTTAAAAGTCCCCAAAATTTTCTCTGAATTGTCCGGCACATGGCGCAGTGGATAAGGCGTTTGGTTGGAAGGTGCTTCTGAGTGAAATCGTCTGGAAGTTGCAGGTTCAGTTCCAACAACTTGTACCCGGTCATGGTTAACAGAATTGGAACTGTCTAACTCTGTGATTCAAATAAAGAATTTAGTTCGTGATTCTGTGTGGACTCCGGAGTTAGACATGAAACACATGTAGAAGACCGAACAATAAAGATGAAGTCAATAGTTCAAATATTCTAAGTAATAATCATTATCAAGCTTCATCTTAGAAATTTTGACAAATAAGTGAAAAAGAATTGGAGAATCTAATATATAAAGGATATACAGTCAAAATATAGGAATGGAATTTAGCACCGGAAAATGTCATGCTTATAATAAAAAGTGGGAAAAGACAGATAATTGAAGGTAGAGAACTGCCAAATCAAGAAAAAATCAGAATTCCCCGAGAAAAGGAAACCTATAAGTACTTGAGAATATTGAAAGCAGACACCATAAAAAACGTGGAGATGAAAGAAAAGATAGGAAAAGACGAAGAAAAAAACTCGAAACCAAGCTCTGCGGCAGGAATCTCATCAAAGGGATCAAAAACTGGGCTATCTTCTTGTTAGATACTCGGGACCATTCTTAAAATGTTCGAGGGAACAACTCAGATAAATGGACCACGGGTTAAGAAAACTATTCGCCATGCAGATCAACTATTAAAGCGAAACTAGATAAGACGCAATAGAATGTGATGATAGAGACGAAACGATTAATCACATGATAAGCGAATGCAGCCAACTATCACCAAAAAAGTACACAACGAGACATGACTGGCTGGGGAAGGTGATCCACTGGGAATTGTGCAAGTAGTTTTGACCATACTGCCTGATGGTATATGCACAAACCGGAATCCGTCCTGGAGAATGAGACGAATAAAATTCACTGGGGTTTTAAGATACAAACAGATCACCTAATTCCAGCTAGAAGACCAGACCAAGTGAGATTCAATAAAAAAAGAGAATGTGCTAAATACTGGACTTTGGTGTACCAGCTGGCCACAGAGTAAAATCAAAGACAACGAAAAAAAGAGACAAGTATTTATAGCTGGCCAGAGAACTAAAAGTTATGGAACGTGAAAGTGACAGTGATACCAATATTAATTGGTGCACGTGGAACGATTCCCAAGGCTTAGTAAGGCTTTTTTTTCTTTTTTAGAGAAACAAATCTTTAATCTTTGTTTGTGTTTCTTCTACTCGGTGTAAAAAATTATTTTAGATCAATTGAAGAATCTCTTTTCCCCAGACATGTTTGAGGGATTCTACAGTTGAGTTGGAATGGGGGAGCCAAAATGAATATCTAAAAATATATTTAAAGCGTAATATAAGAAAATTTTACGTCTAAACAATCTTAACTTACCTTTTTATTTCAAAAACTCAAGAATTTTAGTTTTTAATACTAATATAAAATGTTTATCTTGTACTATGAATTGATTTTTCAGAAAATCTTTAAAATGACTGAAAATTTTGAAATTTAATCTACAATGTTGTTATTTTCACATAATAATTCTGAATGGTGATTTTATGGAAAATCCATTGAAATCTCTGTCGAGCGAAATAATTATAGTCTTTGAACTTAAAAAATTGCAAGTTTAGTAAAAACTTTCGAAATGTAAACAAACTTTAAATCGAGTATATTTCTGGTTCTACTTTACTATGAAGGTTTTTCTTTATTTTGAAAAAATCTCCTTTTTTTTTTTTTTTTTCGAAAAGATCCAATTGAAAAGAAAAAATAACATTCATTTTAAACAAATTTCAAAGATCTACTGTTGATCATTCTGGGAGGAGATTTTACTGTTAAGTTGTGGGTGGAGATTTTATACTTGATCAGTCTGGGGGATTCTTCAGCCGATCCTATGTTTTATATCAACGTTTGTCAATAAAAAAGCAAATAATCGGTTATCTTCAAGATACGCACTCCCAAATTTTTCAGCATTTTTTAAAGAATGCCGCCTTCAAATTAGCAGCAGGAGTACCTTTTTATGATCTGCTTTTTTTCGGGAAAATAAACTTGTTTTTCATCTGAATCCTTAAATATTTTTTGTTACAATAAATCAATTTGGGCATTTTTCAATAAATATATATCAATGAATTTTTTTTTAAAAGAAGTTTTTAAATCTTATATTTAAAAACTTCTTTTTAAACGATAAATTTAGCACGTTTTAACTATGAATTGAAAACAAATCAAATATTATTTGAGAATTTCCAGAAAAAAGCTGATCAAAAGAGCGTATTAGGCTGGCTCCTGCTGCTACAATGAAGAGAGCGTATCTTGAAGATAACCAAATGAGGAAACATGTTAATTTAATGAGTAAATACTTCTCTAATAACGTCATAGCAGTTACGTTGAAAAAAATTACGCGGGGGTCCTTATTGCGCAAGGACAGGTAAAATATTCTTTTCCTAATTTTCAAACTAAATGAACGCTGTTTTGTTTTAAAAAACCTGTAAACCTCAAAACGTAAGTTTTTAATAATTGAAACAAATTATTAAAAAAAAACTCACGTCTTGAGGTTAACAGGTTTTTACCAATGATAACTGGTCAGTTCAATAGTTGGCGTTCTGAGAATATATGGTGGTCTGTTCTAGAATTGGCGCCACAGACTCATAAGTAAATATCATTAGGGCAATAAAACCCAAATATTTCTTAAAACTCATATGCGTTATCATTTACTATCTAAACCAACAATAATCCTTGTTTTGATTCAATGATTTTGTTCTTAAATCTAATGAGTATCCCGTTATATGTAAAAATATTGGAAATTTCAATTAATCAAATTATTAATTAAACATATTAATCATAATGTAAATATTTTCAAATTTCATAAACAATAAGAGAAAAATATAAGTTATAATCTAACAAAAACTTTTGAAAAAACGCGATATTTCATTTGATTTTTAATTTTAACTTTCTGTTCAAAGGGCCTCTGGTTTGGGAAGGAGCACAACTTAAAAAAATAGACCAATTTTAGTTTCCTATAATATAATCTAATTTTAAGATTTTTAATCTTAAAACGTAAAGAAGTAGACTTTTCTTTATTTCTTCAAGCATCTTTAGTCTGAATGAAAAACCAATCGTAAATTTTTAAAAATATATTAAAATCTCGGAAAATATGCTATCCTACATTGGGAACCCGGTAGACCTGTGTTCAATCAGTCATACCAAAGACTCAAAAAATGGTACTTGATGACTCAGCAATATAAGGTAGGGATCAAGGGTAAAGTGGAGCAATCCAGGGAATAGAGTAGCGCCCTCCCCTACACCTCGGTGTAGTAGCTATCGAAAAAGGAACCTTCGGGTCACCCTCGACTAAGGTCGCCGACTTTACTTACATTATATTACTCACACATTTTTAGATAGATTAAATAAATCATTACTGAATTACAAATCTTAGGTTGAAGCGTTCGAAGGCTTTTGAAATTCACTTTAAAATTGTAAGGGAATAAAATGTTGGTAAATTGCACCAGAAGAAATTTGTTTTCGATTAACCCAAAGGAAAAAGATTCTTTTTCAAACTCCACAAGGAAAAACTCGGTATAAAAATTCATTTTTGAATTTTTTAAAAACAAAATTAAAATTTTTAAATAACTTTTTCATGGTGAAAATAATTCCTTTTTATATGTGGTCTTTTCGTTTTTGATCTTTCTAGAAATGAGCGATTGGAATTTTTTTTATTCAAATGATTAAGTGATAAAAAGTATTTCTCAAGATTTTTTAAATCGAAGAAGCTATTATAAATTCCTAAATTAATTTATTAATGAATAAAATACCAAAAAAAAATTCATTAAAATTTCAACACGTTGTTCACAATTGATTCTGAAATTATTGAAAAAAGCATCGTCGAATATTTTATTTTTATCAAAAATAATTAAAAAAACGACCGAAAAATTATTTAAGTTGATTATCACAATGCAAAAACATAGGAGCATAAATATATATATTGGTTGTAGAAAATATACAATATAGTGGGGATGTCTATCAGAATATCCTGGTCTAGTCTTGTAGTATCAGCCAGAGGTTGCTCACAGTAGGACCAGATCAAAGTACCGGCATCTCAGACTTATTAAAAGCTGAGATCATTGTTAGGGCGGCGTGTTATCTGTTTGTGATCTTCCAAACAAAAAGGAATGAATGTGAAAAAAATTTGAATTAAAAAACAAAATAGATTTTGAAACACCATAACATAATGATCGCGTCTTCAATTTTTTCCACGTGCAAAATGCCGGGCCCATAAAGTGCTGCCCACTCCCGGTTCGCTTCTGCATGCAAAAGTGATTATTTATGTAGATATATAAAAAATCATTAGTCGAATGTTAAGAAAAACATTCTAAATAAGAAAATATTTTTAACAGAATCTTTCCCTTTGCCAATCCACTAAATCCGGTGTAAACATTAATCATACCGATTATTTAGTAAAAATTACAGATGAAAATTTAGGTAATAAGAACGTACCAGGCTAAGTACTTATGGATTTGCTCAAGTATATATATATATATATATATATATATATATATATATATATATATATATATATATATATAATCTTGTTATTCATTTCACTCACTACCCCTATCTCACTTTTTCAATCTCTATTCACACACACACACACACACACACACACACACACACACACACACACACACACACACACACACACACACACACACACACACACACACACACATGGAATTGTGTTATGATTATTTGACAAATTTAGTGTAATTGTAGTGAAACTAAGTTTTAAACTAAGTTTCTTAAATATTTGTAAACAAATATGCACACACTCAATTCTCTGAGTGTGTTGGTCGTGGGAGAGGGATAGCATGTCCTATCTTTAGCAACTTAGTTTAAAACAATGCGTAATAAATTACGTGAACAATGACGTGAAAAAACAAATCAATTAACAGAAATGTCTAGGCATAGTTTTATGGTTTATTCTTCAACATTATTAATTAGTTTAACTCCGTCTCCCTCTTCGAACATGTTATGAATGGGTTTCTAAAATTTTTCTTTTTTATTAACTATGACATGAAATGTCATAAGTGGCTTTATTGAATTAAATAATATCTAGGAAATTAGTCACAAAGTTTACATTGGTTCTCTTTAAATTAATTGTAACTTTACCTTTTTGGTCAAAATGAACGTTTATGGATCAAAACTACATGAAATGATTATTATTTCATATCCCGAGTGGAAATACCTGGTGATTCAATGATAAATTCATTGCAAAAGATGCGAGGAAAATTAAACTGATTTGGGTTTGCTTATTTGTTTAACGGCATATTAATTTCTTATGGTTTATTTAAAACCGGAATTTGATTAATTTCTAAATGTTTGATTATAATTATTACAGTAGTGTCGATGTTCGATCATATTTTTAAAATTGCACTTTTTTATTTGTCTATAATCATTTGTTGGCGCATAGTTTCATATTAAGCATTCCATCTAATACTAATAATCTATATACAGTTATACATTTTCAAGTATTCTTACTTAATCAAAATGCCTAAAAAAGCCAACAAATGATTATAGACAAATACAAAAGTGTGATTTTAAAAATATGATCGAACATCGACACTGCTGCAATAATTATAATCAAACATTTAGAAATGAATCAAATTCCAGTATTAAATAAACCCGTAAAAATGGATAATAGAATGTCTGAAAATGTAAAAGATATCCGACAAAGTCATTAACTTCATCACAAAAAACTTCATCACATAAAACTTAAAAGTCGCTGCTGTAAGAGAACAAACTCTCGCAGCGGTGAAAATCCAAAGAGGCAATCTCCAGGAAGACTCAGTTTTCACTGTTTTTTATTATAGCAATAATCTATTTAATTATATTCTTTGAAAGTGCACCGGGGGCTACAAATTTACAAAATCACAAGATTAACCATCTTATGTACATGGATGATATCAGCCAAAATAGAAAAAGAAAATAATAAGAAAATACAGTCAGGGTATAGGAATGGAATTTGGCATAGAAAAATATGCTATGCTCATAATGGAAAGCAGGAAAAGAGAAACAACGGGAGAAACTGAACTGCTAAATCTAGAAAGCATCAGAACACTTAAAGAGAAGAAAAATTAAAGGTAATCGGGAATATTGGAAGTGAACACTATCTAACAAATAGCGATGAAAGAAAAAGTAAGAAAAGAGTTCCTCAGAAGAACAAGAAAATTTCTCAAAACCAAACTCTACAGCTGAATCTTATCAAATGGATAAAAACTTGGGCAGTTCTTAAAATGGAAACGGGGAAACCCCAGACAAATGGACTAGATGACAAGGAAATTGATGACTATACGTTTGGCCTTATAGCCAAGAGATGGCATAGACTATATGTGTCAAGAAAAGAAGGCGGAAGAGGGCTAGTCATGGTTGAGGTTTGCGTAAATGCATCAACTCAAATTCTCAAGGAATATATAAAAAAGATCAAAGAAAGACTAATTACAGTAGCCAGTAATAGCAATGGTAACACAAGAACAAACAAAAAAATACCCCCGCCAACAAACTAGAAAACAGGAATCTGGGAAAAACAACTGTATGAATATTTCAAGCAACAAACTGGCGAGATTGCACACAAGAAGTGCTGAATATGTCTCCAAAAGGAAACCTTATGAGAGAAACTGAATTTCTTTTAATAGGAATATAAAACAACGCCATAAAGACCAATTATATCCCAGAAAAAAACTGATTATACGCAACAGAATAGCAAGTGTAGATTATGTGAAGACAGAGGTGAAACGGTTAATCACATCATAAGTGAATGTAGCCAATTACACCAAAGGAATACAAGACTTGGCACGAGAGGGTAGAGAAGGTGATCCACTGGGAACTGTGCTAGAGATTCAAATTTGACCATTCAACTAAATAGTATATGCACAATCCAGAATCAGTTCTAGAGAAACATGCATGCAATTATCTGGGATTTTGAGATACAAACGAATTACCAAATCTCGGCCAGAAGACCAGATTAAATGTTAATCAACAAGAAAAAGAACTTGTCAGCTTTTGGATTTTGGCCTTCCAGTGGACTACAGAGTGAAAATTAAAAGAAAGCGAAAAGATAGATAAATACTTGGACCTTGCCAGGAAAATGAAAAAAACAAACAAACAAAAAAACTGTGGAACAGGAAGGTGACAGTGATACTAAGTTTAGTTCGTCACTTGGAATGGTCTTAAAATGTTTTCAAGAAAGACTGGAGGAATTGGAAAATAGAGGAAGAATCGAGACCATCCAGACCACAGCATTGCTAAGATCGGCTAGAATACTGGGAAGAGTTCTGGAGACAAGAAGAGAATTGCTGTCAGTTAGACTCCTGGGAATGACCACTAACTAAAACTGTTTCTGATCTCAATGCGAAACTAAAAAAAATTACATTAAGATTTTTATTAAAAAAATGGGGTGTTTACAATTTTTTCATGGTACAAGCAAAAGCCTTCATTATGAACTCCGAGTATTTCTTCACAAAACTGAGTGCAAATATCTATAACAGACTCTATAGGATATTTTTGAAAGTATTTGTTTTGTAGACGACCTCTTTATGTATATGTAGCCATTACCTTATAAAAACAGCACATTATAGTGAGATTTTATTAGAGCAATACAAATAAAATGCTCCAGCATAGGAAATAAACGAATTTCCGGTTCAATTTGCATGTGAATAATAAATTTAGAAAGATAGTATAAACGCTGATTGCCATTCTTTCATAATTCAATTCTTGATATAATAGAGATAAATATAAAATGTTAATTAGAATCCTCCTATCCTTCCTAGAAATAGAAGAATCAATATAATCATGAACGGGTGTTGCAACGGCTTGACATCTCGTCCAATATATATATATATATATATATATATATATATATATATATATATATATATATATATATGAGGGGCTACTCAGCGTGGCCCGGTGGAAGAAAATAAAATCACAGAACAAAAATAAGTAATGTATTCTATGATATATCTTCTAAATTAATTAATTAATCAAATTTTTTTATTTTTCTTGAAAGTGGATCCTAGTAAAATCTATATCGAAATAGAATTTCATCTAGGTTTATTATAAAAAAAAGTCATTATTTATATATAACTAAAAGGATGAAAAATCAGAATGAAGGGAATAGATTATTCCCTTCATTCTGATTTTTCATCCTTTTAGTTATGCAACACTAATATACTACATGCTTCACTCTGATTCGATTTCGAATGAAGTAAGTATTGTGGTGTGTGTAAAATCTTTAAAATTAGAGTTAGGATACCCAAAAAAGCACTATTAAATTGGTAGCTGAAATGAATCGAAACCAATTTCCCTTTCATCGATGGGCAAATCTAAGAGTACCTTATTATAGAAAAGTTAATGCTAAAATGTCCTGTGTTCTCACAATTCAGTTACAAACGGTCACACAGGTAATACATACAAATATATATATACATACATACTAATATATATATATATATATATATATATATATATATATATATATATATATATATATATGTAATACATACATACACACACACACACATATATATATATATATATATATGTAATACATACACATATGTATATATATTGAGTGTGTGTGTATATGTGTGATTATGTACACATTTATCTAACCACTCCGCTACGAGCAGGATATGATAGAAGGCCAATTCTTTAGAGGAATTACAGCTGGTTCAAATTTTTAGTTTTCCTAACCCTTGATGGGTTGATTAACCAGGGCTAAAGAATCAATTCTGCCTTTTTTTTCTTTTGGGGAGAAAAGATGGGGTAAGCCTTTCCGATGGGCATTAACGAGACGTGAAATGCACACAGTTTCTTTTAGGATTTGTCTGTGTTTGTGTGCGTGTGTGTGAGAGAGACATATGTAATCCGAGTGAACAGATAATAAATTATGATCCAACATTTAACAACCTCTTCTTGGGATAGAATGTGACATGGTTTGTTTAACATTGGGGCTTGCATCGCAACTAAAATAAAAAAAGTGTCAGAATACTTTGTACAATATATACCACTTCTAAGTTAAATAATAGACGGCCAAGTAGCCTCAAGATTCGTTACTTAAGTATGGGGTATTCGATTTTTATCAAGTAAACCAGTGTTTGCTTACTTAACTAAGATTAATAGATTCATTGTGGTCTGTCTAGTCTAACAAACCATTACTATTCTATAGTGAGATAAAAACATGAATAAATTTTGTTTCAAAATGTCGGTAGATTACGATTGAAGAGGTATAATTTTTTAAGTGGGGTGGGATTGTTATAAAATAGCCAAGGGATTTCGGTTCATGCCTTGGAGTTTAGTTAGGCTGAGAACCTTTCGGCTCAGCACATGGGTTGGTTGGGTGTAAGATTGAAGCAGCTGTTAACGCGGGCGCGCGCGGGCGGATGGAGGTGTCACTCAGATGTCATAATAGTCCGAGACGATACTGGGTGACAAGGTGCGGGTGACGTCACGCACCGGAAGCGCGCGGAGGTTGTGTGAGAATTTGAAGAGAGAAAAAGTCGGGTACTAGCCGCCAAACGAGAAGGATCAACTTTTGGAGCTCGCAGGCGCGAGGCGAACTTTCGCCCTAATGGGGCCGCACGAGTTGGGGCCAAATGAATAAAACAGCATAGAAGATTGTGTCTCTCCCCCTTACGTCGAAACCTTTAACTCAAAGTTAATAAAAAGGTTTCGTACCTGAACAAGAAGTCGTTACGTGTTTTCGAATTCTGAGATTCTTATGTTCTTTCTAAATTTATCGATATGAACATTACATGTCTATTTCGCACATGGCCATATTCGTGTATATGGCTACGCAACAGGATTGGCTCTGAGTTAGCTTTCTGGCATCACGATTTATAAGAGGAAAAGAGTATGGACTGATTTGATTATTATACGACTTGTGTTTCTAGTCAGTAATGAGGCAAACGTTGGATAAAGCAGTAAGATATACTGTCAAGCTGAAAAATATATGCAAAATAAACATGACGAAATTGTTTCAAGCGTGTACTCCATCCCATGCAGTAACTAAAGAAAATTGAAAGGTAGAATGTCGACATGAGATCGAAAAATCAGGTATAACTGACGATATATGGAAAGAAAAGGGGAACCATAAGCCCTTGTTGGATGAAGTTAAACAAGATTGGGAAGAACATTGGAGAATAAGACGTTTTAAAGAAGCAACGTGTATGTGGGGCTACAGGGAGTTGTTAAGAAGACCAAGTATAGAGATGAACCATGAGTCAAAAGGTTCGATGAAAAAATGCGATGAATGAGCTAACGTAAAAATCGTCCATGTTTGTAGTGCGTTGTAACTTATGGGCTGATAGTGACATTAGGTTGAAATTTCACAAAAAAAAAAAAAATCACAATTGGTCTCATGGCACAGTGGAAAAGGCGTTTGGTTGAAACGAGTTTCTGAGTGAAATATCCGGAGGTTTCTCCACTCCTGTTAAGAATGATAATGAATGCTTGGGTAGAGTATTCGACAATGGTCCGGGAGACCGGGGTTCCCCTCGACTAAGGTCGCCAACATACTTTACAATAGCTTAATACTTTACCCAGTCGTGCTATAATTAGAACAACCTACACCCGTGAATTAAAAAAGGGTTAAGTTCGAGGTTCTGAGTAGGCTACCGAATGAAACTCCTAACGAAGGACATACCGACCGAAACATTGTGAAGATGAAAGCAATAGTCCGAATATTCTGAATAATAAAACCTAAGTGAATGAGCTGGTACTTACAGAATATCTAGTCAATCACAAATATTGAGTAACCTGGTCATAAGATTAAACTGCACCGGGTAGTAAGGCTCCAGTTCTGGGGAGTATGGAGTACCTTTTCATTGTTATTATTCCTATGCCTACTCGGAGTCTTATGGATCAAACGGATTTGATTGCAAATTAGTCTGACTGGATAGGAAATTCTACAAAAATTAAGAATAGTTGTTTGAAGTTATAATAGCTTTCTATGGATTATTATTATTAGTTACTTGAAATCATACAACTGGACGCAAATGATTTGCATTTGATGATAATTGTAAGTAGATTAATTGTATCAATAATGGTTTGTTGAAGCTATAATGGTTTACAAAGGATAATTAGTTTCTTGAAAACATAGACCTGTGTGTAAACGATTTGTATTAGAATATTTGATATCATGTAACTGTATGCAAATTATTTGTATTAAGAATAAAGATCACTACTATTATTATTATTATCAGTTACGTGAAACCATACTACTGTGTAAAAATAAATCATTATTAAAACCATATGATAGTATTCAAATTATTTGCATAAAGTAAAGTTGGTGACCTTAGTCAAGGGTGACCTGAAGGCTCCCTTTTTATTAGCTTCTACACCGAGATGTAGGGGAGGGCGCTACTCTATCCCCTGGATTGCTCCACTTTACCCTTGATCCTCACCTTATAGTGCTGAGTGCTAAGCAAGGCGGCATCAAGTACCATTTTTTGAGTCTTTGGTATGACTCGACCTGGGATTGAACCCCGATTTCCCGGACCATTGGCAAATATTCTACTCATTTGGCCAATGGCCCGGTTAAGTAAAGTTGGCGACTTTAGTCGAGGATGACCCGAAGGCTCCTTTTTTAATAGATAGCACACTGAGGTGTAGGGGAGAGCGCAACTCCATTCCCTGGATTGTTCCTTTACCCTTGATACGTACCTTATAATGCTGAGTGTTAAGCAATGCGGCATCACGAACCATTTTTACTCTTTGGTATGACTTGACCTGGGATTGAACCCCGGTCTCTCGAACCATATGAATACTTGAGACCATACAGCTATGTATTTGTTGAATTTTTATCATCGAATAACCTGAGAAGTACAGGGAAGATTGTGTAACACCAAAATAACTCTGGCAAGACAAGTGTAAGTGTGTGTATGTGTATGCGTGCGTGTGTACGCACGCACACACACACACATACTTACACTCACACATACACGTAGTTGTATGTATGTATAAATCTTCAAAATTCATCAAATATCTATAATGCATACGTTTACACTAATATAGGAACACCTATGTGCATTTGTTATCCCCATGCATTCTCCCTCTCTGGTATTCGGTTCAGTTCGTTTTCTCAGTTTTATGGCATATCAACCTTCGTGGGTTATTTAATGCTAAAGCTATCATTGTAGAAGAACAGCAGAGGTATAGTGCAGGGAGGAAAAGGAAAATCAAACCTTTCCCAAGACTGTTAGTCCGAAAGTGAATGTAGTAAGTTCGAATTCTTTTACTATAATGTCACTGCCTAGAAAGTTTATATTATATATATGCAGTATTTATCACCCGAACTCTGGAAATATTTCTCTTTCTTTTTTCCCTCTCTTCTTTTTATCTCTCTCCTTTTTCTCTCTCTGTTGTGTGTAAATAGATATGCAAAGGGGTACACACATACTCACGTATATATTCCACATATCTTTACACACAGCACTTATATATACACGTGAACAGATGCATACTTACACACACACACACACACACACACACACACACACACACACACACACACACACACACACACACACGTAAATAAACACAAACAAATAAACACACACACACATAAACATAGGTAGGCGATGTCCAATTGAAAGAAATTGGTCTCGTCCGCTGCGCGTGGCTTTGGGTGGAATACGCCGGTTGTTTCACTCGCATATAGAGGCGATGTTAGAGGTAAATAATGAAAATAAAGTCGGCAGCAGGTAGGGATGGCTTGGCAGGTAAGGAAAGGTTGAGACCAGGAGGGATATCATTGGCAGGTGCCTGTCAGACGAGCACCTGCTAGTCATCATTCTCTCCCCACTCACTAAACCTTCTTTTTGCCACAGTCATTCTATCTAAAACCTCATAACTTCTTTTTTTCTATTCTTTTTCTTTGTTATTTTTTTCTTGCATTATACTCATATTTTTTGTTTGGTTGTTCTGTCTTTCTCTGAAGGGCAACCCCCGAGGACTCCTTATCATCAAACCGGTACAAATACAATACAATATATACCTAACCTTTCACGATGATCGCTTAAAAGACCTGCCGCATATCCACCCCGACTCCCCACGTTCGTAACTTACATTTTACTCCCAGTCGGTGGACTTATCTCAGTAACATAAATCCCACCAACAACCCCACTCCAGTTATTTTTATTTGAAACCAACCCTCATCGAAGTTTGCGGTACGAGACAAAAAAAGTGAAAAAGGTTATATATTTCATGAAGAAATCTTAAGCTATGCTGTTGACGTCATCGTCTCATCTAAAAAATAGGTGAAGTAAGCAATAATCACCTTGTAAAATATAGGTCTCTAGGGACATTTGAAGTAGGATCATTTTGTCTCTAGGCACGTGTTGGCCATCTATAAAAATCGCTACGGTGTTCGTGTACCGTTATGTACGTAATCCATGACATTATGTATAGAAGAATGTTGAGAAAACTACATGATCGTGTTTCTTGAAAAATTTACTGTTGGTTGTAAAATCTGTACGTAGACTTAAAGATTCTTTCTGAAAAATAAGTTCATTGCAGTAATTCCCAGAGCAAATATACTTTTCCTTTTTGTCTAACTTTTATAATAACTATTCACGTTACTAACCGGTTGTAGAAACAACTCATCTTCGCAATTTATAACACCTCTATAAAACCTTTGTTCTGTTGACACATTTTATTAAGTTCTTATCTATATAAGACATAAATATCAAGCAAAATGTAAATATCAGCAAATTTATTGAAGACGCAAATTGAAAAAAAGTTAACTCCGTTCTCTCTTTATAAGAATGCAAAGATTTATCAAGTTTACTGAATGCATTCAATTTTTAAAAAATTTCCACAGAACCTGATTTATTGTCTTCTCGAGAGAAATCTTTTGTTGAGGAAGAAAGGATATTTTGTCCGGTTTCCACGTAAAGAAAAATGTAACAAAATGTAACAAATAAGACAAGCTATTAAGAATAAAAATAAAAAATAAAAATCGCATAATGAATTTAGACAATTTGAAAATTAGTAATAAAAAGATATTAATTATTTTTAAACATGCATATACATATGCACGCGCGCGCACACACATACACATGCACACACATACACATGCACACACATACACATGCACGCGCGCGCACACACATACACATACTCACACACACAAACGAAATATACATTTGCAAATTTGTATCGTATTTATTCGTCCTCTCGTGAGATCAGGATATAGAACAAGGCTTTTTAAACATTTTTTCCAAGATCAATCGACATTTCCCTTTTGATGTGCCTCAGAAATCATGTTACGACGCTTTTTAGCGTTATTTGAAGGAGATGGTTGATAGTGGATCTCTCTGAAGTTAGTTTTGCAAACTGTCCTTGCCATGAATGACTAAGGAGTCAGATTGGGGATGATTTTGTTAGCTACGTTTAATTTAATAGTGGCACAAAGCCAGAAGTACGAATCACTCAGTGAGTATCAAAATAGTCCAGCTTGTTAACCCTTACAGGACATGATCCTCCCTTTGAAAGTTTAGACGTTAGGTGTGATGGTTAACAAGCTAGTCTTGTAGATCATTACATATGCGTACTATCCAGTCGGTGGAATGTAAAATTTCTGCAATAATACGAATTCAGTGGAAGTACGTGGCGTAATGGTTAGTGTCTCAAGAAATGGACCTGCTTCGTGCTAATTCCCTTGGAAAAAGCAGGAAACCATCTTTTCCCTTCTCAACAACTATGACTAAATAGGACAGACTTTGCTCTTTAGTCTTGGTACTGCTATTCTTTCTTTATTGAGGAGTATTACATAAAAGCAATATATTGTTACACTTGAAAAATATTTGCATTTTTGGAGAGAGAGAGAGAGCGAGAGAGAGAGAGAGAGAGAGAGAGAAAATTCAGTTAACATTTCTTCAACTTGTATCTTGTGTAGATTTGCTTATATTTACATTCTGGTTGCGTAACATAAGACTAGATAATGGTAAACTTAGGGAAAATGAAAATTTAGAAGTGCTATTTTGTTGTTAATGAATAATGAATTTCAAAATTTGTTTCCCCACATGATCATTATTAAACTGAGGACAGTGGAACGTTTTGGCATAGCGGATATCATCGTAACTAGACTTAACGAGACGAGTTCAAATTCCTTGACGAGGCTGTTTGCGTTTCATTTCGCATCAATATCATTAAAAAATCCATAAATCCGTCTCTTCTCCTTCCTAAACAATTGGCAAAATACTAGAGCAGACTGGGCTATTTAACTTCGATAAGTTTTAGGAGAACTCATAGCCTAAGGAGAAAATCTGTTGTGCAGCAGTACACCATTCTACTGTTTTCGCCTCACCCAAAAAGTGTCTACACGAGTCTTTCGCCTCTATAAATAAATCACCAATGTAGTTCATTTACAAAACTTTGGATGGTTTATCTTCATCACTGAATCGAAGGATGCATATTATATTCATTTTGACCAAACGTGCCTCGGCTCTGTCAGCGAGACCTAGAATAAACTGACTGTATCTCCAACAGAGGGTATAGCGTCAGACTGTATTGTAATTCATTTATTATATTTATTCCCAAGTCCACTATAACCCTGAAAAATAGTACTTTTTAAAGTAAAATATATCTGTTTAAAATTTTCTGATTTTTTTAAACAATATCAATAGATTGGTTCTCAAAACATTGATATTGTCACTAACAATGGAATGTTTACAGGTTTAAAATCATTTAACTGCTTCCAAATTATTAATATTTGATAGGAATATTTCAAACCATATACCATATAACTGTGTATAAATTGCTTGTATTACATTGGAATAATTACCCAAACCCATACAAAAACTTGCAGTTTGTTACTACTGTGTTGGAGTATTCAAATATTTAACTGAATATATATATATATATATGGAAGTAAATTATGGAAATAAATCCGACAGTATAAAGAAAATAGAAAAACAAAGTATTCCAAATATGATGAACTTATTATGATGGTAAAGTTAATGTTAAAACGTTTCGGTTTCATTAAACCTTCATCAGGACTTAAAGATAGAGAAAAAATGCTGCTTGAACAGCGATAGCTGTTTTTATCCAACGTTATTCAAGCAACAATTTTTCTCCATCATAAACTCTACATAAATGTTTAACAAAACTGAAACGTTTTAACGTTAACCATCATATTTAAGATACTTTGTTTTTTATTTTCTTCATATATATATATATATATATATATATATATGTGTGTGTGTGTGTGTGTGTGTGTGTGTGTGTGTAACCCTGTAGGGTCGGAGATCAATTAGAGAAATTTCATTAACCAAAGGAGAAAGAAACCGATTTGGATTTTGGAAGAATAGATTAGTATATTACATATGTGTGTAGGCGGAATGGATTTTTGAAATAAAGTGTAGATGAAATTATGTTGTTTGAGAAGAAAGAATTTAAGAAAAACGAATTGCTATTGAAAGAAGAAAAGCAAATGTAATGTTATTTGTTTAAATAAGCCAGAAAATAGGTAAATTGTTTTGACAGATCGTTGTGTCCCGGACACTTTTCAGCCGGATCCAGATTAGAGCCCTAACTTTCAATCATCAAAAGTGACTGATCTAAAATTGGTCTACTTCCAAAATTGGAAATTGGATTTTTTCTTAAAGCAATGCCAAAATAATACACGTCAGTCAAAATCATTGAAATTCGAATTAGGAGAAAATGGATATTTTTCGATTCGCTCCCTCCTACTTCTCAGATGAAGATATACCGGATTTGTCCCTCGCAGAAGTAGACTAGCCGGACCCAGAACAAGACAGCTACTAGATTTCACAGACTCTGGGCTCTGACCATGTGCCATACTATTCAGAGTGGAGAGGCAGAGAAATCCATATCACATTATTCGGAGGTGATGTAGGCTACCGATAGACAAACTTATAAGAAAATGAGAAAGACTGAGATGATACGTTACTTCGAGATGGCTTTTTCCCCGACTCGTGAAAGTAGAAATGCTAAGTGAAGCTTGAGATAATGCGGCGTCTTGAGAGATGCCTTTGTGCCAGATTCGTGAAAGGAGAAAAGTGAAGTGAAGCTTGAAATAATTAGATGCCTTACAGTAACGTTGTGCCAGACCCGCGGAGATAAAGAAGCTAAGCGAAATCAAGATATGATATCTTAAGTTGACCAGCGGCAGACGAGCAATAGACATCTACTAGATTTCACGTACTCAGTTTTGACCTTGAGTCAGACTACCCAGAGTGGAGAGGCAGAGAAAGTCACATTACATATTGTTTGGACGTGATGTAGTTTTACTGATAAAGAAGCCAGAAAAACTGAGGTGATACATTACTGCTTGATGACCTTGTACCAGACCCGTGAAAGTAGAAAAGCAAAGTGAAGCCTGAAATAATGCGATGCTTTGTGCCAGACCTGCGAAGATAAAGAAGTGAATAGAAATAGTGATAATATGATACATTTGAGACCAGCGCGGAGCGGACGAGAGATGCCTTCGTAGCAGATTCGTGGTTTTTAAGAAACAGAGAGTAATCGAGATAATATTATACCTCTAGGGGGCCTTTTACCAGACTGCCCTGCGGATTGAGGATGCGAGTTGAATTCCCTGTCATTCTGAGACATGACATTTTATCAGACCTTCCTGGGTACAAAAAACACGAAGTGAATTAAGAGAACACGAAGACAGAATCTCGCGGAGAGAACGCGAGTTGAATTCCTCGTCGCTCTGGGACCAGACCTTCTACCAGACTATCATGGGATCAGAAAAAAGCGGGTGGATAAAGAAAACACGACAATTGCAGAGAGACAGAGAAAAGCTCGAATTAACACGTCAACAGAAAAAGGCGACAACTAGATTTCACATCTTTGACCTTGTACCATACTACCCTGAATATCTAAATCGAAGTAAGCCGACCATAATACAACGCTACAAAAAAGTGTTGAAGCTTAACATAATCAGCGCTTGTGAATTAGAACGAAGGATTGAGGAAAACAAACATAACCACTTTTTAAGAGGGCCTAGCGCCAGACTATAGACAGCGAAAATAGAAAAACCTAAAATTTATACGGGGAATTGACCGACTCTTAATTCATGAACTAGTCTCTGAGTAAAACTTTTCATCTCCGGGATGGGTCAATATATGTATCATTTTCAAAAGGCATTTTTTTCGTTCTAAGTATTGTAAATTTTGCAAGCCGTGTTTTGTTCTCTGCTTCTCAGCGTCGACTTTTATTTTTTTATTTTCTTAATTGCGCAGTCTCATTCATTATTCGCCGACCGGCGACTCCGAATAGCGATTGATCTGTTTTCTGGATCTAAAAACACAACGTGGGTAATTAATGAATCGATTGTATCATACGAAAATATATACGACCAGCGGAACGATCATCAGATTGGAAGCAGAATCACCTTGGTGTTTGGCGAGAACAGCTGTACCGTCACATTCACACGTTGAAATTACTTGAAAAAATTGTATTAAGAAGTTATTATATCAACAAATGATTTTAATTAGTTACTTGAAACAATATAATTACTTTTGAAAAAAATCATAGCATTTAATTACCCAACAGGGGTTGACATGCCATAAAATCACCCAATCAAAGTATAACTTGATTTTCTCTCCAGTTATATATTTACTGATTCTCTCTCCAATTATGTATATATATATATATATATATGTAAATTAAAAAAAAATTTGTTGGTCCAATGGGAGAAAGAAGGAAATATTTTACTATGAATAGGTCTACTAAGAGATTTTTGGCCCTTTATTTTTTTGTTAAAGTGGTTTTGAATTCCACTAACAGTTACTTTTTCGGTGTGTGTGTGTTTGTTAATGGCACTACTACTAATCTTCTGTATATATATATATATATGTATATATTTCTATTTTTGCGTGTGTATAATTTTTGCTTTATTCAACATGGGCTTGAATTTATCTATGAAGTTGTTTCTTTTATTTGAAGTTATGTGTAGTCGTTGGCTTGATATATGGGCATTGTTTTAAATTATCCGAGACTACATTCATATAGGTGTTTAGAAACATTTAGTTATCTATTTTGTATAATTTTAATATTGCTTTTATGAAGTGATATTCTGGTATTGAGGACTTGTGCTAATTCTATGTATATTTCTTTACATTTGTTACAATCGGTTGCGTAAGACTACGTTTTTTGAGTTGCAACTTAAGTCTTTATTTATTATGAATTTTGTTTCCGGGTTTTTGAAGATATAGGATTTTCCTTCTATAATTATATCTTATACTCCACATCTATTTTTTTGCATTTGGTAACTCCTTGTGTTGTGTTTTCCCCGAAAATAGAATAGGTGAGTATTTTAAAAAAGAATTTGGATTGTCTCTGGGTTTTAATGACTTTTGTTGTGTCTTGTATTTCTTTAATTTTGTCATTGTTTTTAAGTTCTTTTAGATTTTTTACTTATTTCTGTGAATATTTCTGGGTTGTTTTTGTTGAAGGTTGTGACGTATGGTAGGGGTTTTTCGTTATGCTTTTTCGGGTTTCGTAATTCTTTTTGTGGTATTTTTTCTGCTCATCCGAATCCCTTATCAGTGTTGTTGGTGTAAGATTGTGTGTAGTTCTTTAAGGAGAGTTTTTCTGAGGTTTTTATAAGTGATTATGGTGTATATTCTACGCGCTATTGTGTAAGGGATGGATTTGATACAGTTTTGGTGTGGTGGCTATTGAAGTGGAGGTATTGTTGGGTGTCTGTAGTTATGTGGTAGATATCTGTGGGGATTTGATCATTTTCGTTTTTATGGGGATGACTAAAAATGGTAGTTCTTTTGAGCTGTGTTCCACAATGAATTTTATTTAGGGGTGAAGGTTTTGGTGTAGACGGTGTAATTCGTTTATGTCTCCCCATGGGCATTTCTAGAATATGAAACAATCATCTAAATATCTTTTCCATCATTTAGAAAGATTTTCTCTTATGTAGCCGTTTTTTTTAACCCATAAATTCGCAACAGATTTTCTCCTAAATATGCTAAGGTTAGAGTGGCGTATGTTGGTGCCATTTTAGTTCACATAGCTATTCCTAGGGTCTGGATGTAATTAACGTTATTGAAATGGAAGGAGTTATTATTAAGAAATAGTTCTATACCCTCTATGATAAATCTTTGTTAAATCTTGGTTGTAATGTGTCTGGGTACTTATCTATCCAAAATGTGATGGCTTGTTTTCTTAATTCATTGGGGATATTATTGCATTGACGTCAAATTTGACTATCAGTGACGTCAAATTTGACTATCAGTGTGTCGGGATCAATTTTTTGTGGTACGGAGTTTAAAAAATTGTATGTTGTCTCTCATATTCGGGGAAAAAATCACATTAGAAGTTACCAAATGCAAAAATAAAAGATGTGGAGTATGTGATATAGAAGGACAATCCATTACCTTCAAAAACCCGGAAACAAAATTAATAATGAATAAAGACTTAAATATATTATATACATACATAAACGGAAACAAAAATACGCATATATATAATGTATATATATATATATATATATAATTAACAGTAAAAAGTAATTGCCAGTCAATTTTAAACCACCTTACTTCAAACTCAAGCTCAAATTATACCCACATACACAGGAACAATCAAGCCCAAACCACACACACACACACACACACACACACACACACACACACACACACACACACACACACACACACACACACACACACACAGAGGAACAGAGAGAGAGAGAGAGAGAGAGAGGGTAATACTTTGTGGAATTTAAAACCACTTTAACACCAAAAATCGACCAATAAACTCTATTACATATGAACTACACACACACACACACACACACACACACATGCAAACACACACAATAAACCAGAGTAAAACAACGAAAAAATTTACCAAGAGACACACTCCGAGAAAGGAGAAATAAAAATCTAACAAAACAGTGACCTCTATGCAAACCGATACAAAACATTCGACTAACAAATCTACATGTGCGAATTCGAATCTTATTGGGTGCCCCATTCATATGGCCTTTTGTCACATCCAAGCAAAAAAACTAATGAATTACTAAATGTTCTGTGACGAATGCAACAAGCTGGAAACATACACGTATGTAAGAAATAAATAAATAGTTCTAAAAATATACAAATCTCTTAGTGGACTTATTCATTCTTAAATATATATATATATATTATTCTTAAAAAACAAGAAATCTAGAAATAGTATTCATTTCCATATATACATATTTAAATATAAGTCCACAAAAAGATTTGTGTGAGTATATATATATATATATATAAAGGATCTTTGTGGGAAATTCTGTTTCAAATTCGAAAAAAATGTTGGGGGCGGGGAGAATTGTTTAATGTACCAACAGACCTCAGGGGAAAATTGTTGGTGAGATTCACAATATCTTGCATTGCAACATCTTTTCAAATCAGAAGGAACATCCTTTAAAAAAAAGTAAATCTAGTCGAGCATTCATGTCAACAGACGACAGTCACCTTGAGAAAGCGCCTGCCAAAGATGTTTCAAAGAAGCAGGAATCTGTAAAGGGTTGCACCATAGGATCTTGAAAAACTGATGAGGCATCGTATTGCAGCAAAATTTGCCTTTCGTCTATTAACAAAGGAACAAAAGCAGACCATTTTATTGTTAGATAGTAATTCCTTAAATGTGTAAATGCTAATGAAAACTTTTGGAAAAATGATAGACCAAATGACAAAATCTGAATATATAACTTTGAGGACAAAACAAAATTCCACTGACGCATCAAACATCAACGTAAGAAAACCCCAAAATTGCCCCCCCCCTGAAAAGAAAGGAAAAAGAAAAAAAAAACCAAAACACCTCAAATGTAGTCTAACACGTGCTAAAGACGAAAGCCATAAAAGAGTTGACTCCTCCTCTCTCTCTCTTTCTTTCTCTCTCTCTCTCTCTCTCTCTCTCTGTCCACCACTAGATGACCATGTAATAAACCCCAAAATTTCTTTGAATTTTAACATCCAGCAGTCCTGGACTTTAACTAAGTTAAAACTTAAGATAAAAAAGAGAAAAATTTTTTTTTTTTTTTTTTTTTTTTACTACCGCGTACACATGGGAAGCAGCATGATGTACGTGTGAGTCTTGCGGCTTAACGCTCAAGATTGTCAGTTCGATCGGGGAACTACTGTTGCTCATCTATAAGAGTGGCTTCTATAGATGAGAACAAAAACAGCCATCGAAAGATAACCATGACTCGTACTCAAACCAGATCCATAAACCGCATCGCTCTTCGCGCGGGTAAAAAAGGGGCGCGTCCTGCTGAGGTTGGAGCCCTGGCCTCAGTGTTCGAAAAATCAGCTACAGAGCTCAAACTCAAACAAAAACTACTAAAATGCAAACAAACAATACAGATAGCGACATTTAACGTGAGAACCCTAAATAGAATAGGTCAACTATCAGAGCTAACTGCATCAGCCGTAGAACATAAGATAGATATAATTTGCATACAAGAGCACCGATACACACACACCGAAGATATCAAGTATCACGAAACTGGTAATGGATGGATGCTGGTGACTGTATCGGCATGGAAAAACTCTGTCAATGCGTCGGTAGGAGGGGTGGGAATACTTCTAGGACCAAGAGCGTTAAAAACACTGAACAGCATTGAGAGAATACAACCTAGGATGATGGCCGCAACGTTTAATGGCAACCCCAAAGCAACAATTATCTCCTGCTACAGCCCTACCAATGTTAGCGAAGAAAACGAAATAGCCACCTTCTACGAAGATCTATCCTCCCTAGTACGTAGCATTCCGAAACACAACCTGCTAGTCATTGGCGGAGATATGAATGCACAAATCGGGAAAAACAGACACAACAAATACAGCCTACACTGCGCGTCTAACAGGAATGGACAGCATTTAATAGATTTCATGATAGAAAATAGATTAACATGCCTCAATACAAACTTTCAAAAAAGGGAGGGGAAATTATGGACCTACACATACGCGAATAAGAGTAAAGCACAGATAGACTACGTCCTTATAAACAGGAAATGGAAAAACAGTGCGATGAATTGCGAGGCATACTCCTCTTTCGAGGGTGTGTCCTCCGATCATCGAATAGTTACGGCCAAAGTACGACTAAGCCTAAGAAAAAACGCCACACGTAAAGCGACGACCAAGCACTATGACTGGGCCCTACTCAACAACAGAGATATTAGAGATAAGTATGCATTAGAATTAAGAAACAGATTCGAAGCACTACAAGAGAAGGCAGAAATAGGCACCCCAAATGACGAATATGAAAATTTTGTAGAAGCACACCTGGAGGCGGCAGAAAAGTGTATTCCAACAAAACCTAGAACTAAATATAGAGTCCCTTGGGAAACGCTAGCGGCTAGAGAAAAACGTGCACTTGTGAAGACTGCCTCCAAAAGCCATCGAAAGAACCCAACAAACACAAATGCACGAAAACTAGAAAAGGCACAACATCAATTAACAGGAATATACCTAAAAGAACTGGCAGAATACGTACAAAATCAGATAGATAAGATTAGAGACTCGGTGGAAGATAGGCAATCCAGGATAGCCTGGCAAACAATAAACGAAGTAAGTGGAAGGAAGAGCACAGCCAAAGCAAAATTGAAAGCTGCAAGCCAACAAGAAAGAGTAAAACTGTGGGAACAGCATTTCAAAAATCTACTAGGAAACCCACCGGAAATAACGGATGAACCGATCACCAGAATTATTAGTAAGCTATTAGACGTAAAACTAGGTCCTTTCACCAAAGAAGAACTAGACTCGGTTCTCAGAAGAATTAAAAATAGGAAAGCGGCGGGGCTAGACGAGATCCCCCCAGAAGTGTGGAAGACGAGACAATTCGACGATATACTGCTCCGGCAATGCAACACAGTCTATAGTCAAAATAGGATAGAACGATGGACGAAGGGATGCATCCTTCCATTCCCTAAAAAAGGCGACCTCGGACTAGCCAAGAACTACCGAGGGATAACACTTACATCCATAGCAGCCAAAATCTACAATGCCCTACTACGAAACCGCATAGAACCCAAAATAGACAACATCCTTAGGAAAAACCAAAATGGCTTCCGGAGAAATAGATCCACAACCTCACAAATACTGACCATCCGTAGAATCCTGGAAGGCGTTCGGGCAAAAAACTTACAGGCGACATTACTATTTGTCGACTTTACCAAGGCATTCGATTCCATACACAGAGGGAAGATGGAGCAAATCCTACTAGCATACGGCCTACCAAAAGAAACCGTAGCAGCGATAATGATTCTCTACAGAAACACCAAAGTGAAATTACGTTCACCAGATGGAGACACGGAATACTTCGACATAGTTGCAGGAGTACTACAAGGAGACACACTAGCCCCGTACCTCTTTATCATCTGTCTAGACTATGTGCTTAGAACTTCGATCGACAAAATCAGAGAAAATGGCTTCCAGCTGACTAAGAGAAGAAGCAAAAGGTACCCCGCAAAAACAATCACGGACGCCGACTACGCTGATGACTTGGCGTTACTAGCGAATACGCCTAATCAAGCAGAGACACTACTGCATAGTCTGGAACGAGCCGCAGCTGGCATTGGCCTCCATGTCAATGCAAACAAAACCGAATATATGTGTTACAACCAAACGGGCAACATTGCCACACTAGACGGAGCCTCTCTGAAACTAGTCGACAAATTCACCTCAGCGTCTCATCAACCGAGAAAGACATCAACACACGACTGACGAAGGCATGGACAGCTATCGATAGGCTCTCGATCATATGGAAGTCGGACCTAACTGATAAAATGAAACGCAGTTTCTTCCAGGCAGCGGTTGTGTCGATACTGCTATATGGATGCACCACATGGACGCTTACGAAGCGGCTGGAGAGGAGCCTGGACGGAAATTATACAAGAATGTTGAGAGCAGTATTAAACAAGTCCTGGCGACAACACCCCACGAGACTCCAACTATACGGACACTTGCCCCCCATCACAAAAACTATACAAGTTCGACGAACCAAACACGCAGGACACTGCTGGAGAAGCAAGGACGAGCTCATAAGCGATGTACTCCTGTGGACCCCCACACATGGATGTGCAAGAGTGGGACGACCAGCACGAACTTACATACAGCAGCTATGTGAGGACACGGGATGTAACCCTGAAGACCTGCCGGAGGCGATGAATGATAGGGAGAAATGGCGAGAGACGGTCAGGGATATCCGCGCAGGCGGCGCGACATGATGATGATGATATAATGATAATTATCTGTAAATAACTGAAGCTTCAAGTAACTATTCTTAATGCAAATGATTTGCACACAGTTATATGATTTCAAATATTCCTACCTAATACTTGATTTCAATTAATTATACCAACTAAATAATAATTAAATAAGCTTAGTGTAACGGTTATCTTCATAGGAAATGGAATCAGCGACCAGAATTCAAATCCTGACTGTTGGTGTTTCATTTGTCCTTAATCCTCTTGGGGAAAGAATCCACCTATTCTCCCCCAGTCAGGGTAAAATAATAGGATAGACAGTTTTTTTAGACTGGATTAGGTAACCAGTTTAAAAGAAGTAAGTCTCTTATTTCAAACCAGCTTTATTCTGCTTCAAAATTGACCTTGTGTCGCATCATGCCCGTGACAGTGGGGTTTGATAAATACATACGTATTTAGTAATGTCATTTATTTGCACAGTTATATGGTTTCAAGTACTCCTATCTAGTATTCAGAGTTTCGAAACTTTTGACCCATTAATTGGATCCAAGCCAATACTATCATTTCGATTCAGAGTAATTGCAAAAAAAAATTTTACATTCCTTAGAACATCAGAACAGCGGCCTCACAACCGGATGCAGTTTAGAGTCATATCTAGGACATATAGGTTTATGGCGGAAAATACGTTCCAAAGTCATTTGACTGACAGAAGATACTGCAAGTAGACATTAAGAGAAATGTCAAAATTAGAAAATTGAAAATTTTAAATATGAACAGATTTTCAGGTTATCTTGTCACCACCTCAACTCGAGTAGCGTCTCACCCAGGAGATGTGTACATGCATGAGCCAGCAGTTTAGTTTGAGGGTAGTAGCAGACCGGAAAAAATATGCAAGTCGTGAGACAGATTTGAACAAAGGTGAACTCTGCGTGAGTAAGTATCCGCTTCCTGTTTAGAAGACATGGCAGTTTAAAAAAATGGTCAGAAATCAAAATCTACATAATTAATTGGTGAAACACGCAAAGATCATTGAAAAAACAACAACAAAAAACAAAAAAAAAAAAACAACAGCAACAACAACAACAACAAAAAAATGTCCTCTGGCCTTTAGTGTTGTTGATTCACTTTCTATCCGTAACCATGCGATGCAAAATGCCAGGGGTATGAGCAAACAAAATCTTGAAGCTGCACTCAAATACATTTCCTATTTGTTCATTTCGTATTCATAATTGTAAGAAACCTTGGACGAAGAAAGTGTAATCCGCACTTAAGCTTTCGACTGAATAGACATTTTTAGTCACAATATCTTCTACTTTACTGTGCGAAGTTCATTTTATTTCAAAATGAACCATTTATCCAGAATACAAATTGCTATTAACTCGTTTTTATCTTAGTAATTTACGTATACAGTCATGCTTTTTGTTTTTTACTTTCATCTTTTCTTTCATTCTCTCAAAATTTCAGCCCGTTCATTAGCGGAGTTTCTTTATAGCATGAAACAAGAAAGAAGGAAAGAAAAGAACAAAGAAAGAAGAGAAAAAATAAAACGAAGGCGAACAAAAATTAGGTAATTTAAACAAAGAACAGCAGACAGATAAAACAATACACTTGTATGTGCGCGCACGCGCGCGTGTGTGTTTATCAGTAAGTATCTGTTTTCATTTTTTTGCTTTGATGGTTCTTTGTTGGTTACATTTACTAAGGGTCATTAACTGTATGAAGAAATTAGGAACAATAAAATAATACTTTTCTTTCTAACACACCCCTACTAAATAATTTTTCCTCTCTCCGCAAAGCACATACAGAGGTAGGAAATAAAAAATGTGAAGAGAACAAGTTAAAAAAAAATCCAAACAAAAAACAAACAACCATTGACGTCCTTGTCTCGAACTAAAAAGCAGAGAAAAAAAAGTAAAAAAGAAAAAAAATTACAAAAAACCCAATGCTTTTATACCCAAAGGAAAAACGATAGTTGCACAATAGTCTCCCACAAATCAAGAGAAAGTCTCTCCCTTTTTAATGATTTTTTCTAAAACGCGAAGTTCTGCTTCTGGCGGTCTTAGAGGACTAACTAGGTTTTAGTCTGTGATGGAGTCAGTCATGAGATTCATAAAATTTACTTAGAATTCTTATAAGCAATTGTTCTTCATCTTACAGTTTTCTTTCTTCGTTTACCTTCCCTTCCCTTCCACATTTACTTGGCATGACATTAAACTGTATCCAGTGGTGTGGCCCCAGTTTTAGAACACTGGGGAGAGTGAATTATTCCTTCAATACCATTACTCTCAGATCCACTCAAATCCGGAGTGGTAGCATCTCTTAAGGTCCCATCTCAAATAAATGTCTGAAAATTCTTTGTATTCGATATGAAAATACCATATAATTGTGCAAACGATTACTATAGACAAAATAAAAATGGGATTAGATAAAACTGATTGCAATAGAACGTTGGAATGTCAAAGGTTATGTGTATGATCATGTTTTCAAGTTGATAAAATTTCAGCATTAGATAATCTCGAAGGAGGCACAAAACCAATATTCTCTATCTTGTATGGGCATTTTTCGCACACGCATAAAAAGTACAACATAATTTTAAAGATAAAACAAGCTTGCGTTCAGATAACTGTGTATTTCATCATCATAAAAAAAAGAAAAAAAAGGTTCTGGCTTTGGTCTGATTGATTCTTCGAATGTTTTGCAGTTCTTGGAACTACTGTGTAAATAAGTCTTGAGAATACGGTTGCAAAAATTTTACTTCCAAGCTTTATGATAGCTGTACTGTAGTTGCAATAGAATAACAGTTGTTGCCATGTAGCAAAAGAATCAGTCGATTTCCTTCATAAAAACATATATTTTTTATTCAAATGAATTGGACTTAGTCATTTGTAATTTGTTTTTGTTAGTTCACAAGTTGCTTGCACTGAATCTTCCTTCAAAATTCCCCTAATTTATTAACTTTCAATTGATGAGAGCTTTCAGTAACTTTATAACTCTTCTTTATGTCAGGCATTTTAGATATCAAAATTCATAATTTGACCATCAACTTAGGAGTCAATATATAACAAGCATCCAAGTAAACGAAGCATATATATATATATATATATATATATATATATATATATATATACCTATTCATCAGACCTAGTGTGTATGTATGTGTATATGTTCATGTGTTTTGTGTATGCATGTGTGGGGTTGTGTATGCATGAGTATATGGGAAGGGGTGCAAGCTTTTTTTATTGAATCATGTTTTATGAATGGAGAATCAGCTGATATATATCTTTTCGTCTTTCGAGACTTGAATCATTTTGACCCTGTGCAGAGTCCAAATACAGGAGCAGCGGCCACAATAACTGGAGCATGTCTGTGACGGCATCGTCATTAGCTATGGGATGGGCAAATTTCAGTTGTCTTTTTGTTTATGTCTATGCACGTTTTGATTTTTTTTCGTTGACTGAACAGTTGCTGGGGTTCAGTTAGCTAGCTTTGGTTGGGAATTTTTTAAGAATTCACAACTAAAACTTACTAACTGGACCCCAACCGAAACAGAGTAGGTGAATCTTATCATACGAGGTGCATACGATAAGTTTCCAGACTTTTTCGTATGGGCACTTTTATTGATAGTATACACATGAAACTCTAGTTCCCTTCGAGGTAATCTCCTCCGGCTTCAATGCAATTGTTGTACTGTTCCAGCAACTTGAAAACTGGTCAGTCATCTCATAAGATGTATAGCAAAAACATACTGAATTTTCAAGAGTCTACGACAATTTTAAATACCTGTATAAAAAAAGTCTGGAAACCTATCGAATGCACCACGTATATATTTTTATAAAGAAATGTTTCGTTCGTTCATTGAAGTTCGTTATTATCTTTGATTATGTTTCCGTTTATGTTTATATTACGGCTATACAACACTAGAATGCGACCTTTTCGCATATTCATGCAGAAGTACTGATCCATTGGAATTCTGTAATTTTACTGATAGTATGTTTATATATATATAAAGTTGGTGATCGTAATGCTAGAGAGAAATTTGGATGTATATATCACTTTTACTGAGTCGAATTAAAGAAATTATGGATTTAAAATGTTACTCAGAAATATTGGATAAGGTTTTACCACCATATTCTCCAAAAAATTGGGTGCCCTATTCCTATGGCCTCGTGACACATCTAAGCAAAAAGCTTGTTTGCACACAATTATATGGTTTTAAGTATTACTATCAAACAAATTTATTTTTAAACAGATCTATTTAACCCAGAGATAAAACTCTAACAGGTACTTCCATTCCGGGTCAGTGTTAGCTGGTTGGTTTGTTTTATAGCATACAGATATGTAGCCAAATTCAGTCTTTTTTGCAAGCAACTACATACTTTCAAGTAACTAATTATAATAAATCGTAAATAATTATAGCTTTAAGTAACTATTTTCATACAAAGAATTTGGACACAAACACACTCACAAATAGGGATAAGCGTTTTTGCTCATATATGAGTATCATGATAGATGAGATATAAAATTAATTTGTTCTAAATATCATAATATCTCTGGCAGTTTATAGATTCGTCGAAATGAAAAACATAGTTTGTAAAAAACAACATAAAGTACAAAATATGTAAACTATCCTCATTTGAATGAAAACAATAAACTGTTTCCAAGTTCGAAGTGTCATTTGTATCACAGCAATATAGTAGAGCAAGAATTTTGGACCACAAACCCGGGTGTACTAAAGGAAATAAATGATATTTTTTAGAAATAAGGATTTTTTTGCCGCCTTGAAATACTCGACTAACTGTACTCGTTGATTGCGGAAAAAATTAAGCAACAGATGTGTTTATATTGGCCGTTTTTTCTTATATATATATATATATATATATATGATTAATTTTTCGTTCGGAATGAATGAAGAAAAGTTGACAGACTGAGAAAGGACATTATATATATACAATGTGAAAACATATCTGTAAAATAAAGAAAAAATAAATAGGGATAAATAATTTGTTAATATGGTGCGTTTCTCAAAATTACACAAATAAGAATACATCAAGTCAACGTTTGATTTAACTAGATGAAAAAGGTTCTTTTTCTTGAAAGTACGAGGTGCATAGGATAGGTTTCCAGACGTTTTTCGTATGGGCATTAAAAATTGTCATAGACTCTTGAACATTCAGTATGGTATTGCTATACATCTTATGAGATGACAGACTAATTTCAATGATTTCAGGTTCAAATAAACAGCAAATGCAGCAATTGGAATATACCTTACTAAAGCCTGATTGTCACAGCTGGTGAAAATGCAATCTGGACACTTAGAAGAACGATATGCAATAAAATTCTGTTTTAAACTTAGGAAAAATGCCACAGAAACGCATGGAATGCTTCAGACTGCTTTTGGAGCATCTTGCATGAATCGAGCATCAGTTTTTGAGTGGCATAAGAGATAGGGAAGGCAAGAAATCAGTGAGGGATAATGAGAGGTGTGGGACGACCAGAGTTGATCGGCCAAAGGGTTAGGGTTAGGATAGTAACTATGTTGAGGTTTTAAGGGAGTTCAGGAAGAGATTCCGCTGGAAGAGGCCAGTGCTCTTCAAATCAGGTCAGTGGCATTTCCACCAGGACAATACACCAGTCCACAACTCCATCCTTGTCACAGACTATTTGACCAAGATGGGCATTCCAGCAATACATTTCGCCTTGATTCCTTATGACCATGCCCCAATCCTTCGCTCAACAGGTTCCTACCTGGAGTAACTGGAAAATTCCACAAACTAAAAAACAATATCTTCAAGGCCCAAAACGTTCCTCTTAAATCAATAAAAATCATCGCCCAAAACAATGCATCACAATTCCATAAAATAACAATACATCAAAATGTATCAAAATCTGACACGCATGTTGTAAACCACCTAAAATAGACCACGCAAAAATATGTTAAAAAAATTAATAATGAAAAAATGAGTAACACATTGGTGTTACTCATTTTTTCATTATTAATTTTCTGTTACCGTGCCTATTGGTCTGTAAACCCTTGAGAAACATGCTTTACCTGATTCCACCCTCACCGGGTTGCTTTTCAATTTAATCAGGAACCCTTTTGGCTACTAAGATATTGGCACCTCGCCTTTCCAGATTCGTTTCACTTCGCCAAATCACGCGCGAATCCAAATCATCATCGGGACTGAAAGATCCAAGATATCATCCACAACATATTGGAGCAGGCCACGCTTTTCTTTCCTTTATTCCATCAGCTTGGAACTCGAATCTGAAAATTTAGGCCATCACAAGCCTTCAACAAATACACGAGACGGTGAATTCTTCTATTGAATTACTTCTTACCGTATGGTCAAAAACAATCCGTAGCACAACTTGGATGAATCTCTGTCTTGAGTCAGCCCATGATTCGCTCGCACACAGAAACTTAAAAAAAAAGTATTTTCTGTTTCACGAAAACTTAATCTTCCAAAAAAAATTTAGAATCAACATAATTCTAAAATCTTCATAAACTTAATATCAAATCCCCTGTTAATGGTTTTCGTCAAATTTCATAATATGAAACGGAAAAAAATTCTAATGTCGCCTTTAAACTCAAACAAACTTTTTTTTGACTAATTTCTCAACTATTCTGAACAAGTCAAAACAATATTAATAATATGTCCACAATTAAAGTTCAAAGTTTAAACAAATGTTCAGTTTTTCTTTTATTCAATCTATGCACTGTCTATTTTCCCCAAAAATGTTCGTTTTTTACCTTCTTTTTTTATGCTATGTTCAACAGTGTTCAAGTTTCTTTTCTTCTTTTCTTTTTTTCTACCTTTTTCCATTGTCCTGTTGTCTTCTTTAAAATTTTTTTTTTTTAAATTGCTCTTTCACTATTTTTTTTCAACCTTATATCTACCATAGTTACTATTATAAGGTAAAGATAGAGCGTGAGAGATAAGTGGAGACAGGAACAGACTGCTGTATTGACTCAACTTCTTTTCTTGACCATAGCAGCGCTTCTTCCGCATCTTGGCTGAGTTGCTCAACCGGGGGTCGCTGAGGGCCACAGCCCTCAGTCTGCAAGCTGGCCCTCACTCTTGCCTTCCTGTCCAACTACCTCAACTGCCGCCGGCACCTGCCTATATTCTTTCATAACGTCCACTTGCTTCCGCTTCTTCCGCTTCTCCTTCCGCTTATTTACACAGGTGCATCTGTGACTGACGGCTCGGTAAAGTGTCAGTATACAACACTAGCACTTCTGCAATCAGGATCTTTCCTAGGACTTCCGGCATGGATTAGAGAATATTATTTGTTCATTTTCCTCAGTCGCATTCATAGTCGTATTCGTATTTTCATAGGATAGTCAGTACAGGTTTCTTGTCTTCAGGATGGATGAGGTAAAAAAACGAGTCAAGCACTGGGGATTTCGATTCTGATATGCAGCACGTCACCATTTCACGATAAGGAATAAGTCAGAGTATTCAGACCACTTGATTTCGGGTCTTGCTCACATGTAATGCTTGTCGTATCAAATTTGTCCCAATGGTATGATAGAATGCGACATTGCAATGGGTTCAAGTATTACTCTCACTTTTGGATTAATACCCTTGAGAAGGGGATGTACTCCCTCATACTCCCAGCGATAATTTAAATGGTATCACTACTGTCTTACAAGGATGACTTTTGGCATTAGATAAACTACGAAGATTGATATGCCATTAAAAAAGCATCCAAGTCAAATCAAAGCAATTTTTCCGACGGAATGAAGCAATTAAATATTCGGATCAGTGTGTAATGCGTGTTAGTTCGGTTGGTTGGTTGGTTGGTTTATTGTTCGGTTTTTATGGCATTTGTAGGTTATCAAACGCCAAATTGTCAGTTCTATTTCATAGCATGAGTACACAGTTTAATAGTCAAAAACATTTCTATTTCAAGCCGTTCAGTTTATTCAAACAGTTCTAATTCAGCTAAGTATAAGTACACATTTTGTTTACACACAGTTAAATGTCAAAACAGTTATATATTAAACAATTCGGTTTAGTGTAAGTAGAGTTTCAATGTCAAAATGTCAGTTCCATTTCAAACAATTCAGTTTAGAATAAGCACGCAGTTTAAATGTAAGTACAGTTCAATTGTCAAGAAAAATTCTTTTTAAAGCTATTCAGTTTAGTCAAACAGTTCTAATTCAATCAATTCAGTTTAGTATAAGTATGCAGTTAGTTCTATTTAACCCATAGATAGGGACCAATCAGGTGCTACCATTCCGGGCCAGAGTGAACCTGGGGGCAATCGCAATGAAGGGGTGCTCTTCATTCCCTAAAGCCCTAGCATCACAGGAACCTCACTATCAGATTGTTTTGTGTCATATCCAGGACCCTCATTGGTAGGGTCTTACCCCTCTGCAGAGGTGCAATGGGTGTATTCTACTGCCCCAGCCAACTGGGCAATACACAGTTTTATTTCAGATAATTCAGTTTAGCATAAGTACACAGTTTAAATGCAAAAAAAACAAAAACAAAACCCAGTAAAGTCAAGAAACCACGGTTTAGTTCTATTTAACTTATAGATAGGACCCTTATCACGTGTCACCTTTCCGGGCCAAAGTTCTCAGCATTACTGGAATCTCACCATCAGATCGTTTTGTGTCATAAACAGGACACTCATTAGGGTGGGGGTCTTACTCCCCAGCAGAGTAGCAGCTGACTGGGCAAGTATTCGTTCGGTGAAAAGAGTTACAAACAAAATGATACTGTATAATACAATAATATAGCATTATCTATCTCTTTAGTTTTCTATCTGTACATATATACATACATAATTATGTACGCTTGCACGTATTTGCTTCTTGCCTCTGGATGTGTGGATATAAAAAGATGGCATAGGAATTTCTATGGTTTATTCTATACAATGAGTCCTGAAAGCGACAAAACAAAGCATTTACTTATTTACAGTACAAACATTGCCAAAGGGATTATTCTGCACACAAAAGTGTTCACCTGCAAAGAATTAAACATAACTTGTACCATCAGACCATTATTTCTGCTTTCTATTTAGTAGCTGTAAAAACGTGCACCTATTAACCGCTTGCAAATAAAGACTTTTTTGTCGTCCTGTATAAATACGCACGTGTCCCTATTTAAATATCTATTGATCTAAGTATTTATTTGTGTATCACTAAATTCTTTGTGTTGATACACACACACACACGCACAGAGAGAGAGAGAGAGAGAGAGAGAGAGAGAGAGAGAGAGAGAGAGAGAGAGAGAGAGAGAACCATCGTGACTAACAAAAAAGCGTAACATGGAAGATTACACAGCAAAATAATGAAATAAATGTCCTTTTTCATCATATGAAGTGACCAACAGAAATAAATTTTTGAACCAAATGACAGTATGTTGATTTTTTCTTTCAATTGTATATATATATATATATATAGTGCATTCAATAGGTTTCCAGACTTTTTGTCCAGGCATTTAAAATTGTCGAAGACTCTTGAAAATTCAGTATGTTACTGCTATACATCTTATGAGATGACTGACCAATTTTTATGATTTCAGATTCAAATGAACTGCTACAGCAGCAATTGGAATACACCCTACTAAAGCCTGATTGCCACAACTGGTGAATTTCAAAAATGCAATCTGGACGTGAGGACACTGTAGAAGAACGATACGCAATAAAATTCTGTTTTAAACTTGGAAAAAAATGCCACAGAAACGTATGGAATGCTTCAGACTGCTTTTCGACCATCTTGCATGAATAGAGCATCAGTTTTTGAGTGGCATAAGAGATTCAAGGAAGGCAGGAAATCTGTGAGGGATAATGAGAGGTGTGGGAGGAGTAAGGAAGTCAATACACCAGAGTTGATTGGCCAAAAGGTTAGGGTTAGGGTTACTATGTTGAGGTTTTAAAGGAGTTCAGCAAGAGATTCCGTCGGAAGAGGCCAGCACTCTTCAAATCGGCTCAGTGGCATTTCTACTAGGACAATACACCAGTCCACTACTCCATGCTTGTCACAAACTATTTGACCAAGATGAGCATTAAGATAGTTCCTCTGCCTCCCAGACCTTGTTCCCTGTGACTCTTGCTTATTTCCTAAGCTCAGAGGCTGTCGTTATGAGACAATTGAGGAGATGAAAGAGGCTGTGACGAAGGTCATTGACACGCTCACTCAAGAGGACTTCCATGGGGCCTTGCAGAAGTTGTTGGAACGGTACAACAAGTGCATTGCAGCCGGAGGAGATTACTTCAAAAGGAACTAGAGTTTCATGTGTATACTCTCAATAAAAGTGCCCGTACGAGAAAAGTCTGGAAACTTATTTAATGATCCTCGTATATATATATATATATATATATATATATATAGTTGTTAAAGGTTGTATTTATCTAACCCTTCTGCCAAGAGCAGAATGCGAGACAAAGTCAATTTTTAAACCAAGTACAACTACTTTTAATTCAGAGTTTTCCTTCACCTAGATCAGTTGGAATACCAAGGTTAAAGAGCTCAGTCTGTCCAACTATTTATTTTTAGCTGGGGTTAGGATAATTGGATCTATTCCTTTCGGAAGGGTATTAGCGATATACAAAATGCAAACAGACTTGTACAGGATTTGAACTTGGAATGCTGGCTCGTAAAATTTTGAATTGTGAGTTCTTTCATGTCTTAAAATATTTTATTTTTGTAATATTGTGATATTTGTTTCTCATTTTCTTTTTATTTCAACTTTCGTTGCTTTTTAGATTTTATCTAACGGTGAGTGTAAAAATTATATATATATATATATATATATATCTTTGAAAAATGCATATCTCTCTCTCTCTCTCTTTCCAGTTATGGGTTCTTTTGCCTTATAATTGTGACCGGCCGAGAAGGAAAAATTTGAAAACCAGTCGTTTTCTCCTTCTGAAAAACTATATTTCGGATCCCGTCAGTGACGGAGAGTTTTGATTTATACATAGACGTGGGAAGATATCAATTTTTAGTCGATTAAATATATTGAATCGTCACTTCAAACGTTAGGATGCATGACAAACGTATTTCTAGTTTCGGGCATTTCGAACGTTGATTTCAAAGTAACCACCCTCTCCACTTAGATTATTGGCGCAATTCAATCTTTCCTACCTCAATAATATCCAACACTGCTAAGCTTTGAATTATTCCTCACTGGAAAATTCATAACAAAAATCTTTTAGTATCGTCACGACAAAAAAGAGAGGAATATTTATTGGTGAATTTTACGTTTTTCATTTTTATCATGTGGACAACAATGTTT
Organism: Sepioteuthis lessoniana; assembly: GCA_963585895.1. Taxonomy (NCBI): domain Eukaryota; kingdom Metazoa; phylum Mollusca; class Cephalopoda; order Myopsida; family Loliginidae; genus Sepioteuthis; species Sepioteuthis lessoniana. The sequence continues at coordinate 24,731,172 of OY757924.1, forward strand.
TAGTGGGAAAAATCATTAATACTTCTTAATGCATCATCATAAGAGGTTAACTATTCGGAAACCAATCGGAGAAAAAGCTCTTAACCGTTTACAAAAATCCTATTTGTTGTTTCATTAAATTTTCGGTGGCATTCGTGAAAATTTGAATTTTTAAAGGAAAATCATACAAAGTCCATCTGATTGTTTTTCCTTTAAAATTACATAACATTCGTTATTTTATAACTGGCTCTACTCCATATTATGGTTATTAATTTTTTTAATACTATTCTGGATTTATATACATTTTATGATCAGAGATCGAAAATAAAGAAAGAGCTTCCAAAGAAGAGCTCTCCGAAGAGCACCTTTAAGAAGTTTTGACGTAAACTACACATCATCCATCCATCATCATCATCATCATCATCATGTCGTGCCACTAGCACGGATATCCCTGACTCTCTCTCGCCACCCCTACCTATTATTCATCGTTAATGGCAGGTCTTCTGGTCTACATCCCGTATCCTCATATAGCTGCTGTATGTATGTTCGAGCTGGTCGTCCTGCTTTTGCTTGGCCATATGCAGGGGGTCCACTGATGAGTTCGTCCTTGCTTCTCCAGCAGTGTCCTGCGTATCTGGCTCATCTAACTTGTATAGTTTTCATGATGGGAGGCAAGTGGCCGTACAGTTGGTGTCTTGTGGGGTGTTGTCGCCAGGACTTGTTCAGTATTGCTCTCAACATTCTTGTGTAATTGCCGTCTAGCTTCTTCAGCCGTTTAGTTAGCGTCCAAGTAGTGCATCCATATAGCAATATCGATACGACTGCTGCCTTGAAGAAACTGCGCTTCATTTTATCGGTCAGGTCTGATTTCCATATGATCGAGAGCCTATCGATAGCTGTCCATGCTTCGAGCTGACAAAGAAAAAAAGCAGAAGGTACCCCGTAGAAATAATTACCGATGCCGACTACGCCGATGACATAGCGTTACTGGCAAATACACCTAACCAAGCCGAAACGCTACTGCATAGTTTGGAACGGGCCGCCGCAGGCGTTGGCCTCCATGTAAATGCACACAAAACTGAATATATGTGCTACAACCAAACAGGCGACATTTCCACACTACACGGAACCTCTCTGAAACTAGTTGACAAATTCACCTCCCTAGGAAGCAGCGTCTCATCAAACTACACATAAACTTTTAAAAGAAGAGTATACATTTCTCATTGATTATATAAATTGATGATATACAAAGCTTTACACACGAGAGGTAATAGAATGTATCAAACTGGCACAGAAGAAATATAGAGAAGGTACGACTGGGTAGGGAAGTGATCAACTGAGAACAATGCAAACGAGTGAATTTCGAATAAACAGACCAATGGTATATGAACAGACCATAATCAGTCTTTGAATACCAATAATTGTTAGAGACCTGAAATAATCCTGAAGAATGAATATCCTCAGAAGGATTGAAACTATCCAGATTACAATACTGTTGAGATAGGGTAGAATAGAGAGAGAAGTCCTGCGAAACTAAGAAGACTCGCTGTTACTCCAGTAAAGGCCATCAGCTAGTACTGGTATGAAGACCCGCTAATAATAATAATGATAATAATAAGAGTACTGGCACCCAAGGAATACAAAAGCAAGTATAACTGGGTGGGGAACTGGTCCACTGGAAATTATTCAAGTGATTGAAGTTTGGTTATACTGATATAAACCAACCAGGATCTGTCCTAGAAAATGAAACTCTGAGATTGTGACATAAAAACATATCACTCAATCCAAGCTAAAAGAACATACATAGTATCAATTACCTTGAAGAAAATAACTTGTCAACACATGGAATTTGCTGTTCCAGCGGACCACAATGTGAAAATAAAAGAAACCGACAAACTGGATAATTACGTGTACTTTGCTCCAGAGCTAAAAAAGTTACAAAATAAGGAAAAATGAAAAGGATTATGATAACAATAATAGGGCTGGAAAAGAGCTCGGGGGAACTGGAGATTCAAAAAAATCGAGACTGTCAAGACCACACTACCGCTGAGATCAACTAAAACACTTAAAAGAGTCTTTATGAGCAGAGAAAGCTTGCTATCATACAGATTAAAATAAAGACCGCCAGTTGCTACTGGTATTCAAGACTCACAAGGAGTAAAATAATGACAACCGGGAGTCCTGGGTTCAAATACAGAAATGTAACGAATGCGTTAGATTGATAGCAGAAAATTGATAAAACCTGGTGTGTCGAATGCGACAAATAATTAACAACACCTGCGTTGCAACAGAAAGCACGTTTGGGGAATGACACACCTGAATCTTACACCACCTGAAACTGATAGACGATACTGCGAATATAAGTAAGATATCAAATGTCTGGTAAGGCCGCATCGGTGTGGCGGATTTGGAAAATTCGATCCTGAACTCAAATTTCTGGGGTGTATGATCTCAGTCAGTCGATCAGAAATATCACCCAGTGAAAAGTAACTCGATTTACGGTAATGTGATAATTTGTCACCCACCTGAAGTTCTCAGATGTTTTATTGGGTATTTGGGCTTTGCTAATACACACGAAAACCGTACATTTTGTGGGTCTCTAAAAATTTGAATCGTGAAAAAAGTAAAGAAAAAGATCCGCATCTTTATTTTCTATTAATCAATTTATTATTTATTTGTGAAAGTATATCCATCAATTACTTCTTATCTGGGGATCTATTTGCTTATTCTTTTCCGTTAATGATCCTCTCTTTTATTTCGTGATTTGTGAGCTAATTCATATTGATTGATCTAACCATCTAATATGGGGATCTATTTGCTGACTTTTATTTATTTATATGTATCTATTTATCAATTTTTCTTATGCCCAAATCAGTGCAAAGTCTCCAATCTTAAAACCCCAGTAAGGACAGAACTAACTTCTATAGTATGATCTGCGAGACGTGCCGTCTAACCACCTTTTATAGATATTACAAGCACACATGTTATGGAATGGGAAAATTTTTTTCAGCTTTTTGAATGAGACTGTTCAGTATTTACTACTAGTATGATATATCGATGTTCAAATCCAAATAAAAATCCCGATTTCGAATGCTGACCTTTTGGTTTACTTTTTACAACATGATTAGATTGTGCTACATTTTCCAACTAAGCCAGGTTCAGTAAATATTGAAAGTAGAAAAATTGTATCGTACTAATTATCCAATTGAAAAATATCTGCGTGCTTTGATATATATATATATATATAGAGAGAGAGAGAGAGAGAGAGGCCAAGCTTAAAATAGATTTTTAAAATTAATCTTTGATATCGTTGATTTGCTCCAGTGGTCACTTGGTCACTCCTTATTTAATCAATCATCATAAGAGGTTTTTGCAAAATATCAGACATTGGAACAAGACACAAGAAGGTGATTCATGTCTTTCCCAAGGAAATAATGAGAAGTAGACGGCGTAGTATGGGTCAGAATTTGCTCTCACATTTTTTTTCTGTGCTGGCAACCGATACGTTACCACGTCCATTCTAACAGTGATCAATGAGCAATATCTATCCATCTATGTTTGTGTGTGTGTGTGTGTACGAGATAATTGGGCATATCCAGCACTGGGTCAAAAGATAGGTCTTATATCATTGTATTTCATGGATAGAATGCCTCTTCATGGCGACACGGCAGAACGAGATCCACGCTATTTCTACTCACCTGGGCACGCTTGCCGCCCAATTCCTGCACGCTATTCGGCAGACTTCACCCACGCGAGTCGACTTGTCTTTCATTTTATACGCACGCTTCTTTATCCAATTCAGGTTTTAGCCGCACTTTTCCGATCCTTAAAATAACAAATAGCAAGCATACACTACAGAATTGCTCATACAAAGTTTCAAAAACAAAGAAGAAGAGTTTTCAGCAGCATAACTATTCGAGAGGATGTTTTTTGCTCGACTTAATTCTTGAGATGATGACCTGTCTGACAGGTATAAGATACTGGACTGCCTTCTCCCATGGTTTGGAATTGAAAAATATACTATACTACAAGACAATAAATATAAATTTGTGTAGACCCTCCAAAACTTTGAATATTTTGAGGAGAATAATCAGTTAATATCACGAATGAAATAACACTATCATTGTTTTAACACTGGTTTGTTGGTTTTCTCGCATCCTATTTGGATTCGGTTTATTTTATGGCATATCAACTCCTTATGCGTTATTTAATGCCGGACGGTCACCTGCCCCCCTATCACGAAAACTATTCAAGTTAGACGAACCAGACATGCAAGACACTGCTGGAGAAGCAGGGACGAACTCATAAGAGATGTACTCTTATGGACCCCCACAAATGGCCGTGCAAAAGCAGGACGACCAGCACGAACATACATTCAACAGCTATGTGAGGATACGGGATGTTGTCCTGAACACCTACCTAGGGTGATGAACGATAGGGAGGAGTGGCGAGAGAGGGTCAGGGATATCCGTGCTACCAGCGCGATATGATGATAATGATGAAAAAACTTTTGATTTAGATATATACATTTTTTTACGTTCCATTACATTTTTGTTGAATTGAATTTTTTAAGATATGTCTATAATTATTTGTTTGCACACAGCTACACGATATTAAATTTACAATCAAATACAAACACTTTGCATGCATTTATACGGTTATGTGTAATACTAGTAATTTATACAGTTATATGGTCTCAAGTGATAAATAATGATAATAATAATAATATCTAGTACATAATCTCATCAAAGGATATTAGTTGTCTGAATGGCAGGATCAACATCATTAAAGCCATCAATGTGGTTTGATACGTAGATGACATTCATTCACTGACCTCATCAGGAAGATGTTCAGACATTACTTGATCACGTGAACTCTGTCCAACCATCTATTCTATGGAGAAAAGAACAAGATAACAAATTACCCTGACTGGATGTATTAGTAACACGCATAAAGCAAGGATTCCGGTCATTTGTGTATCGTAAGCCCACCTTCTTCGGACAGTACCTCAACTTCAAATTCTATCATCCATATAATGTAAAGAAAGGAATAGTCCGTTGCTTAGAACAACGAGCAAAAAACATTCGTAGCAATACTGATGCATATCAAGAAGAAATGATTAGTTTGAGACAGAACTTCCATCGCCACAAGAACTCAGAGCGCATAACATTGGCTCCAAGAAAACTGGATAAAAGGATAGAGGACAATACCAGAAAACTCACCACAGTATGTCTGCCCTATATCAAAGGACTAGCCGAAAGGATCCAAAAGATATATTGTCCATCTGACATCAGGACAATATTCAGAAGTAGTTTAACTCTGCAGAAGTATCTCTTCCGGGTCAAGCCACTTACGGAATTCAACATGATCCCTTGCAGTTGTGGTAAAATTTACGAAGGTGAGACAGGTCACCCCCTAAAAGTATGGCTAGAAGAACATCCAAGGCAGTAGTACGAGGGGAGATTGAAAAGTCGGGTATGGTGGACTATATATGGAAGGAAAAGGGAAACCATGAAGTTGAAATAATAGATTGAGAGGAGCAAAAAATCTGAATATGAGCACTGGTAAAGAATCGTAGTAGTAATCATAGTCATGTAAGAACATTAAGCTTATAAATCCCAAAAATTCACTCTAAACTGTCCAACAGGACATAAAAATCAGAAAACAAAACGAGAGATAAGTACTATAACTTTGCCAGAGAACTAAAAAAAGCATTTGGGAAGGAGGGTCATATCCCTCTGTAAAAGGATATTATCGGTGTATTCATTCCCAGTGTACCCGCTTTTGTAGAGGGGTAAGACCCTGTACATGTTAATGCAGTCGGCTTATTCTACTCCCCGGTGACTTAACTGCATAGAGTGGTGAGATCTAGTTCTGCCGGTCTGGTGAGTATGAAATGATATGCTCTTACACCCAAGTATGATCTGACACAGAGAAATAATACATGTTTGGATCTTGTCCATGTTGAAATATTTATGTTTGAAAATTATTAGTATTAAATAGGGATACTTAAATATGTACAGATAATTTGTATTAAGAATAGTTACTTGAAGTTTTTATTTTTTATTATCTTGAAATCATATTAATGAAATATTTAAAACCATACACTTTTGTGTAAATTATCTTATTTAGAATAGTCTCTTGAAACTATAATTGCTGACAAAGAATTATTTTATTCCAAATGTCTTTTAACAGCCGATTTTTCTCTGAAGATCTCCATGTCTCTTTTAAGTATTCTAGCTGATTTTTAACAGAGCCGCGGTCTGGATGAACTCAGTTCTCCTGTTGGTACAGTCTATTTTCAAGACCCTTGGGAACTATTCTAAGAGCACGAACTACAATTAGTTCTACAGTTATTTTTAGCTTTCAGGCAAGATCCAGATATTTGTTTATCTTTTTGCTTTCTTTTCTTTTTACTTTATGATCCGTTTGTATCTTAAAGTCCCATTTTCTAGGGCAAATTTTGAGTGTCCAAAATTTAATCCGTGTGGATCATCTTTCTCACCCAGTGATGCTGAGTTTGGTATTTCATTTTTTTTGCTGCATTCGCTTATTAAGTGATTGACTGTTTCATCTCTGTTATTACATAACATCCACTTGCTCTTCTGTTACGTATTATCAATTTTTGTTTAAACATAATTAGTTGTTATGGCATTATTTTATGCTGCAATGAAGAGGTTAAGTTTCTCTCTTTGACCCATTCCCATTCTAATTTCTCTTCTTAGTCAATTCCAAGTCATTTCAAGTGCAATTTTATTATTATATCCTCCTTTGAGAGTTTTTCACAGAAGCGTTACCTGGTGGTTTCTCACTAGAGTTTGAGAGACTGCAAATATACCCAAGTCTGCAAGACTATCCTCAGTATACTGGCCGATCTTAATTATGCTGTAATCTAGATGGTCTCTACTTGCCCTCTGATTTCCAAGTCTTGCAGTCCCTTTATCAATCCTTTGGGATTGTTCCAAGTGCACAAACCACAGTTGGTATCACCGTCACCGTTATGTTCCACAATTTTTTTTAGTTCTCTTGCAAGATCTAGGTACTTATCTCTCTTTTCGCTTTCTTTTATTTTCACTCTTTGGTCCGTTGGGATAAAGTCCGATATTCGACAGATTTTTTTCTTTTTTGACTTGGTCAGGTGGTCTGACCGTGATTAGGTGGTCCGTTTGTATCTTAAAATCATGCGTCTCATTCTTGAGGACAGGTTCTGCTTTGTTCATAAACCACTTGTTCGTATACCTTGTTCGTACGGTCTTGCAGAATTTCCAGTTGATTACCTTCCCTACCCAGTATCTAGTCTGATACTCTTTTTGTCCAAATTTACTGCATTCCCTTTTTATATGATAGATTGTTTCGTCTCTAGCATCATAATCTACATTTAGTATTTTGTCGTGTCATGTTTATTTTTGCTTTAACATTGTCGGTCCGAATGGCGTTGTTTTGTGCTGCTATTAGAAGAGATTTAGTTTTTCTCGAAAGGTTTTCCTTTCTCATTAATGTCCAAGTTTTCTCGTGTGAGATTTCACTTGTTTGTCGTTTGAAATGTCCAAACAATTGTTTTTCTTCCCATTTGTGTTTTCTTGTTATTGTTGTTCTGTTGATCCTTGTGTTGTATGTTTTTGATCGCTGTAATCAATCTTTCTTTCCTCTTTTTTATGTAGTCTTCGAATCTTCTTATCGATGTATCGATTCTATCTTGAATGCTGGCCAGTCTTCTTCCTCCATTCTTTTCCTGATCCATACAGTCTATCTATATCATCTCCCGGATGCAAAGCTTTAGCATAGTCATAAGTTTTCTTGGTCTGTGGTCCATTTGTTGAAATTCTTCCCTCGTCCACTTTAAGAATGGTCCCGATTATCATACGAGGGTGACAGCCCAGATCTTTATCTCTTTGATGAGATTTCTGCAGTATAAGTTGGCTTCGACTAGTTTTCTCGTTCTTTTGAGGTATACTTTTTAGTTTTTTCTTTCATCTCCGCTTGTTTGATCGTGTCCGCTTCTAATATTCCCAAGTATTTGTAAGTTTCCTTTTCTCTAAGCGTTCTGTTTTGTTTTTTTTTTGATTTGGTAGTTGTATTCCTTCCGTCATTTACTGTTTCCGGCTTTTCATTATTATCATGGCACATTTTTCTATACCAAATTCCATTCCACTATTGTCACTATATATCCTCACTGCCTGTATAAGGTTTGCAATTCTTTTTCCTTTTCGGCAAACAGTTTGATGTCATCCATGTATATTTGGTGGTCGATTTTTTCTTATGGCTGTGCATTTCCTAAGTACGTGATTAAGTGGCATCATCGCTATTACAGATTGTAAAGAGGTTGGTTTTCCTTATTGAGTGGCCAGCTGAAATAAATTTGTAATAACTGTTGAGTTTTTCAAGTATATATATATATATATATATATAATATCCAAAGATAACTTGGGAATAAGTCTTCGAGAATATGTAAAAAGAGTCTTATAAAACCACTGGAGATGTCAATGTATGATAATATATAAATTTCTCATTAAGCAAATTTCCATATTGATAAAACTCAACAAACCACCATTTGGCTATTATAAATTTATTTCAGCTGGCACATGAAGAAGAGAAACCAACCTCTTCAGATAACCATCACACAATGGAGAATAGAACATTCATAAAAAGTTAAACAAATATTTTTGATTTGATTCTCACACGTTTAAAAAAAACAGTAGGGAGACAAAAAGACATGGGCAAGAAGTTGGTACCAAAATCGTAGGTGTCATGTATCTTTATGTATGGAAAAATATTTCAAACACATCTCATAAAACTTTCAGCAACTAAAATTCACCTATTTTATTTTAAGAAAAAAATCTTTGTATTTATTTATCTATTCATTTATCTATTAAGAAAAATGTGGTGATAAACATTATTACTAATTTGAAACTTATCTTGTTAATTTAGAATTTTTATATGAGTTTTATTTGATTTCCATTTAAGATAAAAATTTAGTCTTTAATTAATTTCTTAAAATTTATATATATATATTTTTTATTCTGAATGTTGTAATCCTAATTACCATTAATATCATAAATATTATTATTACAACTATTGATAATTAATTATTTTATGATTAATAATAAAAAAAGTAACTATTAACACAATTATTGCTAATTTAACATTATTATTATTATTATTATTATTATTATTATTATTTGCTCTTTTGAGAGTTTTTCCCAACAGCGTTAGCTGATGGTTTCTTCCTGGAGTTACAGTGACAACAAGTCTCCTCAAGTCTCCAGGACTCTTCTCAATATCATGGGCGATCTCAATAATGCAGCAGTTTGGATGGTTTCCATTCATCCTGTTATTTCCAAGTCCTCCAGTCCTTGGTGACGATACCAGAGCATCAATTACAATTAGTATTATCGTCACTTTCATGTTCCACAGATTTTTTCAATTTTCTAGCAAATTCAAGGTACTTATACCTTTTTCACATTGATTCAGTTTCACTCTGTAGTCCTCCGGGACAGCAAATTACACAATTCTGCAAGTTCTCTTTTTTGTTGATTATTATAAGAACTAATCGTCTGGCCGAGATTTGGTTCTCCGTTTGTAATTTGAAATCCCAGAGGAGTTTGTGCGTCTCATTCTCTAGGACAGATTCTTGATTGTGCATACACCATTTGTTCGTATGGTCAAACTTCTTGCACAATTCCCAGTGGATCACTCTGCCCACCCAGTTATGCCTAGTCTCATATTCTTTCTGTGTTAATTTTCTGCATTCGCTTATTATGTGATTGATCGTTTCGTCTCTTTCACCACATAACCTACATCTGCTGTTTTGCACGTCTTATCTATTTTCGCTTTGGTATGATTAGTCCTTAGGGCTTTGTTTTGTGCTACTATTAGAAGAGATTCAGTTTCTCTTTTAAGGTTTCCTTTTCTTAGACACGTCCACATTTTCTCGTGTGAGCTGTCGCTTGTTAGTCGCTTCAAACGTCCATCGAGTTGTTTTTCTTCCCACTTTTGTTTTCTGGTTATTGTCATTCCGCTGGTCCTCGTGTCGTTAGTATTGTTTCTGGTGGTTGTAATCAGTCTTCTTCCGCGCTTTTGTATGTAGTCTTCGAGTCGCTGTATCGATGTGTCCAACGCTGTCTTCCTTCCTCTCTTTTTGACACTTGTATTCTGTCAACGTCATCTATTAGATGAAATGTCTTGTGGATGGTCATAAGTTTTCTTATTCTCTGGTCCATTTGTTTAAGTTCTTCTCTGATCTACTTAAAGAATGGCCCCGAGTATCTTACTAGAAGGGACAGCCCAGGTATTTATCCCTTTTACAAAGTTCCTGTTATATATTTTTGTCTCGAGTAATTTTCTGGCCCTTCTGAGATACTCTTTTAAAATTTTTTCTTTAATTTCCTGTTGTTTGACGGTGTCAGCTTGCAATATCCCCAAATATTTGTAGGTTTCCTTTTCTCCGAGCGTTTTGATGATTTGGTAGTTTGACTCCTTCCGTTATGTGCCGTTTGCTACTTTTCATTACTATCATGGTGAATTTTTCTATGCCAAATTCCATTCCTATATCGTGACTGTATATTTTCACAGTTTGTATTAGGGTTTTCAATTCTTTTTCGTTTTTGCAAAACGTTTGATATCATCCATGTACATAAAGTGGTTGATCTTTTCCTGCGATTTAATGAGTTTGTATCCAACGTTACATTTCCTGATAATGTGATTGATAGGCATCATCGATATTCCAAACAGTGATAGTGATAGTGCATCTCCCTGGAATATGTCTCACTAGATCCTTTACCTCCGCAAAGCTTTTCTCTTTTGCTGTTAATACAACTCTCCAGGTAGGAACCCGGAGAGTTGTATTGTATGGTTTTCACGATAAACTTTATGACTTCGTCGGGTCCTTTATATATTTTGAGACAGTTTAATATCCAGCTTTGGGGGACCATATCATAAACATTTTTGTAGTCAATCCAGGCAATAGCTAGATTTTTCCATCTCGTTTAACTCTCTTGAGGATGTGTGGATCTATATATATGAGTTCTCACGTGCCTCTGGTCCTCCTGCGGCATAATTTCTATTCTTCGAGGAAGAGACCGCAGCTTATGAATAATTAGTAGATCTCTTCCCTAATTTGTGCTGTTAGCATTTTTCACATTATCGGTAGGCAGGTTATGGGTCTATAGTTGTTTGGGACTGTTCCTTTGAGGAGTTCTTTCTGGATCAGAGTGGTCTTTCCTACGGTCATCCATTCCAGTATCGAGTCACACCAAAAAGAAAAAAACAGTAGTAATACTGATACCATTAATTTTATCCAACAATTTTTATCACTATCATTTTTTCCAGTAATTGATCTTTTTCATATGAGTTTAAATCTATTGTATCACAGCATTTAGATATTAGTTCATTATGTTTATTAATAGTTGGCTAGTAAATTTATTAATGATGCTAATTTTTTCCTCCAGGCAAACGTTACATATACAATTGAAGCTTCCTGGAGTTGAAAATTTCTTTATAAATCTACACTTAATTTAATCTCTAAAACTCCAAAACCACCTAGATACGGCTGTTTGATTTCTTTTGTAATTCTACACTTGCTCAGATGTAATCAATGAGGTGGTCATCGAACCAAGATCCGGGGAATTTAATTTCTTTTCAATACAACTTTTTGTTGACCACATTTACATGAGATATATGAGGTGGTGCATAAAACGAAAGATTTTTCACCCCTCAGCGGTGTGGTTTTTTGCTAACGCACTCTTGGCCGTTGGGCTTGGACACACTTCAACCGACCGTGTTCACAGGTACATGGATCAGGTAGGGTGTGTCTTGTTCCGTTGGCAGTCAGTCGAGGCTGTCCCGCAGGCTGAAACCCACACCGTATGGGTAGGCTTATCACCTGACGCCAGAGGCACCTCTTTTTAGAGAAATGCCGACGGGGCCTATGGAATTTTTGGGGTTGGTGTGTGTCTCGGCTACGGTCCTGCGCTCGGACCTACCTTAAAAAGTCCTTGTGCCCATTTGGTGGGGCGCGCGACAAATACCTGTGGTTTTTAGTCTAGTCGACTAGACAGATGTGTGTCTATTTCGCTTGCTGTTACTCGAATTAATGTTAAATTTACAAGGCCAGACATATGCTGCTTGTAAGCAACGATTCAGAAGGCAATTCGTTGCATCCTACCACCATACCCTCCTCCAACCAGTCGGGAGAAGAAATCCGACACTTTGCAACGAATTGCAAGTTATTTAACTTTGCAACGAATTGCCTGTGAAAGGCTTTGTTAACCAGCAAGATTTAGAGAGAAAGCAAGTCCTTCTTCAAAAAAGACTGAGTCAACCTTAGAGGGGTTGGAAGAAGAATCATATACTAACAGATGTGTTCACTTCCTTTGAAAGAGAAATTGAAGGATAACTGGAAGAGCTAGAGGCAATATCATAGAGCATGAGGGAAGAATTTGTAGTTAAAGAGGAATCGGAACTGTTGGCCGAATTAATCAGGGTCACTTTCAAGTTCAAGAGAAGGATGCGGCAGCGGATATAGGATCTGTGGAGAGATAACCTGGGATTGGCTCCAAGAGTCCCTTCAGAAGAGCGAAGGACTCAAGAAATTGACAAGTCACCGTAACCTCTGAGTCAGGGTGCAACTGATATGCCAGGACCATCAAGATTCTTTTTCTGTGGAAACCTTTATAATCAAGTAGAATTGGCTGCATTTCAGTTGTAAAGGCATCTGAAACCAGCAAAAGCAGCTCCAAAGACTTTGTCACCAAATTTGAGAATTGTGCGGACGAGAGCTAAGCGAGTCTGGATAAACAGCCTTCTGGACACAGGAAGTCCAAAGACCTATGTAGACATGAAAGTCTTACAAAAATTGAATTGCCTTTCCTCTTCCAGTGATAAGGTTTTCGAGGTGAAAACCTTTTTAGACTCGGGAACGAAGCTTTTAAAGAAATCTTGTTAGAGTTAGGAATCATTCCTGGCGAAGTCCACATTCTCCCAATTCTTTCCTGCAAATTGAATCCCTCTTATCAATTGCCAAGTCTTCCGGAAATAATTGGAAATTTGAAAAAGTACAAGTTGGTGGAAAAATACAGTTTTCGGAAAAAAGTTAGTTGTCATTGAAGGCCTACTGGGAGTTGACGTCATTTCTGGGAACCGTTTAAGATAGTCCCCTGTATGTACGGAGCTGCATTTTTCACACCGAGAGGATTGATCCCTTTTGGCAACAGCTGTTGCTTTCTATATAAGAACCAGTTGAATGCGGCAAAGAAAGGAAAGGGAGAGGTACGACTTAATTATGACTTCTTGTTGGCAAAAAATCCTTCACTTGGAGCTTCCAGAATCGACTATGTGTTTGAATACTATCCTGATCTATGGAAGGATTGGTTTGAGAAGAGCAATGTCCAGCGAGAATTAGAAAACGTTTAATCTTGACTAGCTAGGATTGCCCACTTCTGAGGAATTTTCCACTTCGGAGGAAGAAAAGGTGAAAAAGTTCAGGGAATCCATATATTTCAAAGACGGTCGCTACAACGTTCAGCTGACTTAGCACGAAGATAAAATAGAATCTGTACCATCAAATCATAATGCTGCTCTTCGGATCTTAGGTTAGACTAGGATCTAGAAAAGAAAAAGGTGAACAATCAATATTTACTGGTCATTAAACAGCAAGAAGACGAGGAAATCATTAAAGAGATATTTATGTCTCCTGAATTGTTCGGCGACTACATTTGGATTCCCCACGGACCAGTGCTCAAGCTGTCGGACCGCACAACCACCAAAGGGAGGCATGTTTTAATTGCTCCTACAAACAAAAGAATTCAGTCTCGCTAAACGAGGCAGCCTATACCGGAGTCAATTTGACACGAGACATCTGGGAACTTTTGCTTCGCTTCAGGACAAATAAATATGTCCTGTTGACCGACATAAGACAGCCATTTCTTATGATTCACTTGTCTTTAAAGAAGGACCGAAACCTTTTTTGCTTTTTTTTAAAAAGTGGAAAATTTTATTGGCCACCGATATTCGACAATTATATTTCGTTTCACTTCAAGTCCTTTTATTCTAAATTATGTGGTGAAGTACCACGCAGACAAGTTCCCATCGAATGAATGCTCTCAAATACTTAAGTCCAACTTTTATCAAGTAAAAACACGAAATGATATAAATACCCTTATCTCTTTGTATACATAAGCCAAAGAGCTCCTACTTAAAGGAAACTTCAATAAACAAACCTGTAATTCCAACTGTACAAAGTTACGAAAAAGAATGGAGGCAGATGGAACGTTGTTAAAATTTGACTCTGATTGGGAGAAGGTACTGGGGTACTTATACTGCCTCAATTAAGATTTAATAAAAGTCATTCCGCGTGGATGTGATGCACATGCATCAACAAAAAAGAAAATTTTGTCTGAGGCTTCAAAAGTATTTGACCTCATCGCTTTATCAACCTGTTACGGTGAGAAGTCGCATATTGATAGGGGAGCTTTGAAAACAAAAGCTGGATTGGGATGATGTAGTTCCTGAAGAACTAACAAAAATAAACAAAACAATACTGGAAGGTACTCGCCAAAGATCTATCTGAATGGGACTGCATATCATTTCCAAGGAGAGTCCTGAGTGAAGGAGAACCTACAAAGTTATTTTGTTCTGCGATGCTTCCAAATCTGCATACGGATTTGCATCGTATGCCGTACAAGATGGACAGTTTCATCGATATTTGTGAATGCAAAAGTGGTACACTTACACTAAAATTTTTTCCCTCCATAAAGGAAGCTTTATATGACACTCCACTAGAAGAAATGTATGTGGTCACGGATGCTCAAGTTATCTTTGGGTTAGATTCTTGCCAAATCTGTCAACTCAAAAAAATCTTTGTCCGCTACAGACTGCGAGACATCACTCAGATGATTAGCAACATACAATCTGAGTTTAAGTTGAAGTTAAGCTTCAAATACGTACCGACTGCAAAGAACTCGGCGGATGGCTGACCCTGAGAAAATTTCCCATTAGTACAAAGACAGGAAGAATCACGCTGGAACAATTATGACTTGGGTTGTCTTTCGGAAGAACAAATAATATGTTAATCCTTCTGTGAGTTTATTTATAATGGGTGAGACTGAAGCTTCCCCTATTCTCCCGATGGAGCGATTTTTCAATTGTAGCAAGCTAATAAATGTGACTTCGTAGGTCTTCAAGTTTGTCAACAAAATCCGGAAGAGAGATATGGACCATCATCTTCTGTCGATTATTTACCTATTCAAGACTATGCAGACGGAATCGTTTGAATTTCTTATGGGATCCTGACGGAAAAGGTGTACCTAAGCTGGCGAAGAGCCTGAACCTCTGTTTGGACCCCATTTATATTATCTGCTCTTGAGGAAGAATAGGCAGGTTAGAATACCAGGTACGAGGTTCAGAACCTTATTTTGTTGGAGGAAGAAACATCATATAACTAGCCTGATAATAAAACAATATCATCAGAAAAGCCAGTATTTTGGCTTGGCCACAACATTACGGCTGGCGGGTTATTGGATCCCAAATGTCAGACTGGCCGTTAAAAATATAGTGAACGATTGTACCAAATGTAAGAGGTACAATACTTCTACATGCTCCACTTCCAACGTGAGAGACCTGCCTGACCCGCGAGTGAATTTAGTGAGACTCAATCTTCATACTGGCATTGACTACAGCAGTCATATCTGGATTATAGGAGAAGAAAGATTACAAAATGTATATAATTTTACCTGTCTGAGTATCCGTGCTGTTCACATCGAACTAGTCCCTGACATGAGTGTATATTTCTTTATACAGGTCTTTGTTCGGTTTACGAACGTGAATCTTTACTCCGACAACGAAAGGAATTTCACTGCTGCATCCAAGTAATTAGTAAAGAGATGTTAACTAACGAATTTAAAGGAAAATTCAGTTCTTACCACCTAAAATACTGTATTACTTCCCTTCATTCTGCTTGGTATGGAGGTGCTTGGGAATGAAACGATCAAGACGATAAAGAACTGTCAGTGTGAAACAATAGGAAGGAGAAAGATAAAGTATTTTGATCTGCTGACGATATTG
Organism: Sepioteuthis lessoniana; assembly: GCA_963585895.1. Lineage (NCBI taxonomy): Eukaryota > Metazoa > Mollusca > Cephalopoda > Myopsida > Loliginidae > Sepioteuthis > Sepioteuthis lessoniana. The sequence goes on from OY757924.1 coordinate 24,747,210, forward strand.
TCTGATATTCAGCGAGCCATCAACAGCCGTCTCCTGACGTATGATTTGGATTTAGACGTTCTGACACCCAATTCACTTTTGAATGCAAGCATTGGCCAAGAACATATGTTGCGGTTAAACAGTGAAGAACTTGATGTGATAGAGCCAACTATCTGGGTGAACTTTTTATAGACTTTCCGTTTTCGTGACGAAAGCCTGGAGAGGTTCCGGAGGATCTGGCATGAAAATTTCAAGAGAAAGAACTCTAAGTTTAGCTGACTCTTCATTTGAAAACACCACCGAGAGAGGCGTTATAGTGTTAATAGAGAATCTCCTCAAAGCCAGACAATTCTGGTCAACTGTTGAAATTCTTGAACTGATTGAAGGAAACGAAATTTGGTACGCTCTGCGAAAGTGAGAAAAGAGAATGGATGGATACAGATTCATTCCATCAAACATCTATTTCCTTTAGAATTCTCTCAGTATTCAGTAGACTCTGAAGGAGAGTTTGCTGAAAACGAAGGTTCAGATGACTTCTAGGAACTACCCCATCCTTCTAAACTTAACGAAAGTGTTAGAATCTGGATTTAGTCTGCTTGCAACAGGCCCAAGGACTCAAGAGCAATGATTGCCTGAGATCAATGAGATGATTGGTTTCATTTTAATTAGAGGAAAAATGGTTCTGTTCATCTTGCAGACCCCATAGAACCGGTATACCCAGCCTATCAATGGTTTAAAAGGAATCAAACTTTTTGGTGAAGGTCACAGACGATATCTTAAAAAACTGCGTCTAAAAAGAATTAATACGTGAGGTCCATGAATTCCGTTTGTCTTTCCCCAAAATTATGTCCGTTCTTGAGATTTTTCTTTTTTATCTTTTTATTATGGGAGTGTGTATTAATTCAACATTTTCCCCGATGGAATCCAAGAGGCGGTCGTCGGACCAATGTTCGGAGAATTTAATTTCTCCTCGATACCACTTTTATGTTGACCACATTTGCATGAGATCTATGAGGTGGAGCATAAAACGAAAGACTTTTAACCCCTCAGCCGTGGGGTTGTTAGGCTAATCGATTAGACAGACGTGTGTCTATTTCGCTAGCGGTTACTGGAGTTAATATGTTAACTTTATACAACCAGAAATACGCTGCTTGTAAACCACGATTTAAACGACAATTCATTGCAACCTATCACCATACACTCCCTCAACAAATCGGGAGAAGAAATCTGACATTTCTGAGTAAAGGTTTCAAAAAGAGTGTCTATGATTGTGGAACCTCTGCTTCTAATTTCCTGCTGAGATTCCAGAAAACTATTTTCCATGGGGAAAATAGTTGTTTAGTCGACCACTTTCTTAGAATTACACATTCCTGTCATGTAACAATCTTCCTTATTTCTACAATAATAAAATAATTTATTAGTTCACTGATTATCTATTCGCGACTTGTCATGATTATAGATTATGTTAAATGTATTATTTGTGCAAGAGTAACTAATTTTTAGTGAGTTCCAATTAAAAATCTTATTCAATGAGTTGTCTTTGTTGAAATGTCTATCAATTAACTTAAGTATCAGTAAGAATAGATTTTTTACTAGTTAAAATGAATTCTATTTGCTTTTCGATGATGTCTATTAAGTTATTAGCATGGTTCAAACTTTTTCATAAGTCTTTAGAAATAGAGGAGGTTTCTACTTTTACTCTTAATATTTCTAAACCACTCTACTGCATCAAATGAGTTTTCCCAAAGGTGGTACCTAGAGTCTTTTTGTATATTAAAGACGTTTTTGAGCAATTGTTTCAGAACTAGGCCTAGTTCAAACTTCGATGGGTTTATAAATCTTGACTGTTGTTCATAATGGAAATTAAGTTCATGGCTTTTGAATGAAATATAAGCACTTTTTTTACGAATTTACCTATTTCCTTATTAATGTGCAGTTTGCAAGCGAATTTAGCTGAGTCGTTATTTATTGGTGACAGAGTATCCCAGATGTCTAGTCTGTAAGTATCAATATCTTATTTTGTAGGATTCAATTATAATTGGCAGGGCTAATCTTATATGTTTTTTAGTTTGTCTGGTCTAACACAAATCTTTTTTAATTTCTTATGTTCTCAATGTCTTTCTTAATTATATATATATATATATATATATATATATATATATATATATATATATATATATGTGTGTGTGTGTGTGTGTGTGTGTGTGTGTGTGTGTGTATGTGTGTATGTATATGTATATATGAGTGTATATTTTGAAGTGGTCGGTTGGAACGTTTTCAGCGTTTTATTTTAAAACGTTCGGTTGGAAAGAGGTTTACTAATAGAGTTAGTGATTTTTATTTATTAAAAATATCTAATATGTTGTTGCCGGAATTAAACATTAGTTATGTTAGTTATTTATATTTGTTTTTTTAAATTTTTTATGCATATTGCTTCTAGGATTTGTAATCGTTTTTATTATTGTTTTTATATATAATTATTGTATTATCTGTGAAAAACTTCCTTACTTCGGAAGATGAAAGTTGGTTAGTGCTATTGTTGTGTTTTATAATTAAATGTTTTATGGCGCTATTTTCAGAACGATGGTAAAGACGACGAGATAATGTTGTAGTTGAATAGCCAACATAAGTATTATTTTTGTTTTTCAATGGACATATGCATTTATAAACTACATTTGTTTGGTTTTGGTGTATTTTAGCGAAGTTGGTGTTGTTCTTATCGATAGGGTTTGATGTTTTAAATTTAGTGTAGTAGATGATAAGTTTGATTTGTTTTGTTTTTCAATAGGTTTAATGTATCTTTTTATAATGTTTGTAATTGGTTGTTCGTCTAATTTGTAGTTCTAGTGCATTTTGTTTTTGTTATATTGATTAATTCTGTAAGTGTTGTTAATTTTGGTGGCGCTATTATTTTTGTGAATGTTGTGAATGTATAGTTTTATTTGTTGATTAACTAGTTTATTAGGTTAATTGTTATTTAACAAAACTTGCTTGAATATATATATATATATATATATATATATATATATATATATATATATATATATATATATATATATATATAATGTGTAAAATAGTTTCTTTCACAACATGACTATGGACTGGCGTATATGTAAGAATCTGTTAATCTGAAGTAAAAATCTACTTAATGTAAATTTACTTCAATATCAGCTTGCTTGAAGGAAGTGACGATTTTTAAATGAGAGATAAGCGAATTGATTCTGTCAATAACAGAAGCAATTATCGCTGCTTTTTGTTCAACAAATAATATGATTCGGACCTAATTTAACATTTCATTGCTATAGCGACTATTGTTCGACAAGGTAAACCGTAATTTTTGTTTTCAAAATTAACAGCATAGAAGTTGTATAATTTATCTATGTTTCTTGTTCCTTTGTATTATACTGCATGTTGTGGAACTCTGGGAAATTCAAAGGAGTCAACGATTGGTTGCCATCATTCCCCGGTTAATTGTGATTGCACCTATCTATGAATCCATCTATGAATCAGATATATCTGTTTGAAAATTATCAGAATAATTAAATAATTAAACCATACTATTGTTTAGAAATGGAATTAAGAATAACTAGTTACAAATGATGATCATTAGTTACTCGAAACCATAAAATTACTTGCAAAGAAAAAGGACTTCAGCATTAAAAACTTCAGCAAGAGTTGACTTACAGTAACACTAATGTACCAGAACGGTACTAAAATGACTTTAGACCCCCGTAGTGACTTCGCAATGGTAACAAGTTGACAAATACAAAACTCTGTTAAACATATTCCAATGGTTTATTTACTACTAGAGAGTCGATAGGAGAAATAAAGGAAGTATCAATACATGAGACAACCGTCAACTAGAGAAAAATAAGCATCATATGATAGTGAGAAAGAGAGTGCAGACACAGACCTTATTTTTTTTCTGGTTCTAATATGCTTGTACTTTTTTTTAGTGCAAAATAATGTTCTTTTATTAGATCTATTGACATTCGGCATAGTCCAGGTAGATTATAAAAATATATGGCACTTGCAAGACTCCAGCGACAATATTGAAGAAGTCGATGTCGTCATCAGGTGTGCGAACCATTGTTTTCGTAAAGCATCATTATGGCGGTATGTGTTTCTTTGGTGAGACCATATGCTCCATCTTTCCTCTGAGGGTGGAATCGAACAAATGCGTTGCCCAGCGATTATTTGCACGTACTCTTTCGATGATTCCCCAGATAGCCAGAATCTACGAGGATGTAAATTGATTTATCCGAGAACCGTTCTGATTTTTCCAAAGAATTTTCTTCGTCTCAGAATGGATAAAATTGAGTTGCAGGGCATTATAAACCTTAGCAGCTAAAGCAGTAAGAGTAATGCCTTTAGTTCTTAGTGATTCCGTGGTCCCTGTTCTAGGGGAAGAAGAGGATGCAGTGTTTTGTCCATTTCACTAATGCTTCTAATTTATAGTCAGCATTGCATAATATCAAATTTTCTTGCCTTTCATACTTCGGGAGGTATTTCGTCGAGGCTTGCAGTATTTCTGTTTTTACTTATTTTGAGTATTGCGTCAAGTTCTTCCTCTGTAAACTGTTCTAGTTTGATGTCTTGTCTGCAATTAATAATTTTGATAGATTTATTTGCGGCTTCAGGAGGGTTTCCGAGCAGATTCTTGAAATGTTCTTTCCACTTTTGTAGTCTTTCTTCTTGGTTGGCAGATTTTAGTCTTGCTGTCTATGTACTTTTTTCTCTCTTCGTTTACTATCTACTATCTCAATCGTGATTGTCTATCTTCTGCTGTATTTCTCATTTTATTGATCTGCTTTTTATTATAGTTGTTCTTTTTGTTATGCGTTTGTTCTCACTGGACTTTTTCAAGCTGGCATTTATTAGATTTCTTTTATTTATTTTTTATCAAGCAAGGATGCTTTTTTCACTTTATCTCATTTTTTCTCCAACTGCTATTAAATCCCATGGAACCTTACATTTGGCTTTTGGTTTGGTTTCGGTAACAAAAATTTCATATTCCTTATTTGGAATATGTCTTTCATATATCTCCCGAAGCTTATCAATTTTTTTATCGCAGTTATGTTATGCTGATTTCTAATATCACTAATGCTGAAAGAAGGAGGACCAGTCATATGAAGCTTTAACTATTTGTTTCGTTTTTCTGAATAGACTAAGGCGAATCTTGGTTGTATAGCCATGACCACTATACATACACATATACATGCAGAATCATAACGACGACACAATAAAGACGAGCAACACAGTTCTTTAGAAAAATATACTTCTCACTTTATTTGAAAGGGTTAGAAAGGGTTACTAAAGGTTTTACTGTGTGAGAGGTGAGTTGGAGGCTGAACAGAACTGCAACATATTGACCCCCACTCTTATGGCCATAACAGCGTTCCTTTCCCGTTCTCCTGGGCTGCCTCTGTTGGGTGCTGGTTTTCTCCACCGCATCTTATCTCCAACTCCTGACTTCCTGTCTTCACCCGGGTTATATAATTGTTCGCCGTCCATCTTCTTCTTGTGGGCGTCACAAATCGCACTCAATTCAGGCCGTCCACGGTCAAGGTTATATCCTGATATTCCTCGACCGGATGCACCTTTTATTTACACAGGTGCATTTTGACAGCTTGGCCGGGGTCTAAATGTTACAATCATCCCTTAATTATTTTTCAAAATTCCACATGTGGAATTTTCACGTTAGTCTCTATCAATCTCACACACACATTTTACAAAATGACAATGACAGGACAATGATAGTTGAAAACACAAAAAGAAATTACTTGAACCACAGTAAAACAAAATCGTACTTAGAAGGCGACCTTCTCCCATGTAACACTTGCCCGGCTAATTATTATCTAAATTTTTATTATCTTTGCGTGGTTGTCCATTTTAACATGTGTGCATTAAGGTACAATACGGATGCATCTTTTATCCTTCCAAACGCAACGGGCCCTCTATAATTCCATGAAGAATTTCAAAACCCTAAAAGGATCATACTCTGGTCCAAGATCCTGGTCCCAAATCTAGTGACCCTGGTCATTGCTCATTTATTTTGGCAAGTTGTGTGAGTAGAATTCATTATTTCCGTCTCTATCTATAGGAGCATTAATATCTCAACCGATGATTTGAACGTTGTGTTTGGCAATGTACCTGACAAGTAGCCAGGGCTGTTGCAAGAGACAGGTTTTGTCATTAAATGAATGTTTGTCATTAAATTCTTGGTTGGATTCTGTCTATGCTATTTAGTGATTTTAAAGTACGCGTACTGAGAAGGATTTCCACAATTCCTAAGCCGGTATTAATGGACTTTTTCCATGCAGATTCCGAGACAAATGTCCATCCACTACCAGTATCATGGTATTTTATTTATAGTTCGAATCCATATTCGTGTATCCATATGATGTCTACATTATGTTCGGCGGCAGACGCTATTAGTACCCGTAGCTGGTTTAATTATTGTGTTTAATCTCCAAACATTAAACGTCACTATGTTTACAATGTTTTTGCACGTAAATAAGTTTGGTTTACTTCATAGTTATTATAAATATTGAGATGGATACTAACCTTTCTCGGTGTTACCAAAACACCACTTATTTCCAGTGAACGTCTTTGTATCTGAATTATACTGCAATAAAAATACTCTTGCCCCTTTCTCTACTATGTATCACTCACAACCAACAAATCTTTGTATTTCATTTTTGGCTAGTGAAGAGGCTGTCATCCATTTGCTAAAAAAGTTGCTTAGAAAGTCTTCCCTCATCCATTCTCACTAGATATCCTTTCTATCGTAAACCTATGCTTCAGGACTGTGGCCTTAACACTATCGGATTAATATTCATTTAGCGCTTCATAGTCACTTACACACATTTTTCTGTTCACCTGTATAATCTTTTAAAATTTGTGTTGAAGAAAGAAAGGAAGCTAGCACACATATCTTAATACTTTGGATATCGAATGTTGCCCAGAAGCGTTACCGAAGCTTTCCCAAAGCGTCATAACCTTTTAAATTCTGTTTGAAATTTCCCTTTCAGTGGTACAAAACGTGTTTGTTATACTTATTTGATATATAAACTGTCAACCTCAGCTAAATATATATATATTTCGTTCACAATAATGCTTGCCGGATGCTTGTCGAAACTTTACTACAGTACTTTTCAGAATAATAGCAAATCCCAAACCAAAGCAGATTTTAGTAAATCAATCCATGAGATTTTGTAATGTCTTCTACTGTGTGGGTTATAAGATCACAATCATTCGCGTATGATCGATCCCTAACCCAAGAACCTAAAATATAGAAACCGTTTTTTAATGCAAATTGTCTGATGTTAAAGATATTAAAAATTAGTTCTCAAAAGCCATGTGAAAATCATTGCAGCAAATGTAACAAAGAGAGTGGGAGCTGGAATGTTCCCTCTTGCTTTATTCCATTCTTAACAAATACTGGTTTTGACAGCTTTCCGTCACACTTAACATATGCCTTCATGCCATCATTAAAGGGATCGAAGTCTTGCGACACTATAGTATAGTATAGTCCAAAGGCTTTCGAGGAAAGAATAAATCTGTTATCACTCCTACGTATCAATAGTAAAGCAGATTGGATTGTAGCTAGATAATTAATTCAGGAGAAGAAAATAAATTCAGACTTGTTTAAATCCTTTTAAAAATTGACCTTGTAAAAAAGAGGTCGCCTGAAATTACTCTGTTTGTTACTTTAGAGTCCAGTTGGCGGCTGCTGTAGAATACACCGACTACACATGCGCAGAAGAGTAAGACTCCCCAAACGAGTATCCAAGATATGACACTAAACAATCAGATAGTGAGGCTCCTGTAATGCAGGAGATTTGGGGAATGCGGAGTACCCTTCATTGCGATCACTTCCAAGTCCACTCTGGTTCGGAGTGGTAACACCTTATAGGGTCCTATCTGTGTGTTAAATAGAACTGTTTGACATGTAAACTGAGTGAAAACAAATAACTGATGTTTAATTGTATGGTTAGTAATACGTAGCAATACTTGGAACCATTTAAATTTTTTAACTTACGCTGTATCGAATTGTTAGAAATAGAACTATTTGTTCATTTCTAACAATTCGATTTAGCGTAAGTTAACAAATTTAAATGTGATGTAAACAAATGACTGATATTTAATTTACAATGGTTGATATGCCATAAAACCAAAGCAAACTGAAACAAACCAATCATGTTACTTTGTTTCGTTTCTTGACATCAACTATATTTTTAATTTTGTTTCACACAGCCAACGTACTTCGCTAGACATCGTTGATTTTTTTTAACGAACTGGTTCGTTATCTACCGAATGCAAAGAGAAAAACTTTTATATTTGTTTTGAAACACATGACGGAAGAAAGAACCCAAGCTGTGCAGATTCAGCTCCCCACTAACTCATACACATAATTTGTTCTGCGGATGTAAATGAATAGTTAAAAAAAAATTAATTCATTTTCTCTCGTTTTCCGTATTCGTCAAATAAACCAGCCTATTTACAGCAGCGATGATTTTCCTGCAAAACGTTATGAAGAATTGATTATTTCTTTTCCTTCTCTTTAGACAGTCACCCACCTTTTCGTGTTTGGAATAATTGCATATTGCGTCTAGGTGGCGAAACACATTTCATCGCATTTTGCCATATTTAGAAGTGAAGGTTTATACGGAAAAAAAAAGAAAAAAAGAAAAAAGAAAAAGAATAAAAGGTTTATACTGAAAAAAAAAGAAAAAAAGAAAAAAGAAAAAGAATAAAAGGCACGGGATGTTTTGGTCTTGTTTATTTGAAGTTTCGACGACTAAGCTATAAGATAGCGTCATTACTTAATTCTCATGTACTATTAGCAGCAATTAGCATTATAGGCATCTGCCTAAAATTTACAAATGAAGATTGAAAATTGACCCAATAAAGATTATCGAGAGACAAAATGACTAATTTTTGTAGTAGGAAAAAAAGGAAATGGTAATGATGGAATAGGTGCAAGCATGTACTTCTTTTGCTGCTTTGATTTCTACAAGATGTGTTTTTAAGAGTATATCGATCTGCATATCTGCAGTATGTCGATTTTCCTAGTAAATGTCTTAGGAATGTAAATTACAAGATCATTCAACAAATTTTTCTTTAATATTGTTGATTTTCTTGGTGTACAAAAAAGAAAAGGGCATCGGAAAATATTTTACTCTAATACTCAAAGTAAGAATGGCCTGCTTATCAAAAGAATCATTTAAAAATCCATTTTATACTAATAATCATTTTTATTCAAAATAATTCCGTTTAGCGAGAGTACACTGTTTAATCTTCAAAAACATTTCTATTTCAAACTATTTAGTTTAATCAAACAGTCCTTATTAAGACGTAGAATGAAAAGGTATTTTATTACAAGGCCTATGAAGAATGAAGAGGTTGTTTAAGATGATGTTTGAATTAAAATATATTGTTTTGTTAACCGAGGTATTACGAATAGCTATATGTCTTAAAATATATGAATTATGAAGCTTGTTTTCACTGTTAATATTTAACTTCCCCTACTTTTACCATCTTACTTCAAGTTGTGTATTTTAGTGGGCAGAGGCCCACTAAAATACACAACTTGAAGTAAGATGGAAAAAATAAGAAGAAAAAGGGTCAAGCAAAAAAATGAATAGTGTAAGTATATATTTTCAGGTATCAAATAGTTTAAGACTTGAGTATCGGCCATCGAAAAGCTAACTTCTAGAATATTTTCTTACTTTTTCTATTTTTTCTATTTATCTCTTATACTAATCTTTCCTGTGATAGATCTTCCTTTCTTTTCTTTCTTGCTCCAGGCTCCTCTCCCTCTCTTCCTTCAGTTGTTTTATTTCAATTTTCCTCGCTTTCTTTTTCTCGACTCACATTTCTTTCGGTTCTTTCTCTTTGGTCTTTGTTTCTGGCTAATTGTTTTCTTTTCTTTCCTTTTCTTTTTCTTTCCTTCCCTCTTTTCTTCAAAGCCCTTTTACACTTGTTACTTTTTATTTTCAGTCTTTCTCCTCTTTTTCCTAGTTCAGAAACTTTTTCTTTTTCTTCTTATAAACCATTTTCTTTTAATTGTCAGCGTCTTTATTCACTCCTTCCAGTAAAAAATTAAAATTCTTGCCCATGGACGTATGTGTTTGACTGTCAAAAATCACGCAATGTTTTATGTGGAATGCCTTTCCATTCATCTCATATTGCACCCAGTTGATATCAGTATCGTCGGGGTGGAGTACTGGAAACTTACCTCAGACCATTGATTTGAAATAAATCCCCTTTTATTCGGCTCTGTAACTGTCGAAAAATAGATCTGCTCCTCATTCATCACGGAAACCTTTGGGAATCTTAATACAGGAGTTAGACACAAGAGAGAAAAAAAACCAAGCAAGAAAATGGGTTTAAAATACATTTGGTTCATTACAACTGAGGAATTATTAGGCTGACGAGAAACTAATGACCGATTTTAAAAAAATTTAAAAGGAAACAATGCATAGTATTAGTTTAAATACGAATCATCATACCGATATAGAAGTTTTTGTCCTATTAGAAAACAGACACACATACCGACTTTATTGATGAGAGCTGTAGACTATGCCGACGACACCCCTGTTGCCCTTTTGTAGCGATCCGAAATGCTTGAGGATAAGATCCAGTTGCTTCAACAGTCCGTGACACGGCAACCAAATGGTGCACGTAACTTGCAACATTTCACTTTGGACTTTTTGCCCGGTCGGTTGGGGCTGTAGAATACACCGACTGCACCTCTGCAGAGGGGTACGACCCCCCACGACGAGTGTGCTGGATATGATACTAAACAACCTGATAGTGAGGTTCAAGTAATGCTGGAGCTTTGAAGAGTGCGGAGCATTCCCCTTTACTGTCTTAGCTTCCAGGTTCACTCCGGTCCGAAGTGATAGCCCCTGATAGGGTCCTATCTATATATCAAATAGAACTAAACTACGTACTTATGCTAAACTGAATTGTTTGAAATAGAACTGTTTTGACATTTAAACATCATACTTATACCAAACAGAACTGCTCGTAATAGAACGGTTTTGACATCTAAGCTTCGTACTTATGCTAAATTGAATCATCTGAAATAAAACTGTGTTTGAGATTTGTTATAGCCCTGGAAGGGGTCACAAAGAGAGCAGAACACCACGGTTATTGTATAGGTAGATATTTACAAGAACAAAGGATGGTTACAAGAACATTGGACGGTAAGCTCGTTCGCATAACCACGCGGTGGTGAGGTTAGCTTTTGGATCTAGACTGACTTTATTTCCTTGAAATACAAGGAGGGCACAAGGCCTTGGAGTTTTTTTCGGGAGGGGAAAGGAGCAGTCATGCTGTTTCTAAGAATACTATGTGAACCTAGCTAACCACATACGCCGACCCTTTCAACTGTACAATATATAACCAGTCATCCATCTCCGTGCGCGCTGCGATCACCAAAATACAAAATTTGCATTGTGAAAAGACCTACTTAAAACCCCGAATATAATTATGATTTTATATACAATTTATGATTTATTTACAATAAACTTTGTATGATGGGATTGGGAGAAAAACCCCGAAATGCAATAAAAACGAAAAAATGCGAAAACCAAGAAAAAATTTCCCATTGGCTGCCCTCCCATCCCCTCGTCTACGAAATGGAGCCCGACTGTTTTCCGGTGTCCAAGAACACCGAAAACAAGCCGGACCTACCTTAGATGGGAGAGGGATCCTAGTCTAATGGGGTAAAAAAAACAAAACAAAACAGGGTTGGGCGCGGTATGGACAGTTAACGACAGATAGTATGAATTATATACATGTGAAATTCCAAGATCTTCAACAAAAGCGGGCTGGGTGAGGGTTGAGGTACAAAAATAATGGGGATGGGGAAGATCTTAGAGACTAGCAACTACATGACACAGACGATGACTCACAACGTACTGCCAACTAGCCTTCAAGGCTTCAAGGGGAAAAAATGTAGAGCCACTTTCTTACGACCAGGCACGTTGCATTCACCCACTTTTTGTCGAATGTTATGCGATCCAAGCGTTTTCAATCGCATATGATTCTGACCCTAAGCTGATGTCTAAAATACAAAACCAGATCATGATTAGAAAAGTTTGCATCGTCATACAATCCCTTCTTTCGGGTCGTCCAAATCACCATTCGAGCTACAGCTAGGATCGCGAGAAACACCACACGCTTCTCACCCTGAAACGGAGGAAGAACGTTGTCGACGACGTAACCAACGTCGAGCAGGACGAGCTGCTGGTTCGATGCGAGCTGTCCATTCCCCGACGAGATCCCAGAACGGGTGAACTCGCTCACAGTAGTAGACGGCGTACTCAGCCGTTTCTTCTAAATCAGTGCCGCAGCCAGGACAATCAGGCACGTCTGCCAGGCCTGCTCTGAAGTTTAAGCTGAGAAGAGGTAACGTATTCTGTGCAAGTCGCCAGGTGAGCGAAAACTCGGAGTTGTTCAAGAATCTCGATCCTGGCGCCCAATTCCAGTGGGAGCAGATCTCCTCCGCCGTCCAGCCGCGCCGAGGCGTAACTCACCATTAGCTCCCGATATAGTTACTTCCGAGGCCGTGAAAGGTCACTGGACCAAAGAAGGTTACGAAGGGACGTTCGGCACTCGCTGACAAACAGTGCTTCGCCCATCGGCTTACGTCGACCTTCAGCTTTTGGGACTGACTGGAGGCGAGGAAAAGTCCAAATCACTTTTCGTCTCCACACTGCGCCTCCCGTTAAGGATCGACCCAAGTCTTTCAGCAAGCCAGTGGGGGTCCAGATAAGGCATACCCGTTGCGCGTACGTTGGATGCAGACTTGTCTATGGATCATCGGACTTCAGCCTCCCCAGGGCAATCTGGAGGGGGATTGTTGAAGCGCCAGCTGACGTGCCTTAGGCAGAGGAAGTACAGCCAGTCGGTAAAGGATCAAGGGGAAGACGTACACGGCGCACGTCTCCACCCTGCCCTTTAAGGACAACTTCCTTGAAAGCCAGATTCCCACCTGAGCATTCATCTTAGCTTGTACTTCCGACAGATTTCGCTCCAATTGGAGGTCGGGCTCGAACCACACCCCGAGGATGCGGATAGATCCGTCACTATAGCGGAAGGGCTCTGGAAGGGTATCGCTACCCTTCTAAGCACCAAGCCGCAAACCTTCGCTTTTATGTACATCATGTAAATCCATCTGCAGAACTCCGGCAGTCTCCCAAACAGTCGCCAACAACTGATGGTTAACCCTATCGAAGTCCTTGGACTGATCTAAACTAATCAGCGCTGCTTTCGTGCCGTCTTCTATCCCCTCTAAGACCTTGCGAATCAAGTGCAGATTGTCTTGGATCGATCTTCACTTCACAGCGAAGGTCTGCTCGGGGCCGATCAGATTACTAATGACAAAGCGGTAAACGATTCGCTAAGACCCGAGCCAAAATATTTAATTCAGTGTTAAGTAGAGGTATGGGCCTGTAATCGTCTAAATCCTCCCAAACATGCCTGCCACCTTTCTTCAGCAATATGATCACGCCCTTGGTAACGCTACCAGGGATGGCTCCCTGGGAGAACCAATGGTTGAACATATCCGGCAGAATAGGCACAAACATGTGCGGCAGCCTCAAGTACACTTCGTCGGGTAAACCATCTAGTCCTGGCGACTTGTTGAGGCCGACCTGATTCAACGCATTACGGATTTCGCATTCAGTAATCACACTTTCGCAACTGGCCACTACAGCCACCCTGATGCGGGGGAAGTTGGCAAGATAGCTGCGAAACTCCTGAAGCGGGAGATCAGGACAGCGGGCAAAGCGATCACGAAAGGGTGCCCGAAAGACATCACGTATCTCGCGATTCACTCACAGCACGCGCCCATCCAGGGACTTGACAGAATTGATATACCGATCGGGAAATCTTCGCACTTCTTCACGCACAGTCGCGTTCGATTTAGAACTTTTTAACCTAGATCTAATTACGAATCCCTCGTAGCACTCGCTAGTCTTACGCTCGAGGTCCCTCCTAGCTAGCTCTACGCTTAGGGAGTAACGCCCCCCTGCCACCGGCCGGGAAAGTCTATCTTCTATAGATTTCGGTTCCTTGGTCCTTTCTAGTTTGAGCTGTCGACCGTACTTGGTGGCGAAATCTTTAATCCTATGTTTAAGAGAAACCCACTCCTTATTCCTGGTATCCGCCCCCACAAACGCCCGCTTAATTAGGGATTCCAGCCAGTCCCGGAAGTCCCGTATCTCCAGTAAGGAGGTATTGAACTTGCAGTAGCCAGCCAGACTAGACCTATTAGCTTACCGCAGACTGACCCTAACAGGTTTATGGTCAGTCCAAGCTATCAAGTGGAACGTGGGACAACTAACGAAATCACTATCAGCTCTTCTCACTAACACTCTGTTCAAGTTGGATCCAACTTTGGCCGAGGGCGAGCTATCTACCCACGTCCACATCTTCCGCCCTGGGTGGTCCAGACGAAACCTGTCGACCAAGTCATGACGAGTCATGAGGCCGACATGACTGCTTTCACACGTTCCCAAACTACTAGCTCCCTGCCCAAACTTATCAATCTTGGGATCAAAGATCACATTCTAATCACCCATTAAGTCTAGCTGCTTCGAATCGTCCAGGGACGGCGCGAACCGACGAAAAAAGGAAACCCCCTCCGCAACGAAATTGGGGGCATAAACTACAACCAGCCGGAATTTGAAACTTTTAACGGCAACATCGGTCACAACCAGTCGGCCCCCGTCACCCTAAAAAACAACGTCAACATCAAGGCTGCATCCAACTAGCAAAGAGACCCCAACGCCGCCGCGGCTGCTGTATGCTGAGAAAACGTTAAAATCACTTTCCAGCACACGACAGTACGCATCGCAAATGAAGTGAGTCTCTTGCATTGCAGCGACATCTACTCTGAGGTTTATGAGTTCAGCAAGCAAGCGTCCAGACTTGTTTGGGACCCTCAGTCCCTTCACGTTCAACGTGGCAAGGTTTAAAGCCATTAGACCCACTTACCTAACTCACTGTCAACTACGGGCCGGAAATCCTCCGGGGTGAGGATGCTGACGACCTGACGCAGGGAGCCAGAGTTGAGTTCAGTAATAACTCGGCCGTCCCTGGAAATTCCACCGACATCCAAAGGATACCGCAGCTTTAGGGACCTATAAAAACAGAGATGAACATAAATTGAGACCCAGCCCGCACAGAAAGTTAAGATATTATTGAGCGAAGTGTGCTCCAACTCCGCTAACCTTATGTCCCCCCGACTAGCTTTCTCGACAAATCGCCATAGGTTTCTGGTTCGGTTGTTCATCTGAAGAACAAAGGTGGTCACCATGGGTGCAACTCTAAACAAATATGGATTAGTAATTTCTTTCTCATTAATGGTTTGTAGCGAGGTGAGTGGTATGAGAGTCTGTTTGATTTGATGATCTATGATAGATGAGTCCAGGATGTCTGAACAAAAATAAAATGCATTTACTGGTTGTTGCTCCCTTCTCACGACCGATTTAGCTCTCGAATGTTTTCGGCAATGAAGCTGTGTATATGCATTTAAACTTCGTACTTATGCTAAACTGAATTGTTTGAAATGGAACTGTTTTTGACATTGAAACTGTACTTACGTTAAACTGAGTTGTTTGAAATAGAACTGTTTTGACATTTAACTGCGTGTAAACAATGTTGATTGATACTAAACTGAAATGGTTGAATTAGAACTGTTTGACTAAATGGAATAACTTGAAATAGAAATGTTTTTGTCAATTAAACTGTGTACTCATGTTAAACTGAATTGTTCGAAATAGAACTGACTATTTGTATAAAAATGAATTTGGCATTAAATAACTTACCAAGGTTGATTTGCCATATCAAAAAACCTAACCAAAATAAACCCGTCGGTTTATTATTTTAAACACCTCATCATTAATATGATTAGTTCCTTTTATTTCACCCTTTTTCCACTAACTATTCACTTTTGATTTTATGATTGCCTAGTACATATACTCTTTCTTAGTTTCAGTAAATTGTATATCGCCCTAGTGACTGGCAACAGGATTCTTCGATGGGAAAAAAATTATGCAAAAGTCACACAAATGTTTTGAAACTATAACTCAGTAAATAAACAAAAATCAAAGCTAAACTAAACTCATATTTCCACTCGTTCAATATCCTAAGTCAGTCGATTACTTTTTCAATTCTTCTACTCAAACGATCAAAGCTCTGTTCATGGGCCAAGATCAAGATTACAACGACTGCATGCAAGGAGGAAAGAACCCCCCTCCAGAAAAAATCCCTCCTTCAAAATAAGCTGCATCCAATGATGAAACTCCAGTTCTGGAGCTCCAGAATTAATAAAAGGTCCACTTTTATAGGCTAATTAAAAGCAATATTCTTTATTAAAGTCGTCTTTCCTGAAGAAAAACTTTTTGAACGTGGTTGGAAAAATTATACCATGAATTTAGATAATTCATAGTAGTTTGGGTAAGAAATATGCTTTGAAGCCAGAATTTTCAGCTATTAAATAAAAATGCTTTAATCTGTTATTAGTTTATTTACTGCTAAAATACAAACAAACATACCCCCGCAAAAAAAAAAAAAAGATATCAACCAAAAAACAAGATATACATACTGTTATAACTCCATAATTTTTGTCTGGAGCAGTTGATAAAATCCAGAAAAAATGAGTGAGGAAGAAAACGATTACACTCTAAAAAAACTTTAAAAAAATCCTCGGTGAAATGCAAACACAAAGTGTAGAAAAATTCTGCAACTCTCATTTTGTTTATTTAATTATAAAGTGAGGGAAGCTTTTCAATTGTTACTGAGGCAAGAAAATAGCTTTAAAGAGAAAAGTTCGTCAATCTTTTCATGTGTATGTGCGCTTGTGTGACCACTTCGAATTCGCTTTCACTGTGTTGGTAGATCCCCTCCAAGATTACCACACACCGTCATGTCTCTCTTTTAAATTGATCAGTCTATACGTCAGTTTTAATCAATCGGTCATGAAAATATTTGTTTTTGCTGACTCATGACATATCTTTACAAAGAAAGATATTGACCATTTATTTTGAAAAATTTCAAGCATACACATAGACGGACACCTTGATTCCACAGGCTTAATACTTGCTTAATGTTGACATCTAACTTTTTACTTCTAAATTCGAATTGGGGGTATACAAAATTCAAGCTTTATTAAAATTTCGTTGGGTAAAAAATACATTTTGTATCCATGGAACGGTTCGTCAACAAACAAATACAGTGATTTCGATTTTCAAAAGTTATTTTGTCGAGAACACTATCATCGAAAAATAAGGTAATACTGTCCAAATCGAAATTATATTTTCAAAGTCTTCTAAGGTTTAATATCACTGAAGAAAGTAAAAAGTATTCTAACTTCAGTGCATAGGAGGAAATGTTTTGTTTGATTTCTTTCTTTCTTTATTTCTTATTAATTCCTACTTTCGTTTCTAGTGTCCTGGGTATGATACTAAAATTGAATCCAGTGTTTGTGGGGGCACTGGAGAGTGTGGAGACAACCTTTCATACAAACGGTAGACATATTGTAAGACCAACTAATAAACCAAACAAGCTATTTTCACTTCTATCTTCATTCAGTCTGGTTTTCCATCATACTATCCTATCGGACTATCTTATTCATTTTATTTCTTGTTTTCTTCTATTCTTCTTTCTTTTTTGCTTCCTGGTGTCTTTCTCTTTCTTTTTGTTCATTCTTTATTTTTTTCATTTACGCAAGGGTCTTTTTCTTTTCTTTCTGAACACGTGCGTCGAGCGAAAATAAATTCCAGTCGGAGCTTAATTTACTGACCCTACGCTACCACTGAAAGAAAACTATCTCCCTCTCTCCATCAAAACCACAACAATTATCCCCACCACAACCTATACCCGTCATCTACAATTCAATAGATCCACGCAATTCAATTCATTTATCTTACCCGTTTTTCTAGCGCAGCTATCCAATGAAAACAGAAACATCTTTTCTCTTCCATACATTTGTACTTTTGCAAGGTTCCTGATCCCAGCATAGAAAAACAAAGGTTCTTTTCCTTAGTCCACGTCCTTTTTTGTTTTTGCATCATTCGGCGTTCGTTATCTCGAGTCATTAGTTTTATTCAATAATTTTCCTTATTTTAACAAAAAGCTGAGACAAATGTTTGGACACAACAAGTATTTTTTTGGTATTAAGATAACTTAATTGATACAATGCAAGATGTTTATAAATTACTTCTTTTCCAAATAATTGAGACCGAAGTATATCTCACTTTATATTAATGCGTATTAAAACCATGAGAAAAAGGATATCATTATTCTAAAGCCTTCGTTTAAGACAAATAAAGTAACCTCATTTGATTTTTAGTTGTTTGTTTGGTTTTAATGCACGGAAAATTTGATGGGTTATTTCACGCTGAAGAAATTATGTCAAATTTATGGTTTTTAATAATTTACTCTTCAAAAATGTATCTTAACTATCATTTTAAATTAGTAAACATTTCATATTTAATTGCAAAATCAACGTTTCAATGCCAATGTTTGAATAAAGTTCCCGATCATTGAAAACAGGTAAACATTTCATAAATAGTTGCAATATCAATACTTTAAGAGTGTAAATCATTTCAAATTATTTGGCTTGTAGATGCAACCTTACAGAGTGAACTTTGGAATAATGGCAATAAAATGATGGCTGTTTGAAGTATGTTTCTTTGCAACTTTTTTCACAACTTTTTAACTATTTGGCGAGGTCTAAATATTTTTCGAATTTTTTGCTTCCCTGTGACCTAAAATTCCTCCAGTTTAATTTCTAAGCCTCTGAGGGGTCGTTCGAATCGTTCTCGTGTTGTCAGTATTGTTTCTGGTGGCTGTAATCAGTCTTTTACCGCGTTTTTCTCTGTCGTTATATTGATGAGCCAATGCTGGCAAGTCCTCTTCTTTCTTTTTTTGACAGATATAGTCTGTCAATGTCATCTCTGGGATGTAATGCATTATGCATAGTCATTAGTTTTCTTGTTCTCTGGTCCATTTGTTTAAGTTCTTCTCTGATCCACTTCCAAACTTACGAGAGGAATAGCCCAGGTATTTATTCCTTTGATAAGGTTTCTGCTAGTTTTGTCTTGATTAGCTTTCTGGCTCTCTTGAGATATTCTTTCTTAATTTTTTTTCCCTCTATACTTGTTTAATGCTGTCAGTTTCCGCGATCCCTAAGAATTTGTAGGTTTCCTTTTTTCCGTTCTAATATTTTTTCCTGATTTGGTAGTTTTATTCCGTCCGTCAGGTGTCGTTTGCCGCTTTTCATAACTAGCATGGCGTATTTTTCTATGCCAAATTCCATCCCTATATCTTGACTGTGCGTATTAGAGTTTCAAATTCTTTTTTAGCAAACAGTCTGATGTCGTCCATAAAAACTAGGTGATTGTTCTTTTCCTAAGAGTTTCTAAGTTTGTATACAGCTGTGCATTTTCTGAGTATGAGGACGAGTAGGATCATCGCAGAGTTGTATACAGTAATGGTGATTGTACATCTTGGAATATACCTCTTGAAATCTTCGCTTCATCTTTGCTTTTTCCTCCTGCTGTCATATCCACTCTCCAGGTTTTCATAGTTTTCTCGATAAAGTTTATGACTTCATCTGATATTGTGTACATTTTAAGGCAGTTTATTATGAAGCTCTGTGGGAAAATATTATATGCCTTTTTGTAGTCAATACAGGCCAAAGCTAGATTTTTCCGTCTCGTCTTGCTTTCGTTGAGGAGGTGCTAATCAATATAGTTTAGCTCTCCTCTGCCTCTGGATCCTTTGTGGCATCCTTTTTGTTCCTCGGGAAACAATCTGCAGCCCACATCATCGGCAGGCACGTTATGGTTCTGTAGTTTTTTGGGGCGGTTCTTTGAGGAGGTCCTTTTGGATCAATGTCGTCTTTCTTTTGGTCATCCATTTGGATACGTGTGCTTCTTGTATGCATCTGTTCATTTCGAGTGATAGTCTGTCATGAATGGTGGCGAATTTCTTAAATCAGAATCCATGTATTCCCTCATGGCCGGACGTTTTCCAATATAATATTTTTTTTATTGTTGTTCTGAGTAAATTTATGTGTATTTCCACTTTCGGCCCTTCTTTGAGTTCTTCTCTTTTGCCATATTACTTATTCATTCGACTTTTTAATGTTCTCTTGTTTGCCATATTTTACTCCAAAAGTGTTCAGTTTCTCTTGCATCTGGTCGTTGGTAAGTTTTCGTTGGTAACCAGTTGATAGAATTTTCTTTCGTTGTTTTGGAATTTCCTGTTTTGTTTGTATTCTTTCACCCTTTTTCGAGATCAACTTAATCTTCCTTCCTTTGCCAGTTTCTGGTTTATTTCCTCAAGTTGATTTGTTATTTTTTTTCTTGTGTTGCTTTTTCCTTTTTGTCCCAACATATTCCAGCGTTTTTCCTTTGTTTTATCATTTTTGCCAATTTTTGTAAATTTCTTATCTGCGTTTCAAGTCGAATTTCCCATACATGTTTCGATTTTTGTTCGTTTTCTTTAAGGGAACCTCAGTTTTCTCATTTCGCTCTTACATAGATTAGACCATTTAATTTGTTTTTGTTGATATATATCTTAGTACTTGATTTATCTTATCCATTTCGCTCTTGACTGTTCTCCATTCTTTGTTTCGTAGAGATGGTAAGGTAGTCTTTTTTCCTTTCATAATTCTCTTTAAATTTTAGAAATTGATTTTTTGTCCTTGTGTTAGTGTTTGCTCTGTGTTGTTTGGGTTTGTGGTGTTTCTATTTTCAGAAGTTGGCGGTTCATTTCGGTTAGACTGTTCTTGTTTGTCAAGACTTGGTGTGTCTGATATTGTATTAATGTCTTTCCATCATTTGTTTTCTGGTGTATTTCTAGTATTTTAAGGTCAGAAAACCAACTTTTCTTTATTATTGTCCTAACTTGGTCATCGAGTTTTTGGTTTGTTGTCTGAAAACTAGCGCATTATTATTATTATTATTATTATTATTATTATTATTATTATTATTATTATTATTATTATTACTATTTTACTCCTCTAGAGTTTTTCACATCACTATTAGCTGATGGTTTTTCACTGAGTTTGAGTGACTGCAAGTCTCCTCAAGTCTCCAGGACTCGTCTCAGTATTCTGGCCGTCCTCAGCAATGCTGTCGTTTGGATAGTCACTACCCATCCGCCAACTTCCAAGTCCTCTAGGCCCTTTAATAATCCTTTAGTTACTGTGTCTAACGCACCAATCACAATTGGCACAATCGTTACTTTCCTGTTCCACAGTTTTTCAATTCTCTAGCAAGGTCGAGGTACTTATCGTTCTTTTCACTTTCCTTCAGATTTATTCTATGGTCCGCCGGGACAGCAAAGTCTACAATTTTGCAGATTCTCTTTCTCTTGTTGATTATTATAAGGTCTGGTCTTCAGGCTGGGATTAGGTGATCTGTTTGTATGTTAAAGCCCCATTGGAGTTTATGCGAGTCATTTTCTAGGACAGGTGCCGGGTTGTGCATATACCATTTGTTTATATGGTCGAATTGTAATTTCCAGCACATTTCCCAGTGGATCACCTTGCCGACCCAGTCGTGTCTCGCCTTGTACTCCTTCTGTGCTAATTTGCTGCATTTGCTTATAATATGATTGATCGTTTCGTCTCTGTCACCGCATAGCCTACATTTACTGTTTTGTTGCGTTTTATCTATTCTCGCTTTGATATGATTCGTTCTTATGGCATTGTTCTGTGCTGCTATTAGTAGGGATTCCGTTTCTCTCTTAAGGTTTCCTTTTTTTAGCTAGGTCCAGGTTTTCTGGTGTGAGATGTTGTTCATTAGACGCTTAAAGCGGTCATAGAGTTGTTTTCCTTCCCATTTTTGTTTCCTAGTTGTTGTCATTCTTTCTTTTATCGTGTTGTCCGTATCGACTCTGATGGTTGTAATTAGTCCTTGTTCCTGTTTTTCTATATAGTCTTCGAGTCGTTGTATGGATGCATCAACGGTGTCTTCGATGCTGGCAAGTCCTCTTCCTCCCTCTTTTCTAGATACATATAGTCTGTCAACGTCGTCTCTGGGGTGTAATGCCTTATGCATGGTCATTAGTTTTCTTGTCCTTTGGTCCATTTGTTTAAGTTCCTCTCGGGTCCACTTGAGAAAGGGTCCCGAGAGATGAGGTTTCTGCTGGAGAGTTTTGTCTCGAGTAGTTTTCGCGTTCTCCTGAGATATTCTTTTCGGATCATGACTTTCATTTGCACTTGTTTGATAGTGTCAACCTCCAAGATGCCCAAGTATTTGTAGGTTTCATTTTCTTCCAGCGTCTTAATTCTGTCGTAATTTGGTAGCCCCATTCCATCTGTCATATGTCGTTTACCACTTTTCATGACGAGCATAGCACATTTTTCTATGCCAAATTCCATTCCTATGTCCTGACTGTATATTCTAACTGCGTGTATGAGAGTTTCCAGTGCTTTTTCGTTTTTTGCAAATAATTTAATGTCATCCATGTACATTAGGTGGTTGATCTTCTCTTGCGATCTGCTGAGTTTGTATCCGGCAGTGCATTTTCTGAGTATGTGGTTCAGAGGCATCATGGCTATTATGAATCTCCAGTTTGATATTCTTTTTAGAGTTGTTTTGAGTAAGTCGAAGTGTATTTCCATTTTGGGGCCTTCTTCAAGTCCGTCTAGCTCTCTTGTAATGTTGTTTATCCATTCAGCATTTTTGTTATGTTTCTTTGGTTCCCGTATTTTAGCCCAAAATCGCTCGTTTTTTTTTTTGCATCCGGTTGTTGGTATGTTTTCGTGTCACTCCCTCCCAATTTTTGATAGAATTTCCTTTTGTTGTTTTGGAATGTCCTGTTTTGTCTGTATTGTTTTACCCTTTGTCGATATCTCTTTAATCTACCTTCTTTGGCCAGTACTTTCTGGTTTATTTCCTCAAGTTGTACTGTTATTTTTCCCCATGTTGCCTGTTCCTTCTTCCCCCCGCTTATTCAGCGCTTCTCTACATCATTCGGGCTTGTTTTCGTATTTTTTTAAATTTGCGATTCCAGTCTAATTTCCCATCCCGGTTTTTGCTGTTTCTTCGTGCTTTTTGAGGGGGATCCCAATATTCTCACAAACTAATTTCGCTCCTGCATATATTAATTCATTTAACTCAGCTATATTATTCGTTGGTATGTAAGGTAGTATGTGATTTATTTTATTCGTTTCTATCTTATGCGTTTTCCATTCTATGTTCCTTAATGAAGGTAGACTAGTTTTTTCAATATTCATGATTCTCTTTACATTTTCTTGGTTTACCCTTTGTTCTTACGATAGTGTTTCTTCCTGGTTGTTTGATGGTGTATCGTTTGAGAGTGTGGTGTTTTCATTTACCGAGGTTTGCGGTTCTTTTTCGTTGGATTGTTTTTGTTTGACACCACTTGGTGTGTCTGGTACTGTGTTATAGTTTTGTTTCAGTGATTTTTGATGGATTTCTAGTAATTCTAGATCAGAAAACTAACCCTTCTTTGTTATTGTCCTAACCTGATCCGCTAACCTTTGGCTAGTTTTCTTAAATGTCGAACATTCTTGCCAGATCTCAATCATTCTTTTCCTTTAGCCTCTTTGTGAGGGGTTGCTCCTGAAATAGCATTCTAGAACAAGTTGATTCTCTTCCCTAGTCTATGTTCTGCGTTTAGGTCTCAGTTCGTTGTGGTTTGTTACGTCGTCGTTTCGGTATCTGAAAAAAGAGCAGCCAGCATTCGTAGGATGACGATCAGGTCTCCCATGTTGGCTATCAGAAGAGCACCTACCGATCATATTATTATTATCATTTCATTCTTTGCGAGTTTTTCCCACCAGTGTCAGTAGGTAGTCTTTTTCTCGAGTTAGAGTGACAGCAAGTCTCTGCAGACCTCCAGGACTCTTCTCGGTATTCTAGCCAATCTTTCGATGCAGTTATCAGGACGGTCGCGATTCTTCCACTGATTTCGAATTCCTCCGGTCTTTTTTATAAAAAGGGACCGTTCCAAGCACACTATTGGAATCACCTTCACCCTCATATTCTATTGTTTTTTTTTCAGTTCTCTAGCAAGGTCCAAGTATTTGTATATCTGTTCGCTTTGTTTGTAACAACTCTGTTGTCCGTCAGAACAGCTGAACAAGGGAAAAAAGTACTTGCCACCTTTTGGTGGCAAGTACTTTTTTCCCTTGTTAATTCAGATTTAGTCTGGTCTTCTGGCTGAGATTAGGTGATCCGTTTGTATTTCAAAATCCCGGATGATTTTATACGGCTTATTCACTTGGACGCACTCTTGTTTGTGAATATAAAATTTGGTAGTGTGGCCAAATTTTAATTTGTTCCACGATTCCCAGAGGAGCACCTTTCTCAGTCGTACTAGTCTTGTACTTCTTTAGTGTTATTTTGCTTCATTCGCTCATTAACAGTTTCATCTTTGTGTTTTAACCTACACTTGCTATTCTATTTCGTATTGTCAATTTTCGCTTTCACAAAATAGGTCCTTCGCGCTTTATTTTGTCTTGCTATTAAAAGAGATTCAATTTCTATTTTTTAGCCATGTTCAAGTCTTTTCGTTTGCAATCACACTAGTTTGCGTTCAAAGTATCCATACAATTGTTTTTTTCTTGCTGTTATTGTTTCTAAACAGCATTATTGCCTTTCGTATGAAAAGTATAGCTTATCATTTGACTAATGTGCATGCTTTTAGAGGCATCTCCATATAAAAAACTTGATTTCATAAGATGGGTAAATTACTGTTTATAAATTGCAACAAACATGATGACTGAGGAATATGTGTCACTAAGAAACCAAAAACACTGTGTCTGTATTAATATCCAATAATTGTTTACAAATGATTATCATTAATTATTTAAAACCATATAACCTCCACCCAAAAAAGAAAAAGAAAAAGATTAAAAAAAACAAAAACAAAGGATAAGGCTTGAAAATAAATTACTCAAAAATAGTTTTATATTCCATAAAAACTAAACACAATTTTTTATATTTTTGTCTGTTGTTTTCTTTTATTTGATAGATTTTTTGTTTATAATAATAATAATAATAATAATAATAATAATTATAATAATAGTAATAATAATAATAATAAAAGAACGTGACGGTTATACTAATTGTAATTGGTACTCTTGGTACAGTCACCAATGGATTTGTAAAAGGACTAGAAGACTTGGTAATAAGAGGACGAGTGGAGACCACCCAAACTACAGCATTGCTGAGATCGGCTAGAATACTAAAAAGAGTCTTGGAGACTTGAAGAAACTCTAGTGAAAGACCATCAGCTTACGATGATGTGAAAAACTCTCAAGGAAAAATAATTATAGAATCTCTCCTAACACCAGCACAAAACAACGCCGTACGAGCCAATCATATTAAAGCGAGAATAGATAAGACGCAACAAAATAGCAAATGCAGGCTAGGCGGTGACAAAGATTAAAAAAACATCAACCACATAATAAGCGAAAACAGCAAATTAGCACAGAAGGAGTATAAGACTAGACACGACTGGGTGGGCAAGGTGATCCACAGGGAGATGTGCAAGAAAAAGAAATTTGACTATACGAACAAATGGTATATGCAAAACCCAGCATCTGTTCTAGAAAATAACACACATAAACTCTTATGAGACTTTGACATACACACAGATCCCCTAATCTCAGCCAGAAGACCAGACCTCATAGTAATTAACAAAAAGAGAGAATTTACAAAATTGTCGACTTTGCTGTCCCGGCAGACCACAGAATAAAACTGAAAGAATGTGAAAAGAAGGATAAGTACCTCGACCTTGCTAGGGAATTGAAAAAACTATGGAACATGAAGGTGACAATTATACCAATTGCGATTGGTGCTTTTGGTACAGTAACTAAGGGATTATTAAAAAAACTGGAGGACTTGGAAGTTGGCGGACGAGTGGCGACCATTCAAACTACAGCATTATTCAGAACGGCCAGAAGAGTCCTGGAGTCTTGAGGAGACTTGCTGTCACTCAAGCTCCACTGAGAGACCATCAGCCAATGCTAATGTGAAAAACTCTAATGAGTAAATAATAATAATAATAATAATAATAATAATAATAATAATAATAATTTCATATTTTCATTTAGGAATATTAAGTAGTCTTGAAGCAGCGTCACCCTAATCCTCAAATATGTGCACACGCAATCAATAAAAGTTCTTACATGTACCGTTCACCACCATATACATTCATCCCATGCAATCCGTGAGAATTAAGTTTGAATCAAAATTCTTCCAGTGAGGGATTCCGATTTCCATTTCAAATAACGACATTCGACTCCACAGTCCAAAAACAATTGCGTTTTATATTTCTTTTTCTTCGTTTCTCTCACATCCAAGATTTTTTCCTTCCTCGTGTTCCTTATCATTAATATTTTTTCTCATTTTTCCAATTATATGTTTATTCTTAAATTCAGTCATGCATCTTTAATGTGTTCTGGATGTAACATCAAACTCCATCCAGTGGTGAGGCTCCAGTTCTGTAGCTCTGGGAAGTGTAGAGTTCACGTATCGATACTATTACTCCCAAGTCAACTCTGACCTAAAGTTGTTGTGTACGTGTTTGGGTAACATTTATGGGTCAAATAGGTCTGTTTGAAAATGATTAGCTTCTATCGAGTAGAAATTCTTGAAATACTACGACCCTAAATAACCAATCACCAATTTTTACATTTTTGTTGTTTTAACTAGATAGAATTTTGGCGTTTTCATTTTATTTTGAATTGGTTTTATTACAGTGACCAACGTTAAAAACTTTTTTCCAAAGGTCAAAGGTTTATCAAGTGATATATGATCGTTATTCTATGCTGATTTCTAAAATACTATTCATTGTGTTTGGTCAGGTCTGGTTTTTAAAATGTGCTAAAAAGCTTCACAAATTATACACAATAACAACACTAACTCAAAAGCCTGTAGACTTGTCACAGCTGATCATGGGTGCCTGATGTTTAGTACAGGATGTAATGTTGTGTGTGTACCTAAATACAGAGTACAACCCTACTCGCTTACACCCACATAACTAGAGGGGCGTGGCTTATCCCTCAGCTTAAATTGATTTTGATGTGTTGTGTCAAGTGTCAACGATGAGCTCTGTAATGATTTATTTTTTCTCTTTTCAGCTTGACATTTGTATTCCTGTAAGAATGGATCACAAGAGTAAGAATAATTCTGACAGGCCCTGTTATGTTTGCGGTAATGTGGTTCTTCCTAACCGTCAAGCAAAAATCATTTGACTTTGGGATGCATGCGTATAGTGATTACTTTGGAGTCAAACTAGGGGATTAGGATAAGCCATTCATTCCCCACGTTTGCTGTAAAACACTTGTGGAGAACTTGCGGGAATGGAAGAATAGTAAAAGGAAGAGTCTGCCATTTGTCATTCCAATGGTCTGGAGGGAAGGAAAAAAATCACATTACGGACTGCTATTTCGGCATGATAAATCTAAAAAGAATAGATCGCAAGAACAAACATCATGCCCAGGATTCCGATGCCATTATACATATATAGCTCTGATTCCGAAAATAATGACATGACCGTTGTAGCTGGGAATGATGCATATAAGCCAGAAGAGGACGACCAGCCAGTACCATTGACAAGCAGAACTAAACGACCAGACATGTGACCTGAACCAAAGCGATCTGCTCAGCAGCTGGGTCCACGTCTCAAAGAGAAACATCTGCTGGCACTGAAAACAATGTTCTACTGGTATCGAGACCGTGAGAGAGAATTAAGACATTTTTTCATGTTCCCTTGTAAGTCATCATTGGTTTATGGCAACAACATTGCTGGATCGATCAAATCAAAGGGCTTGGAGTATGATGCTACCGAATGGAAACTTTTTATTGATTCACCCAGCAGAAGTCTCAAAGCAGTTCTACGTAATGTTTTTCATCTATCCCTATTGATCATTCAGTAGAAATGAAAGAAACTCACAACAGTATGGATCATTTACTGCCGGCTGTTGACTACCAAAAGCACAAATTGTTGATCTGAGGAGATTTTAAGGTGGTTGAACTGATTCTAGGGCTCCAAGGTGGGTACACAATGTATCCTTGTTTTCTGTGTCTCTGTGAAAGCCGGTCAGACGACAAAGATTATGTCAGACAAGAATAGTCGTTAAGACAAGGCTTATAACCGGCTTGCATTACGTTCAAGTCTTACTCTCTCGTTGAACCGAACAAAACTCTTCTTCCACTCTAACATATCAAATTAGAAATTGATATTGTGGGAAAAATGCAAATTTATTCGGCATTGACATAAAAGTTTTATTTGATTTATGGGAGAAACCGATAAACGTGTTTTTTAGAAGGTTAAATGCGTTGAGTATGGGGAAGTCAAAACAAACTGAAAACTCAGTGAATAAGTTAAAAAGCGAATTTAATAAAGTTTTTGCGGACGAACTTGGTTGTTGTACGAAAACTGAAATGATATTCGAACTCAAAAACAACGTAAAACCAGTATTCAAGCCAAAAAGAAAAGTCCCGTTTTCATCGTTAGAAACGATCGACAAAGAGTAACGGAGATTAGAAGAAAATGGAGTTATTAAAAAAGTAGACTCGGAATGGGCATCACCTACAGTCTACGCGAAAAAGAAAAACAATAAGATAAGGGTCTGCGCGGATTTCTCAACCGGACTGAATAAATGTCTAAGGGATCACACATATCAACTTCCCAAACCGGAGGAGATATTTTCAAAGTTGAATGGAGGCAAAGTCTTCTCGAAAATTGATTTGTCAGAAGCTTATCTGCAACTCAAAGTAGAAGAATGTACAAAGTATCTAACCATTCACACACGGTTGAGACGGTTGCCTTTCGGTCTGAAGGTAGTACCGAGTCTATTTCAGCAAATTATGGATACGATGCTTTCTGGTCTGGAATATGCAATGGCATACTGAGACGATATATTAATAAAGTGCGAAAATTTCGAGGAAGACAAAAGTCATGTCCGAGAAGTTTTTAAAAGAATTGAGAAATTCGGATTTAAGGTCGGACTTCTGGATAACGTAACTTAACTACTATCATTTCTTGGTTTAGCAAACTATTACAATTTATATATTCCTAATATGCACGAATTGAGAGCGTCATTGAATAGGTTATTGAGTAAAAATAAAAAGTGGTGCTGGACTAAAGAATGTGACTATGCATTTAATAAAATAAAGAAGTGCTTATTATCGGATTTAGCTTTAGCCCACTACAATCCGAAAAAGGAGTTAATTGTAGCTTCAGACGCAAGTGATTATGGCATAGGAGCCGTGCTGCTACACAAATTTGAGGATGGAATAACAAAACCAATAGCTCATGCTTCAAGAGCTTTACTACCTGCGGAGAGAAATTATAGTCAAATTGAGAAGGAGGGACTCGCAATAACGTATGCTGTGAAAAAAATTTCATAGATTTATTCTCGGGAGAACATTCGTTCTACAAACCGACCAAAAACCGTTATTGCCGATTTTTGGTTCGAAAAAAGGTGTTCCTACCCATTCCGCTAATAGGTTACAAAGATGGGGTGTGATTTTATTAAATTACAACTTCAAAATACAATATATGCCATCCAAGAAAATCGCACACGCGGATGGTCTTTCGAGACTAATCCCGGACAATCCTGAACTGTTGGAAGAAACAGTGATTGCAGAACGGAGGCAAGAACAAGAACTAAAGGAAATACTGATTAATACCGTTAGCAAATTACTAGTTACGCTGGAAGAAATTAAAAAAGCAGCAAAAACGGACGAGTACATAATCAACACGAATAAACAAGTGAAAGGGAACGAGAAAAATAAAAAAACTAAAAGTATCGCCATTTTCAATATGTGATGAATATTTGATGTCTGCACAAAGAGTAGTAATACCACGTGTCTTACGAAAGAAAGTTTTGAAAGAATTTCTTTTGGGTCATCCGGGTATATCCAGAATGAAATCATTAATGAGAAGTTACACGTATTGGCCGAAAATGGAAAAGGACATTGAGGATTTGGTAAGACATTGTAAAGGGTGTCGATTAGCAGCCAAATCACCACCAGTAAGAACTCAGCCCTGGCCAAAGACGGATATCCCTTGGTCACGTATTCATATGGACTACGCAGGGCCATTAAATGGATATTATTATTTGGTGATCATAGATAGCTACTCTAAATGGCCGGAAGTTTTTAAATATAAACACCCAACAGCTACAAATACAAGAGCGCTAAAGAAGTGTTTAGTCGGCTGGAAGTCCCTAATACCATAGTAAGTGACAATGGAATGATGTTCACTGGAAGTGAATTTAAAGTTTATTGTGATTCGTTAGCAATCGAACACATAACAACATCGACGAATAATCCTCGATCAAACGGACAGGCAGAGAGGTTTGTCGATACATCTAAACGAGCGTTAAAAAAGGCAAAGGGTTCGATACCGTAGAGAACATTCAAACTTTTCTGTTGGTTTACAGAATAACGCCCAATCAGAATATAAAGGGAAATTTATCGCCTACCGAGATCATGTATGCAAGGAAAATACGTTCAGTATTCAACAGGTTGTTGCCAAATAGAAAGAAGAACCATGCGAGAATAAAGACGAACTATAAATCGTATAAAGAAGGGGATAAAGTCTTCTTTAGGAACTATCGGTCTGGAAAATGTTTTTGGGGTGATGGTATTGTAATTAGAAGAATCGGGAGAGTTATCTATATAATTCAAGGATCAAAGTTTGCCTGTAAGAGACATATTAATGTAATGAGACTCAGATACATAGAAACCGTCCAAAATAATGAAGAAATACCAATGGAGGTATTGTATGACTCTTTTCAAATAAAACCACACATGAACGTTGGAATGCCGATAGAGGCAACAACGAAACAAAAAACTACTGATTCTTGTAGATGTGAAAGTACACGGACTGATAGGAGAATTAGTAGTAGGAAAAGGAAGAGGACTAAACACCTACGTCTTAATCCTAAAAGAACGAAATACTGAAAGCAAAATTCGATGAAGAATTTAGCTCTGGGGAAGGTGATAGAGTGGAAGATCCTGAAACCCCTGGTGAATGGATTACTCGGTCTATAAAAGACGCGAGTAAGCGGTAACCAAGTAGTTGAAGCGAGAGTACCCACTCTGGCATTCAAGATACAATCGAATGTCCATATATTACTTGTACGTTGTACTTTGGAACGATAAACTTATACTTACTCTTCGAATGGAGTCTTATTCATGCTGAGTATATTCCCCCTGGGATATATCAGAAATAATGAAGAGTTTCGTGAAAACAATGGACAGGGAAGGTAGCGGGTTTGCTTTCTTCCTGGAGAAGTTCCCATGGAGGAACTCAAGGCTAGTATATATGAAGGCTCTTAGGCAAGAAAACTCACGAAAACCTAATGTTTGACACAGCACTGAGTGATGACTTGCAGTCACTGAAGTCAGTAGTTACAAACTTTCTGGGAAACCACCAAAATACGAGAAGGAAATTGAATAGCTACTAAAGAGTTTTCGCCAACAGTTAAACTTCTCTTTCTGCGGTCACGCTTGACTATTTTCTAAAGAATTGTGGAGATTTGAGTGAAATGCAGAGTGAGCACTTTCAACAAGATATTTCCATTATGGAACAGCGCAACCAAGGCTAGTGGGATGTAAACTTTCTGTGAATATATCAACTCTAAATTTAGCATTATTTGTTTAATTCATCAAGAAAATAGTTATAATACTGTTCTATACATTTCAAGTAAGAGCTTGCATCTTAAAAATTTGATCTGATTAGAAAAAATGAGCATGATTTTTGGATTCAGTATAGAAAAATCAGCTCTTTCGACCTTGAAAACATTGAAGGCCGGTGTTGTGTATTACTTTTTTACATTTTCTTTTTTGGATATTTAGAAGTAATTTACTGAGTTTAGCTAAATTTAATACAATACAAGACTTGAAATATGGTGCACCCGGTGGGAATCGAACTCACTGCTAGTTTATGTTAGTTTAACTCGATAACTGTTTTACTACGTGAAGCTCAGCTTTATGGATATTTAGTAGGTTGATCTGATTCGGGAAAAACGCAACAATGGCGAAGAACCCGTGAAAATTTATTTCACTTCACCTGCAATGTCTTTTCTCATTAACCTATTAAACATCTCTGTTCAAAAGCGTGCGATTTTATTGTTTTAGCTATCCTCATTCCAACTACTTTCATTGTCTTTTCCTCCTTCTTTTTTCATTTTCTCGTTCTTTCTCTCGTCCTTTCATTCTCTCTTTGCCGTTCTTATTTTCTCTATTTTTCATTTTCTCTTTTTTTCTCTCTCTGTTTCTCTCTCTCTCTCTCTCTCTCTCTCTCTCTCTTTCGTTTTTGCATTTTCTTTTTTGTTGCTTTTTCCCCTTCTTTTGTTCTTTCTTTCTTAACCTGGTCTTAATTTCTACTTTAATTTTATTCAACCAGATTTGATTACTTAATCTTTCTTTTCTTTTGTGAAATTCTTCTTCTCTTCTCTTTACTTATTCTTGTGTGTGTTACTCATTCCATTTTCCTTTGCTTGTTTTTCCTTTCCGTTTTCATTTTCTTTCACCCTCGCTTTGATTTTTTTCCTCAATTTGTCTATCTTTCTTTTGAGTAAGACCCCATCTTTCTTAGTGTACATGATATGCAAGGAGTGAAAATAAATTCCAATTAATGCCCAATTTACTTCTTTCTCACCAAAAGGAAAATCTCTCTCTCTCTCTATTCTCTCTCAACTTCCATCTTCTTTCACTTTAATATTACCATCACACAACCATCCTTCCACCACCTATTCCCGATACTTATTATTTGCTATATCCATACAAAGCAATTTGTCTTGCCCCGTTTTCCAGCATTGTTATCCTAAACTAAACCACTACGGCTGACTTCCCCACCTTCTTCAAACCCTCGTCCATTATATCCGACCCCACTAAAGAGCCCTACATCAAGTGTAAGTACCTTGTAAACATAAAGGTATTATATATGGAGAGAAATGCTTGAATATATCAACATCAAATTTTATTTTAGGTGGAGAATTTCATTACTATATATATATAACATTCTAAATATTGTCAAGATTCTAGATGGCTTGACAATAATGAAAAAAGCAATCATTTTACACGACAAATGGTAATTTTTTTTAACATATTCCCCTTTACCATAGACCAAAATTATGGAATTAGCACACACAGAAGATGTTCACTTGGGTTTTTACTGAACAGTGAATGAATTAATGACAGATAAGATACAAACATTTGTCTTTTATAGTTGAATATTCTGGTTTCAGAAAATATTCCTGAAACAAACTATAAGGTTGCATGTTATTTAAAGGACCAAGGAAGATGGCAATAATTATCTCTATAATTATTGCCCAATTGTACAGTTATTGCCAGAATAATTTTCTTATTCCATCGATATAAAATTCATTTAGTGAT
The DNA here is from genome assembly GCA_963585895.1 of Sepioteuthis lessoniana. Taxonomy (NCBI): domain Eukaryota; kingdom Metazoa; phylum Mollusca; class Cephalopoda; order Myopsida; family Loliginidae; genus Sepioteuthis; species Sepioteuthis lessoniana. Next base: position 24,780,614 of record OY757924.1, read on the forward strand.
GATGAATTCATTTTTCAGGACGATAATGCATCTCAGTAAAGGCGATTAAAATATTTCTTCAGGAAAAGCAGATAAAATCAATGAGATGGCTATTGAACAGTTCGGATCTAAATCTAATTGAAAATCCATTTCAGAAAAAAGATCCATGAAAAGGCTTCACCAAATATCTCTTAACTGCCATTCAGGAAAGTTGGAACTATTTTGATGAAGAATATTGCTTTAAATTAGTAAAATCTATGCCGAAAATAAACAAGGCTGTCATAAATAATATTCTCAATTTTTTTCAATGAATTCCATAATTTCTTCCTATTGTATTATTCTATGATATTTTTCTCTGCGTTGATTAGAAAAATTCTACCATTAATTCAAATAATTTTTTCTATTTAATAAATCCAGAAAGTTCAGCTATTAAATAAAAATGTTTTCCGTCTTATCAGTTATTTGTTTGGCGAGCTTGGAACGGTCTCCAAATAGTTAGAGAGATATCTTGAAGAGTTAGAAATCAGAGGACGATTCAAAACTATCCAAACTATGGCACTGTGAAGATCAGCCAGAATACTGAAAAGAGTCCTAGAGAACTGATGAGACTTGCAGTCATAGAGACTTCAGTGAAATACCACCGGCTAATGTGAGTGTGTCCACACATAATAATAATAATAATAATAATAATAATAATAATAATAATAATAATAATAATAATCCAAAAGGAACCCAGCAAAAGAGCCGCTCCAAACAACTACAAACCCATAACCTGTCTACGTATAATTTGGAAAATATTAACAACATAAGTAAGAGATTTACTATTCAGTTGTTTTCCGAGGAGCAGAAAGGATGCTGCATAGGATCCAGAAGCACAGCAGAGTTACTTTACATGGATCAACACATCCTAAATGAGAGCAAAACCAGATGGAAAAATCTAGCTATGGCCTGGATTTACTACAAAAAGGCATTTGATATGGTTCTGCAAAGCTGAATAATAAACTACCTCTGAAGTCATAAACTTTATCGAGAAAACCATGAAAACCTGGAGAGTGGAATTGACAGCAGGGGGAAGAAGCTTAGCTGAAGCAAAGATCCAAATATGTATATTTCAAGGAGATTCAGTGTCACCGTTACGATTCATAATTGCCATGATGCCACTCGTCCCTATACTCAGAAAATGCATAGTCGGATACAAACTTAGTAGATCACAGGAAAAGATCAATCACCTAATGTACATGGACGATATCAAACTATTTGCAAAAAATGAAAAAGAACTGGAAACTCTAATACAAGCAGTTAGAATATACAGTCAGGACATAGGAATGGAATTTGGTATAGAAAAATGTGCAATGCTGGCAATGAAAAGTGGCAAACGACATCTGACTGACGGAATGGAACTACCAAGTCATGACAAGATTAGAACATTCAGAGAAAAGCAAACCTACGAATACTTGGGGATTTTGGAGGCTGAAGCCATAAAAAAAGTGGAAATGAAAGACAAAATTAAGAAAGAATATCTCAGAACTAGAAAGCTACTCGAGACCAAACTATCTCGCAGAAACCTTATCAAAGGAATAAATATCAGCCTGTACTCCTCGTTAGATATTCCGGACCCTTTCACATGTGGACCTGAGATGAACTTAAGCAAATGGACCAAAGAACAAGGAAACTAATGACCATGCATTAGGCATTACATACAAGAGACGACATTGACCGACAATATGTATCAAGAAAGTAGGGAGGAAGAGGAATTTCCAACATTGAAGTTAAAACTTAAAAAAAACAAACAAAACAAAACAAACTATTTTACTGAATACATATCACTGGAAATCAAAGGAAGGTGGATGAGATGGTTAGGCAGATGAATTCAAAGTTGGGTCAACGGCAAGCCTCACTAGATCTTGGGCGGAAGAGCGTCATCGTTCAACGGCCAGAGTCAAAACGTTTAGTCAGCAAACTACTGCTACCTATCGATAAGGGTAGCAGCTATTGATGAGGATATAAAAATCAGTTCTACTTTTTCCTGAGCCGCTTTTGAGTTCTTTTACTTATAGAGTACTTGCCTCATATTTAGTTGGAGTGCAGATTTTAAACCACCTCTGGGTTTTGTATAGCCACAATACATTACTCATGATAAAAATTTCAAATCAAAATATAATAACACGTGGGACCCAGACAACAGGTTTGGGTGTCATGATCGGCAGGTGCTTCTCTGATGGCCCACACGGGGTATACGTTTGGCATTCTGCGGTTTTTCTTTTTTTAGATACACGAATGATGATCTAAGTAACCGCGCAGACCAGAGGCACCAACACAGAAAATAGACTTAGGAAAATAACAAATTTGCACGTCACTGTTATTTTAGGAGTAATCCTACTCACTTTGTAGAGTATAGAAAAAGAATGATAAAGATCTTAGACGAATTCATTAGATTTAAGACAACTCGCTGATCAAATTAAGACGATAATAAAGAAAGAATGGTTTTCTGACCTTGAAATATTAGAAATAAACCGACATGTTAACTAGACGCTAATACAATAACCGAGTCAATAAATACAGAAAAACATGAACCGAATCAAAAAGCCAAGTAATAGCAATCAAAATATCACACATCCAAACACAATGGAACACATACTAACAAAAAAAGAACAAATAAATGTAGGGATTATGAAGAGAATTATGCCTGAAAAGAACACCACATTAGCATCAAGGCAGAAACTGAAAAAATAAACGAATGATTAACAAATGTCTCAATGAACAACATCACAGAATAAAACGAACTAATTGTTGCAGGAGCGAAATTAGTTGGTGAAAAAATCGGACCCCCGCCAAAGAACAGGAACAGAATATTCAAACCTGGATTGGAAATTAGACTGGAAATGCAAATGAAAAATCAACAATAACAAGCAAAAATGATAAGACAGCGGGAGGACGCTGGAACATGAAACGAAAAAAAAAAAAAAACAACAAATGTAAAACAAACAATACAACTCGAGGAAATAAATCAGAAGGTACTGGCGAAAGAAGGAAGTCTAAAAAGATATCGAGACTGGATAAAATTATATAGACAAAACAGAACATTCCAAAACAGCAAAAAATCTACCAGCAATTAGGGTAGAATGCAGGGAGACATACTAACAATTGGATGATGAGGCAGCAGAATAATTTTGGAGCAAAAAATGGGAATGAAGTGAACATAACAGAATGTCGAATGGATAAACAACATCAAAAAAGAGTAACTGGAAAAAGCACCGAAGGCGAAAATACGCATCGATTCACTCACTGCAACATAAAAAAGTACCTAATTGGAAAACTTCCGGCCATGACAGCATACATGGAAACTGGTATAAAAAATTCACTTCCATCCACGACAGACTATCGAAATAAATAGATGCTTACAAGAAACAGAAATACCCGAATGAATTACCAAAGAAAAGACAACCCTGATCCAAAAAGACCCCTCCAAAAGGAACCCCCCCCCACAAAAATAACAAAACAATTATAGACCCATAACGTGCCTACCGATGATATGGAAAATACAATTTGGGGGAGATTTACTACTCACGCTGACTGTTCCCGATGAGTAAAAAGGATGCTGCAAAGAGACCAGAGGAAAAGGAGAGTTACTATACATTGATCAACACATCTTCAAGGCCAGCAAAACAAGACGAAAAAATGTAGCTATGGTGTGGATTGACAAGGAAAAGTCATATGATATGATCCTGTAAAACCTAGGAAATGCACAGGAGGACACAAACTTAGTAAATAAGAAATTACAAAAAGAATTGGAAACCATTATGCCGACTGTAGGAATATACAGTCAGGACACAGGAATGGAATTTTGCATAAGAAAATGTGCCATACTAATAACGAGAAGCAGGAAACAACAAATGACGGAAGGAAGAAAAAATCAGAATGCTCCGAGAAAAGGAAACTTACAAATACTTGGGAATATCAGAAGCAGACACCATTAGACAAGTGGAGATGAAAAAAACAACAACAAAAAAAAACAAAAAACAAAAAAAAAAAACAAAAAAAAAAAGAGTATCTCAAAAACTTGAGAAAACTACTTGAAACCTACCTATATAGCAGAAATCTCATCAACGGAATAAATACTTGGGTTGTTCCCCTCGTAAGATACTCGGGGCTATTCTTAAGAAGAACTTTAACAAATGGATTATGAATAAGAAAATTCATGACTTTGCATAAGACCTTATATCCAAGAGATGAAGACGGCAGAATATATGAGCTGAAAAAAAGAAGGCAGTGAAGATTGGGTTGATGTATCGATGCGACGACAAGAAACCTACGAAAAAAAACAGATGAAAATCGATTACAGCTACAAGAAATAATACAGTATCAATAGCACAAAAATGAATTGAAAACAAGAATGGGAAGAAAAACAATTATATGGGGAAAAAAGCGAGATCTCACTCGAGAAAATGTGGACAAGGCTCAGAAAGGGAAACCTTAAAAAAGAAATAGAATCTCTTCTGGTAGCTGCAGAAAACAACGCTATAAGGATTATGTCAAAAGAAAAAATAGACAAGACGCAACAAAATAGGAAATTTAGATTATGCAGTGATAGAGACGTAAGGATAAGTCACATAATAAGCGAATGTTGTAAATTGGCAAATACAAGACTACACATGATATGGTGGGGTAGGTGATCCACTAGGAATTGTGTTAGAAGTTTACATTTGACCATACGGACAAATCGTATATGCATAACACAGAAACCGTCTTAGAAAATGAGATGCACAAAATTTTTTGAGATTTTAAGATACAAGCGGGTTATCTAATCTCGGCTCGACGACCAGACCTAGTGATAGTCAATAAATAAATAAATAAAAAAGAGAGAGAACTTGTCAAATTGTGGACTTTGCCGTTCCGGCTGACCACCGGGTAAAACTGAAGAAAAGCAAAAAGAGAGATAAACCCTCTGAACGTTGCTAGAGAATGGAAAAAATATGGAACATAAAAGTGACGGTGATACTAATTGTAATTGACGCGCTCGGTACAGGATTGATACAAGGAATGGAGCATAGACTACAGCATAGTTTAGATCGGCCAGAATACTAAGAAGAATCCGGGAGACTTGAGAAGACTTGCTGTCACTCAAATCAATTGGAAAACTCTCAGCTAACGCTGGTGGGAAAAACTCTCAAATGAGTGAAATAATAATAATAATAATAATAATAATGATAATAATAATAATAATTGGAAAATATGCAAATACTGTAGAATAATGGATTGTGAAAAAGGATAAGAATACCACCCAAAACAGAAGCAAAAGGATGTACTATTCCCTGGGATTTCGTCATCATGGAAGGAATGGCTAAAATGATAAACTGTGGCCTCGAAAAAAACGAATTCGAACTCCAGTTACGCGGTAACGTTCACTCTCTGACTCTTGGGAAAGATATGAACCTCCTTAAGTTCGGGTGAAATAGTATCTCTACTGTTCTTTTACAGGGACGGTTTTGGTATTAAATATCCCATATAGATTAATTTGGCATTAAACAAAGAAACCAAATCTAAATTTTCTAATCCAAACTAATGGAAAATAAAAAGAAATAGACCAGATATAGTGGTTAAGGACTACAATAGAAAACATTCTTTCTAATTGACAAGCCAGTGCCTACAGATGATAACATATCAGCCAAAGAATATGATAAGTAAATACAAAGACCTAGAAATATAAATTGAGAAAATGAGGTAACTTAAAACTATCACGGTGCTAGTAATAGTAATAGCCCTGAGTATAATCAAGAAAGGGAGGATTAACATATTAAGAAGACATCGAGTAAACTTAGCCTATACGAAACACAAAAAAATGCATTTTGCTCATCTCCTTAGAAGAGTGCTATTAACGTGACAGAAAAAAATCAAATAAAAAGAGGCAACAAAAACAAATACATAGAATACTAATATTTATTACCTTCCCTAACCGGAGGTCCTGAGTAAAGAGATGGTGTAAGATTGTAAGAAATTGATAGTAAAGATAAAAATTAAATAATAATAATAATAATAATAATAATAATAATGACAGCAGAGGAAAAAGGAAGAAGGAAGAGAATAAGTATAAGGGAACAAGAAAATATATGGGAAGAAGAAATCAAAAGAGGATTAAGAGAAAAAAGTAGATGAGAAAAAAAAGGAGGAGAAGAAGAAGAAGAAGAAGAAGAAGAAACATAAGAGGATGAGAAGGAAGAAGAATAAGAATGTAAATATTAGAAGATAAAAAGAAGAAAAATTAAGAAAAGACGAAGAAGGAGATAAGATCATAGAAGAAGAAGAAGAAGAAGAAGAAGAAGAAGAAGAAGAAGAAGAAGAAGAAGAAGAAGAATTGAGGAAAAATAACGTTAAAAGTAAAGAATATAATCCCGATGACGAAGAAACTGAGAAGACAAAATACAAAAAGAAAAAGAAAAATGAATAAAAATCATTAAATAAAGACAAACATTTGAACAGAACAGTTTCTGTTAAAAATGAAAGATGGTTTCAAAAGTTGTGAACTGAAAAAAGATAACTTGATTCGTCTAGGTAAAAGAAAAAAAAAATAGGCGCGAATTTTCAATTGGATTGTTTTTTAGGCGTCCAGGTGGATGGTAATTTTTTCGCCCCACCTTATACCTTTTCTTTTTACCTTCGTGGACACAACAATCGTCTTCATCAATCCATCCATCCATGCGTCTTTCTCTCAGTATGTACACCCCACCCAGACCACTTTCCATGTACACTGCCTCCTTAAAATGAGCGTCCTTCGGGTTTTGGGTGGCTAGCGGTAAAAGGCAGCTTTAGAATTTGAAAAAACATTACTCTGGACTCCTGATCGCCCCATTTTAGTTTCCACTGTCTTCGGTTTGTTTTCCAGTTATTGTTTTTTCTTCTTCTACTTCTTCTTTTCTTTTCCATAAGAAGTATGATTCATCTCCCCCAAATATATTGAGTCCCGGGTTTGGATGTTTAAGAATAGGTGGGACTAAAGAGAGAGAGAGAGAGAGAGAGAGAGAGAGAGAGAGAGAGAGAGAGAGAGAGAGAGAGAGAGAGAGAGAGAGAGAGATTACTTTGATGATTGAAGACAATGAGAAAAAAACAAGAAAAAGAAATTGGTGGCTTAGAAGAAGAAGAAGAAGAAGAAGAAGAAGAAGAAGAAGAAGAAGAAGAAGAAGAAGAAGAAGAAGAAGTATTTAAAGCAAGAAAAATAAGATAAATAGCAACTAAAAGAAGAATGGTTTGAAAGAAAACGGATGAAATTAAAAAAAATAAAGCAAAGAAAAAGAAATTTCCAAGACAGGTCGCTGATCACTATTTGAGCGCCTGGTGCAATGTACTCTTCACATTTTATTCAACACCTGATATTTTGTCTAATCTCAAAATGTTAGGCTTAGTCCAAATTGATGCTTCATCGTACTAATCAAGTACTAATAGCAGGCATTCCCTTAACTTTCTCTCATCATTCGTCCCGATTGCTGATTATTGTTCACCAATAGACAGCATCCAGTGTCAACACAAAACTGATGAATATATATCATTGCTGGTCGGATAATAATGGTGTGTTTATATATGGAGAACTTTGCTAATAAGCATGTCTTAATGGTCTTACTTGAATGGCTTGTGTGATAGAAGGCAATTAGCCGGAGAACTGTTGTTTTGTGCAGTGCTTTTTCAGGATTTTTTCAAAACAACACGCAGTATTTTTGTGTAGTTACCATTTAGCTTTTTCTTCCTTGCAGTCTATTTTGTGCCGTCATATAATAGTAATGACATGGCTACAGTTTCGAAGAATCCCCGCTTTATTTTATTCCGGGGCAATCAAATCTGAAAGCACATAATTATCGTATTGATCCTCATTAATTTAAGCTTAAACAGTATTACGTGTGTGCAATATTTTCCCTTATTTTATTATTATTAAAAGTCGCTATTTAATAATGATTATTTTATATATTTAGTAATAATCAAAATATTTCCCTTCTCTTACGTTAACGTTTTAAAAATTTCAAAATTCTATCTTGATAAAACAACTCTGCTTTCGATTCATAAAGCTATCAATGAAATTTCGAACATTGAAGATTGCTTAACATTTTTGACCTACACAGGAATTCCGCAATGATTGAAACTAATGACAATTCGATAACACCAAGGCCGGGGAATGTATAACGTGAGTAAGAATTTCCCCTTTTTAGCTTAATTATCTTTTTAAGGTCGATAAAACTGTGTGTGGACAAACGGCATCAAGCAGCAGTATATCCTTTTGGTTTTACTTTCACTTTTCTCCAGTTGAAACTATTAACGTCAAAGGCAACGACCGTAAAACGTTCTTGTAATGTTACGTGATATCTTCATACCATCAACTTCCATTTTCACCAAATGAGTAGAAGTCTGGAGGTATTTGATTGTCCAATACGGCAAAAGATGATTGAAGCAAGAGATGAGAAAGTTTGCATTTAGAGTTTGGATATTAAGATTTTGGGACACTACATACTGACGTAAGTTTTAGGGTTTAATACTTTAGAAGGCTTATTTTTGAGGCTTCGGTATTTTCCTTACAAGTTGTCGGATGTTTCCTCCTTCAAATCATTTTCGAACAGAAACACTTTGACTCATAGATGGGACTCTAACAGGTACTACTACACCGAGTCAGAGTGGACATAGTCGTGTCAAGGAACTAGGCTTGACACACCCATAACTCACAATCAAATGCAGTTTGGTATCATATCCAAGACCATCCTTTTTTAGCTAAGGATCTTATCTCTCTACAATTGATACATTATTCTTATCGCAGCTTATAGAGCTGGTGTGCTTTTAGATTAGGTTTGAAGAGAAAAAGGGATAAGTAAAGGAAAAAAGATCGATTTGTTTAAGTATTTGAAAGAATAACGCTTTGTAACTTTACGCCACGCAATCATAACCCCACAGGACCAAATAAAAGAGTACAACACGATGGCACCAGATGGGAAGCGTGAAAAGACCAGGGAGGTGCTTGTGTGATGTAGCCTCACCACCCGGCACCGTCTTGAATGACAATAGGTGTCACACTCTTTGCAATGTATACAACTTTCATCGAAGCACAAGAGAGAGAGAGATAGAGAGACTGGCAGAAAGGTGTACTGTTGTTCATAGAAACGGTGTGGGGACAGACCCTCGACTTTCCTTTGCTGCGGATGCCCCAAGGAGCTCTAAAATCCAGTGACGACTTCCGACCGATTCGACTCTTACGGATTCCACTCTTCTCAACGGCCGTCTGCCTGAATTCAAAATTATATTTTCTTATATAATTTATTAATTATTTCATTCAGCTAAAGTTATAAAGATACGTATCTTAAATCTTTCGATGTGACGTCATCTTCCTAATTATTACATCATACGATCATAAACTTGTATTTCTCCCCAAGATGACAAACAATTTGTTTTTATTCAATATATATTTTGACATGGCCCATATGGTACATGTGCAAGCCTATGACGTAACGCATAAATGAAAGAAAACGAACCGAATAGATAACGGATATAGAAAGGATTTCAACACAAATGTTAAACATGCGGAACCACCTTTCTCGTGTAATTACGCAAAATCAAGAAACGGTTGCTATGACATCTAACGGCCGTAAGTAAACGCTTTTTAAAATCACAAACTGCACCAAAATGAAGATGAATGAACGTCCAATGTAATGTCCGCTTTTAGTTGATCTTGTGTATACATAGATATATATTTCTTTTAAATACCCTATCCGGTGGCAAAAGCTGCTCGGTAGCGCCAGGAGTGGCAGTACCGCCTTGAGCTACCGAAACTGTGTTATCACCCTGGTTGGCGACTGATGAGGCTGGCGTATCGCACGTGCTTTCACACGTTGTATGATGAAAAAAAAAATCTCACCAAGATGACAAGCACTTAATTTGTTTTTATTCAATATATATTTTGACATGGCCCATATGGTACATATGCAAGCCTATGACCTTTTGCAACTAAGTACACTTACTCTCAAAGATTTGTAACCTCACCAAACTAAATGATAAAATAATTAATATAATTAATCATCAATAAAATAATTAAGATAATTAATTACTACCCTAATTATTTTACGGCTTATGATAAGAGAATTAAAAGGAAACTGAGAAAGATCAACAGGGACTTTGCTTCATGAATCAGAGTTAATCATGAAGAGATAGTAGTGAGGGTGATATTAGTAATGGTGATAGCTGATGGGAAAGATGGCAAAGTAAACATGATAATCTCAAAATGACAATAATCAAATCCACCAGAGGAAAGTGCGTTTTCTTTATGTTAATATAAAACAGAGCGAGCTTGCGTATCATTTGTCGACTTGGTGAATAAAATTGACAAACCAAGATCGTGATTCAGGTACAGCTGCATACACCACTTCATTTCTCCATGGACACCGTTATTTATCCAACTTGGAATTTGACAGAAATGTTTTGTCAATACCTTGCCACAAGGTTTGATATCAGAAAGAGTAAGCAAAGTATTCACTGTCCAATAACTATCCAATAAATGAAGCATGACATAAAAATTGTTCATTTCTATGCAGAAATAAAATAAATAAATAGATAACAATAACAACAATAATGATAATAACTGAAATACATCATTCATACTAGAGTTATGACAACAGCTGTATGTCATATTAATTATTGTCTTGTTTTTCTGCAAATTCAAACTCTTGTTAAAACTAAAACTAAAAAAATAGACAACACGCAACAAAATAGCAGATGTAGATCATGTGGTGATCGAGACGTAACGATCAATCACATAATAAGCGAATGTTGTAAATTGGCGAGCATAAGATTACACACGACATGGTAGCGAAGGTGATCCACAGGGAATTGTGCAAGAAATTTAAATTTGACCATATGAACAAATGGTATATGCACAACCCAGAATCCGTCTTAGAAAATGAGATGCACAAAATTCTTTGGGATTTTAAGATACAAACGGGTTATCTAATCTCGACGACCAGACCAAGTGATAGTCAAAAGAAAACAAAAGAAAAAGAGAACCTGTCGAATAGTCGAACAGGATTTTCATTTTGCTAGAGTTTGTTCCCTTTCAATACTCCTAGGGTTTCTTCCACTTTCTCGTTTTTCATTGCTTTCGAAAGGAAGTTTATGACTTTATCGGATATCTTGTACATTTTCAGACACACTATTATCTAAGTTTGCAGGACCTTATCATTGGGTTTTTGTAGTCTATCCTTGAGTATGTACTTATATATATATATATATATATATATATATATATATATATATATATCTGTTCGTCTCATGACATATTTTCTGTTCTTTCGAAAGTAGTCCTCGACGTTCAAGTGACCAATACGGTCAGGCTTTTCCACGTCATAGGTAAATACGTTATTGGTCTACTTGTTGGGAATAGTTCCTTTTTCGGGATCTTTCTGGGGCACGGTAGTTTTCCTCTTTGTCATCCATTAGGGTATGCGTGCCTCTTCTTGGTATTGAGCCATGGACGAGAGTTTTTTTAAAAACAGAATCCATGTATGCTATCATAGCTTTGTGTTTTCAATTTATTTATTTATTAAGTGTTGCTCTAAGCGAATCAAGGTATATACGCACCTCAGAGCCTTTCTTGAGTCCTTGTAGTTCGTTTTTCATCTTATTAATCTATTCCACCTTTCAGTTATGTTCTTTCTGTTCTCATATTTTGCTTTCAAATAGTTTCGCTTGATTTGCATTCGGTTGTTGATTTATCCTTGTGCATTCCCCATCGAATTGTTGTATTGTTTGTATTGCTTGTCCCTGTTCCGGTATCTTTTGAGTCTCCCTTCTTTCACTAATATATATATATATATATATATATATGTGTGTGTGTGTGTGTGTGTGTGTGTTTAGTAAATGTAAATTTATTATAAGATGTATGAAAATACGTGCGAGAAATTAGAATCTGAAAATCTGATGTCGTTAACGCATTGTTTTGAATATCTTTGAAACAAGAGACTATTAGCTGTCTATAACTTTGTTCTTTTTTCGTTCTTTCCCTTTCTCGTTTTCTTTAACTCTTTTTCTATAATTCTTAAGCTTCAAAAGATGTTGGTCACTACTGAATATCCCAACGGAAGTATTGTTTGGTTGCTCGGATTGTCACAATTTGTTCAACGATTTTGTCATTTGAATAAATCTTTTTATTCCAGTGGTTTCCTTCCTTCCTTCATTCCTTCCTTCCTTTATTTTTTGTTTTGATTGTTTATCCATATTTTTCCTTTTTTGTTTTTCATTCTTAAATCGTAGAGTTCTTTTTAAAATCTCTCTCTACTTCCTTTTTTTCATTCCTTCCTTTTTCCATTTTTGTTCATTTCCTTAATTCAAGCGTTACCCTTTCTTCTTTTAACAAAACAAAATTTTCGATCCTTCTTCCGTTTAAACGAATTAAAAAGAATTGATGCTTTTTATTCAAGATTAAATTTTATTTTTATTTGAAAGATAGTCACATAATATCAGTGTTAAAAGCGTAATAACATTATATATCTAATTAATTTTTAATATATTTTAAAAATCTAAATTCACCAAAATTTGACAAATCTACTCAAGTCGAAAGTGAAGGGAATTAAAAAATAATATAAGAATTTTTAAATACTTTAAAAAGTTTAGCGAATGAAATTAGTAACTAATTAACCGATCTATATAAAAATATTGCTTACACGTTAATAACTATATCACTTACTATGGTATTTCAATCCAAGTAGCAAGTTAAAATAAATGACAGGAGACATTTTGCGTCACTTGACAATCTACATATTAACACGTGTTCAAGTTTCACGCTACGGAAGTCCCCCCCCTCGAAAAAAATCACCCTTTTTTCAGGACAAAAAAATCGTATCAGTAATTATTTATTTTTTGTATTTAATCTTTAAAAAGGAAAATATGCACATTAACATGGTTTTTAAATGTAGAATTAGGAAAACTCAATGTAATGAATTAATTCATAATCAAAATAGTGAAATAATAATACTTTTTGATGGCCGTTTTAAGTTACAATGTTTTACCTGGAAATAATCTACAAATCTTTCATTACCCACAAAGCACTAATTTTTACTTTTTCAATTTCCGATTTTTGTAACACAATTCACATTTTTTCATACATTTCTAAAGTTTTTCAGAGAATCAACAATTACTTAAATTGTAAAAGCTTTATATATGGTAACATTACAAAAAGGTGAGTAGAGTGTTCGCCAATGATCCGGGAGACCTGGGTTCAATACCAGGTTGCGTCAAACCAAAGACTTTAAAAATGATACTTGATACCTCCTTCCTTAACACTCAGCAATATAAGGTACGTATTGAGAGTAAAGTGGAGCAATTCAAAGAAGGGAGTAGTGTCCTCCCCTACACCATGTGTAGAAGCTATTGAAAAGGGAGCCTTCTGGTCGTCCTCGACTACGGTCGCCAACTTTTTTTTTTTACTCATAACCAGGTAGTTTAAAAACAAAAACAACCAAAAAATGGATTTTTAGCAGTTTATAAATTAAAATTTTAAAGATATCAAATTAATTTGAATTAAAAATTAAAAGAAAAAAGAATGCCTTTTAAATCTTTGACGTCTTTTTTTTAAAAGAAGAGGCTAAAATACCAGAATATGAAACTAGTGAAATGTAAATTAAACTGAAAGTTACTGCGAAACGTACTAAGAATAAATTTTTTCAACTCGAATACAAGGAACAAAATTAGAAATTGCTTAACAAATGATTTTTTTCTGTTGGTTTCGACAAATATCTTTCATATCTTAAAAAATAAATAAATATATTTTAAAAAATGCCCATTTCTTGCTCTAAAATTTATATTTTTCCATTTGTAGAAATATTATTAATTAATACCATATTTAGATTTAACCTGTGATTCGAGAAAGTACGGAAAAATCTAATGCAAGCATGACTCTCGCCTTTTTTAAGCAGAACAAATATCGATACCAAATTGATATCTATAATAATTTTGAAGTAAATTATATTTCTTATCAAATTGTAGTTGTAAAAGATCTCAAAACATCTAAATTAAAAAAAAACTAATATTCACATTTGAGGTACTATTTTCTTCCAAAAGCTCCCGATTTAATTTTTTTTATTCCCTGCACACCTTCAGACTTTTGTATCTATCATATATACAGAAAATGAATTCCATATCGTATATCCCTACCGATTCAATAGCGCCACACCTATGAGAGTGGGTGGGTAAAATTAAGTAACCTTAAAAAATCAGCAAGTTTTTCATAGAATAAATAATGCATTACAAATTACATTTATTAGTAAATGAACATTGAAAATTTCACTAAAATTGGATTATTTTCTAATTTTCGTTACTTTTTTCAATTAGAGGTTCTGATTTGTTACAGAACAAAGAGAGTATGGCAGCCAACATGGCCGTACGAATTTGACTTCCTTCTCTTTTGCATTTTACTTACATATTCATTTTTCTTGACTTTTTCTTCCTTTCAGTCATTCGTTAACATTTTCATTTTTCTCTTACGTTTAATTTATTCATTGTTTCCTTTCTGTATCAATTTCTGTTATTCAGTTTGGTTTTAGTTACTTTTTAACATTTTTTCTTTTCTTCTTTAATTCCCTCCTTGTTAATTTCAGTCCTACTATTTTCCTTCGTTATCAGATTATTTATTTCGATATTTGAATCGTACATTTTTGCATGGCTCTTTTTCTTTCTTTCTTTCTTTCTTTCATTATTTCAAGTAACTATTCTTAATACAGGTAATTGTACTGTGACATGACTTCAAGTATTCCTTTCTAAAACAAATAATAAGCATAAAAGATAGGACTCTAAGAAATATTATCGCTAAAGATCATAGTAGATCTGGGTTTAATGCCACTCGCAACTGAAGCCTCACCCTCCTGATACAGCTTAGTGTCATATTCAGGACACATTTTTATGGTGGGAGTCTTCGACATTCGCAGGAAAAGCAGTTGGTGTATTTTAAGCCCTACAGATATGATAAACAGTTTGGCATTGAAGAATCATCTATCTCTATTTAGTGCAACGATCACCATAAACTAACACACACACACACACACACACACACACACACACACATATATATATATATATATATATATATATATATATATTTCATTGTATATATATACAATGAAATATTGTTGAGAAATACAAAATAGAAAGCATCAGAACCAGACGTTCACATATCATTGTGCCGCAAGCTGTTAACCGAAACGTTGTGGCCTATCTTGGGACATATGAAAACATTTTCAAAATGATGATTATAGTAACAAAAAGGCTAAAAGAAAAGAGTGGGAATCAGACTTAAAAATCGTAACAGAAGAGCAATCAGTTGCGTGTTCCGCCATTAATCGAAAAATTGGTGGTTCAAGCCCACCGAAGGACGAATGAGGATTATCATGAACGAAGGAATGACCACAAAACAAAGGTTTTATTCAACATAAAAAAAAGTTACAATACACAAGCATCGAGTCTGCGTGTTAACCATCAGGACACCATTGGCCTGTCGATAGTTCCGTTAAAAGGTGAATAACTACGGGAAGTAAACTATGAAATTCACTCCAGCCAAAACAATTTATCACCCATATCGTTGCGATGCACGGCTTTTTCACTGGGAACGATGAAGTGGTGGTTCCTACAACCTGGGTGCATTTAGCCTCTATTTCTCAGAAGATGCAGATGGTAGAGTTTTGTCTTCTAGAAGGACGATTGTCAGTCAACTGGAAGTTCCTTCTTTAGTTACTGTATCTGATCTGTGGTCTGTGACTAGCAGAGAGCTAGGTCATGTATGAATAAAAGTTTTTTTCATCAAAAAGTATCTGATGTAGCCTCTGTCCTCCTCATCAAGATCTTTCATGGCTTGTTTGACCATCATGATCAAGAAAATGAGAGTTGGTGCCAGAACGCAACCATCTTTCACTCCGTTGTTGATCAGGAAGGGCTCTGAGAGAACACGGTTTTTTCTTTGACCATGATAGTCTACATGTAACTTGATAATGTTCAGGAACTATGAGGAACACCCGAATTGTTCCATGATCTGCTTCATTCTTCCTCTGCTGTGTCGAATATTTCAGTCTGATGAAAGTGTACTTCATCGATGGTGGGTGCCAGTCTTTTCAGCAGAAATCTTGCGAGAATTTTTCCTATGATACAGAGCAGAGTATTTCTGGACAGTGCAGTTACAGCTAAAGTGAGTCAAAAAATGCTATGACTTACAGTTTAGTATAGAATCCCTGTCTAAGGAGAGTTTGGCCGTCTGCACTTGAAACATAGGGCCATAAACCAATTCGGTGGACCAACTTCGCTAAAGGAACACAGTTGTACGGAGACACCGAAGACACTAGAGGTTTCTATGCGAATTTGGTCCATTACTTCTTTATCTCTTTAGGTTTGAGCTGGAGATCACGGCATATAAAACAAAACGAATCTTTTCCTTCAGGGCAAGATGGCTAAGTGGGCCTGATGGATTGATCTCTTCTTCACTAGTAAGTAAAGTTGGCGACCAAAGACGAAGGTGACCTGAAGGCTCCTTTTTCAATTGCTACTACACTGAGGTATAGGGGAGGGCGCTACTCCATTCCCTGGATTGTTCCACTTTACCCTTGATCCTTACTTTATAGAGCTGAGTGCTAAACAAGGTGGCATTAAGTACCATTTTTTAAGTTTTTGGTATGACTCAACCTTGGATTGGCGAATACTCTACTCCTTTGTTCTGCTTTACGGAGAACCCAAGGACTGCAGCAGATGTCTGCCAGTCTTTAGCTTTCTAAAAGTGTTCTAAGAAAGAGATCAGTGGGAAAGCTGGCATCTTCAATTCCCAACTGAAGAATAAGTTAGCTTTTACTTCATCTGACTGGAAACTGTCAACTTCAAATTTTGTTCTGAGGACCCCTGCTTTCCCAGATTTGGGTCTAAAGTGGAGCTTGTGTTTGCAGCGAATGAGGTGATGTTTAGTGTAACATTCTGCATTGGCATCATTATGGTACGCAAGAAGTTTTTAAGGTCACGTGCTAATATTGTAACCGAAGTTCCATCCAGATTGTTTTCAAACAGTATTTCTGCGGGAAGTGATAATGAGTTGATGACCCGCGCAGAAATTTAATTGAAAGCACTCACTGCCGTTGGAGTCACCAACATAGCACGGATTTCAGGCCGCAGAATCTTGGCCATCTCTAGCGTTAAAATCGCCAAAGATTCTCGTCTTATTTTCTGTAGGAGTGTCTCGTAGGAGTTGGCGCAGATCAGTGTAAAACTTTTCCTTTTTCTTCAGGGTCTTCTTGAAGAGTTAAGGAGTACACACTGAAAATCGAGAGATATTGTTGATTATTCAGTGCGAGGTACATAGAAATGATGCGATCAAAAAATCTGTTGGCAGTATTTTAAGTTTGGAAGCGATGAAAGTTTCATCATGAAGACCACGACAGATTTCTCTGCTGCTGATAGTCTTGACCAGTAGAGAGTATATCTGGTACCGTGCTCTTATAGGCTTCTCAGGAAAGTAGACTTCACTGCCAGCATTCAGTCTTGATAACAATCAGTTTTAATAGTTTTAAGCAATTAGAGTGGAACGACGTTCTGGATAACCGCTGTCGGTCGTGTTTCGCAGCATGCTCTATTTAATCCTTTCACAACCTTGCAAATAGGTGTGTATTTTTCTTCCTTGTTGTTCGACTGCATGTGAAGATGCCCGGAGTACGTGATTAACCAACTGGAGCTTTGTTTAAGCCAACTTATTTAGGCCTCTCTCCTTGTAGAGCAAGCAATGCTCTTCCCGGAGAAGGCTGCTTGATCATTCAGAGTGCTGCTGAACAATGTTGTCGTCCACGGGCTAACATCAAATTACAAATATCTTGGACTACCTGGATGCAGAACTGGGACAACAGGTTCCAGTGTCATCTCCCACCTACAGAGATTGGAATGGTTCGTTTCGTGAACTAGCACGTATCCTTCATGGTTTAACAAAATGGAACAGTGACAACGGTCGTAGGTTGTCCTTTTAGACTCTGGTTCAAAACCCTCAAAAACTGATCGTTTCTGCAGCGTGTTCCGTTATCAATCGAAAGGTTTGTGATTCAAGCCCACCAAGAAATGAATGAAAAAAATTTAAAAAGATCATAGCAAAAAATAGACTAAATGAAAAGCATATGGGTCTTCTGTATGCATTATACGAATTGAATTTCCTCTGTCACGAATTATAGTTTCTTATACCGAAAAACAAGAGCAAACTGTTAAATAGAGATTACCTTCAATGTATATTGAGTGTAAATATCGCTAGTGCTGAAATGTAACTTTCTTTGTTGCTTTGCCTTTTGCTTTACAAACAAAATTTGTTGCGTCTCTTCAAATGTTAAGAATCATTTTAACTTTTACAATCATTTTTCTTGATAAATCTGATGTATGGCTGACTTTTCATCAATTTTGTATTGAAGAATTCTTTGACTCGAGTGGCTAATCTATAATACAGAATAACGTTACTAGACAAACAGTTTGTTTGTAAAAGTAACTAGCATTATATCTGACCGAAACGATATTTTATCGATTAAGCTTAGAGGACTGAACGGAGAATATAAGAAGATGAAAAAAATGATAATGCTTCATCGAAGAATATTGAATTCCCACATGAGAAATGTTTGACAATACTAATCACAGCATTGTAAGTTACAAAATAAATTCATGCTTTTTTTGCTTGGAGTTATCTTCTCATAGTTATTCTTCCATTTCTTACCAAAATTCTTTAGTTTGAATTCACATTTTTTGTCCCAGAGGCTATTTTATTCTCATTCATTGATTTTTAAAATGTCCTCTGTTACTCTTAGGGATCTTGAAATTAGTAACTATCGACCTCATTGAGTATATTGCGCACTGCACCGGTCATGGATTGAACTCAAAATAGCCATAAAAAGAGCAACATTATGACAGTCACCTCTACTGTTTGACTTTTTTTTGTAAACAAAGATAGATGTAACTTTTACACTGCACAAAATATTTGATAAAATACGATAAAAGTTAGTTAAAGTTTAGTGATTATATGAAAAAAAAAAATAATAGAAGCATACCAAAAAATCATGGAAAATGATATGAAATATGAGTACACCTAATGAAATAACAAATGCCCATTGGAAACTAAATGGTTGATTGATATTATGGGTTACCGAAGCACATCGAAAGAAAAATTACGAAACGCGTATGATCTACTAAAGATTGACCGAGCAAGGAAGACATAATGATCAAAAAATTTCATTCAGAAATCAATTGTATGAAAATATATTTGACAGTAAAAGAAAAACATGGCGAAGGACGGGCAGTCGATATTATTGTGGGACCCGTACTATGTAGTTTAAACAGAGAAGAAAAAATTTAAACCATACTTTTTTTTAATCCTGTGAATCTGTTAAATAAATAAGAAGTTAAAATCATGTCAGACTGTTGCCATGAAGCTTTGTAATTTGGCGCCAGTAGCAAAAAAAAGTCAAGTGATTTAAATTTAACCTCAATCGCTAGAGTACTATATATACGATAAAAATACTTTCAGAAGAAATTGAAAATCACTTTTACATGACGATCGACTTCGCAAAACCCAACGATGAGATTTTTTTTAATATCTGAAATATTTCATGATCATAATATTTAATTATCCCCTTTTAACTTTCTTAGTATTTCAAACTATCTTGTAATAGTTTTGCTGGTTTTACTGTCGTTTTAGATCTTATTTAACGTTTTAGATTTAATTACAATTATATATATATATATATATATATATATATATGTATATATATATATATATATATATATATATATATATATATATATATACACATATATATATATATAGATACACAATATTTGCTATTCTTCAATCCAGTAAATCCGGAGTAGGGAACAATTCCATCAGGACAAAAAAATTATTCAAATTTCGAATATTTAAATATTCCTGGTAAAGAGCTCAATGTAAATAAAATTCAATGAGCAAATAATTTTCTCAAGAAAAAAACAATATTCGGTCACATTAGCCTTACATGAGTAAAGGCTATACGTAGCTATCCCTCCTATCTGGTTGTAATTTATTTTATTTTATTACTGGATCTGATGAAGTCCTGTTAAAAATTATTTTAGAGTCTTTGATTCATATAAATGCTCTAAACAGGATGTGACCGAATATTGTTTTTTTTTTTTAAATAATATATATATATATATATATATATATATATATATATATATATATATATATATACAAACACATATCGTCTCTCTCTCTCTCCCTCTCTCTTTATATATATATATATATATATATATATATATGCATTTATAATTTTTTGTTGTAGGTCCAAAGAAAAAATATATTAAAATGCCGAGGTCCCCGAAGAGGTTTGTATTTTTTAAGGATTTATTAATTCAATGAGACTCGAACTCACTCGTGTTTGCAGTTTGAATGGTTTTCAGTTGGCTATGGGTTTATATGGAGGTCACTCTTCTCTTTTTCTTAGAGTGTGTTTATTTTAATCTGATTTACCCCTCATTTGCGTACTCCATTAACAAGGCCTTGTGCAATATATGTTCTCTGACGAAAGCAACAAGCTGGAAATGTCCACGTATGTAAGAACAAAATGAATTAATAAATACTAAAAAAATCTCTTCGTGGACCAACTAATTTTTAATATATATATATATAATATTTACATGCACATAATATATATGTATATAATGTGCGTGTAAAGAGAGAGAGAGAGAGAGAGAGAGAGAGAATTATGTTGTAGAAAAAATGAGAGAAATGTATCTGTCAAATGTTTTTCCTCAAAAACCCAATTCCGTTTAGAATAGGTCAGCTTTGGCACGGTCATGTTTACCCCCACCCGACAACAAAACTAACGATAAACCATCTGTAACTTGAAACCAAAATTTCTACACAATTTTGTCATTTGTCATATTATGATGCGTATTATCAGTTTGATGAGGAGACGGCATTTACGACTAACTTCCTAGAAGCACACACACACACACACACACACACACACACACACACACACACACACACACACACACACATATATATATATATATATATATATATATATGTGTGTGTGTGTGTGTGCAAATGTGTGGTTGTGAATGTGTGCATGCCCGATCTCCAAATATCATTAGATGACACACTGATTTACTCGCTTGCTTCAACTTTTCTTTTACTCTCATCATTTTCTATTGCGCGTCAGGTGAACTCGCTGGTCTCTCTGTCTCTCTCTCCATGTCGTTCTTGGCTCATCAATGAAACATATTATTGTGTCCGGAGGAGGCTGTAAGGAAGTTTTAATTTCCAGGTAAAGTATTTTAGTTTCTGGTAGAGTGTATCAGTTTTATACGCACAAATCATTCTGTCAGGAAGTCTTATAACCTGTTGGCACCATTGACGTGTGTGAACAATATAACTGGCGGTTATTCGTTTCCATTATTACTCGGTCTGATCTCACTCTGACAGGTAATCCCTATAAAGGTCCCGACAATGGATCAAATAATTCTGCTTGAAATAATGTTTCAAATGAATATGAACGTCATTAATACAATAGCTTTTAAAACATCAGTTCAGTAACTAAGCATGTTGTGTTTAAAAGATTAAAATGAGAGAGAAGGTGCATCTTTGGGCATAATTTTGGGTCATTTAATTGAAGACTATGATTGTTGAATTGACTTTTTTTAGCTAGGCCTTTGACATTGGGCAGATTGATTATCGTGAGTTTTCGATCTAGATTTCTTGGAGCCGATGTTATGCTTTCTGGGTAGTTGTTGCGATAGAGGTTGTCTCTTAAACTCTTTATTTCTTCTTGGTATGCATCGCTGTCACTACTAGTGTCCAAGGCCAAGCCAAAAATATTCCAAAGGTTTGTAATTGGATACAAACTTTGCAGATCGCAGGAAAAGATTATTGGATGACATCAAACTATTTGCAAAAGACGAAAAAGAACTGGAAACTCTAATACACGCAGTCAGAATATACAGTCAGGACATAGAGATGGAAGTTGGGATAGAAAAATGTGTCATGCTTGTAAAAAAAGTGGTAAATGACATCTAACTGACGGAATATAACTACCAAATCAAGACAAGATTAGAACGTTCGCAGAAAACGAAACCTACGACTACTTGGCCATCTTGGAAGCTGACACCTCAAACAAGAGGTAATGAAAAACAAAATTCAAAAAGAATATCTCAGGAGAACTATAAAACTACTCGAGAAAAAACTCTCTTGCAGAAACCTTATCAAAGGAATAAATAGGCTGTACTCCTCATTAGATATTCTGGACCCTTTCTGAAGTGGACCAGAGATGAACTTAAACAAATAGACCAAAGAACAAGAAAACTTATGACTATGCATAAGGCAGTACATCCCAGAGACGACGTTGACAGACTATATGTGTCGAGAAGAGTGGGAGGAAGATAACTTGTCATCATTGAAAACAGCGTTGACGTATCAATACAACGACTCGAGGACTATATACAAAAACACGATGGAGGACTCATTACAGCCACCAGAAACGATACAGATAATACAACGGACAATAGAATGACAATAACTAGGAAACAAAAATGGGAAGGAAAAGAACTCTGTGGGCGTTTTAAACGGCTAATAAACAGCATCTCACACGACAAAATTTGGACATGGCTAAGAAAAGGAGACTTTAAGAGAGAAATAAAATCTCTCCTTATAACAGCACAAGACAACGCCGTAAGAACCAATCATATCAAAGCGAGAATAGATAAGACGCAACAAAATAGCAAATGTAGCCTATGCGGTGACAGAGATGAAACCATCAATTACATAATAAGCGAATGCAGAAAATTAGCGCAGAAGGAATATAAGACTAGACACGACTGGGTCGGCAAGGTAATCCACTGGGAGATGTGCAAGAAATTGAAATTTGACCATACGAACAAGTGGTATATGCACAACCCAGCACCTGTCAAAGAAAATAACACACATAAATTCTTATGGGACTTTGACGTACACACGGATCACCTAATCTCAGTCAGAAGACCAACAAAAAAAGAGAACTTGCAAAATTGTCGACTTTGTTGTCCCGGCTGACCACAGAATAAAACTGAAAGAATGTGAAAAGAAGGATAAATACCTGGACCTTGCTAGAGAATTGAAAAAACTATGGAACATGCAGGTGACAATAATGCCAATTGTAATTGATGCGTTTGGAACAGTGACTAAAGGATTACTAAAGGGACTGGAGGACTTGGAAGTTGGCGGACGAGTGGAAACCATTCAAACTACCACATTATTGAGAACGGCCAGAATACTGAGAAGAGTCTAGGAGACTTGAGGAGACACTCAAACTCCAGTGAAAGACCATCAGCTAACGCTGATGTGAAAAACTCGGAGTAAATAATAATAATAATAATAATAATAATAATATATGTATATACTTAAAATAGAATATCCATTGCTAAAACTACATTGAGAAATGAAAGTGTTCATTGTACAAAACGTCTAGAGAAAATATGATAATATTGAAAAATAAAAAATCTAGAGAAAATATAATAATAACAAAACGTCTAGAGAAAATATAATAATATTGAAAAATAAAAAGTAAAAACTCGTACCTTGGTTCAAAGTTAAAACAACAGTAAAATCCGTATGATATATATATATATATATATATATATATATATATATATATATATATATATATATATATAAAGTTGGTGACCGTAGTCAAGAGCGACTTGAAGGCTTTCTTTTCATTTGCTATGACATCGCGGTGTAGGGGAGTGCGCTACTCCTTTCCCTGGATTGATCCACTTTATCCTTGACAGTATCTTATAATGCTGAAGGTTAAACAAGGAAGCATCAAGTACCATTTTTTGAGTCTTTGGTATGACTCGACCTGGAATTGAATCCAGGTCTCCCGGGCCATTGGCGAACACTCTTCTTATTAGATGAACATTGGTCTTGTGAGTAGAATGTTCGCAAATGGCCCTGGAGACTAGGTCGAGTCATACCAAAGACTCCCCAAAATGCCTCTTTGCTTAACACTCAGCATTATGATTCGTGTCAAGGGTAAAGTGGAGCTATCCAGGGAAAGGAGTTGAGCCCCCTCCTCCACCTCAGTTTAGTAGCTATAGAAAAGGGTGCTATCGGGTTGTCCTTGACTATATAAATATATATATACATATATTCAAACTTATCATTGGCCATATCTTCATTAATTTTTTTTTTTGTGGGGTGTATAAATATGCAGTGCCACGCAGGGAAGCATTTCAGAGTGTTTTTCTTGTGTTCACAAGTATATCAACTAAACAATACTCAGAATCGAAATGACCTTAATTTTGCAGACTTGGGTGACTATTACGTCACCACTTTGTTTATTTTTTTATCGGTTATTGTTGTCATTTTGCCTTTTAACTTTAGTTCTGTTTTTATCATCTATCTATCTAATAATCAACGATAAAGAAAATTGACAAGAAAGAAAGAAGTGATGATGAAAAAGTACTGACAGAAGAAAAAGAACGAAAGAGAACGAATAAACGAACGGACAAAAGGAAAAAAAAAAAAGAAAAGAAAAGAAAAGAAAAGAAAGAAAGAAAGAAGCATAGAAAAAGAAGGGATAAAGTCGAAACTGACTCGCTACCAAAATGTCCACGAAATAAAGGCGTGTGCCGCTAGCGAATGTAAAGCGTTTATGACTGTCAGTATCCTCGGTTCAGTGGATATTATGACTCAGTTCGCTTTGTAAAATGAAAAAGTAATTTTCGTTTTTTTTTCTTTTGCATTATTCTTCCTTTAACAAGAAAAAAATCTTTGAAACATTGAAATCTACAGAGATAATTTTATTTTGATTGTAAATCACTGAGACGCTTTGCAGACTCACCATAATTTCCCTATGGAAAGAAAGAAAGAAAGAAAGAAAGAAAACATATTAACGCTCCTGCAGGTCTGACTGTTATATCAAGATTTCTTGTATGACCAATGTGGAATTTTTTGCAATCATGTTACTGAAGCTCTTCCCATCAAATGTGTGAAATACCCTGACAGCAACCAAGATAGAAAAGGAAATGAACTAAATTTGAATTTAGACAGATACTCTTAGAAAATGCGAGAATCAATGTCTCCTTTGTCTATGTCGTCAGCCTCTTGTATCTTGTTAGAATGCCTTGTTATTGATCCTTCAATGGTTGACTGAGTATTCTAAAGGCACTAGAACAAATCCATTTACAGTAACTAACTTATTTGCACGGGCAGTAGGAGCAAATCTAAATTCCACGCCTTATCCACTTCCAAAATCTTATCCACTTCCAAATCTAAATTCTTCTAAAATCCACTTCTAAAATCTAAATTCTTCTAAAATCCACTTCTAAAATCTTATCCACTTCCAAAATCTTATCCACTTCCAAATCTAAATTTCACGCCTTATACACTTCCAAAAAAAAAAAAAAAAAAAAAAAAAAAATCCACTTCTAAAATCTAAATTCTTCTAAAATCCACTTCTAAAAAAAATCCACTTCTAAAATCCACTTCTAAAAATCCACTTCTAAAATCCACTTCTAAAATCCACTTCTAAAAAAAAAAAAAAAAATCCACTTCTAAAATCTAAATTCTTCTAAAATCCACTTCTAAAATCTTATCCACTTCCAAAATCTTATCCACTTCCAAATCTAAATTCCACGCCTTATCCACTTCCAAAAAAAAAAAAAAAAAAAAAAAAAAGGTTTGATTAAAAATGTTGTTTAGAAGTGTGAGAAAAAGTGTGGTTAAAAGTTTTGAAAAATGTAATCGATATTTTAAGTTCAGAAATTCAATTTTTTATTTAAGTTTCTTTTTGTTGTTTCTTTTCACTTCATTCAGTAATTGATAAGAAGGCATGGATCAATCTTCCCCAACAGGTCAAATCAGAGATTATTCCTCACTTTTTTTCCAATGTAACTCCGAACAATGATTTGTATGTTAAATGGGCAGATGAGCACCCCTAAGAAACCTTCATTCTTCTAGCATGGTACCCGACTTTTGAAACCTACAACTGTGCCAGACCCTGCACCAAATGCATTTTTGATGGCCAGGTATGATAAAGGTAAAGGTTTGGACCAAGTGTTTACAAACAAACTTTCAATTTCTTCAGTTATTGGGACATACGAGTGACTATACAAATTGTCATATTTGAGGATAGAACGAGAGCATTTCATTCAAACCTTTCTCAGCAAAGGAAGCGATAGTTTGAATTCAACAGGATCACACAGGAAATCCATCCTGAATCCCGGCAGATCTGAACTGACGATCTATGTCTAAATAATACAAGGAGAAATTACTGAATTATCCAATTATAAATTTATATGCATATTTGTAGATATGTGTGTGCGCGTGCGTGAATATTTATACATATGTAAATTATTACGAAGCAGAATGCTGCCAGAATGTGTGAACGAGAAATATCTTGTTCCTTTCAAATCTGCGGATAAGTCCGCAATAAACAAAATTCTGTGACAAAGTCTTCCAAAACGAGCTCCTTAATATAAATCTTCGAATAGGCCATCAAATATTTAAAAAATCTGAAATGTAAAATTTTAGAATCCGGACAAATACGATAAAATATTCAATCCTTGATTAAGCGCACAATTAGAAATATATTTCAAATGAGTTCCCAAATATTAACATATTTGGGAACTCATTTGAAATATATCGTTTACGTGAATATTCTTTCAACACTCAGCGGAACCGTCTGTGACACATTAAAAATGAAAATGAGGCAAAAATCTACAAAGAGACAAGCCGAAGACAACTTAACGAAATTATATAAGAATTTTTATTCGCCTGATGCGAATGAAATAGAATGATAATGAGGAACAAACATGAATACCACAAATAGTTCAAATATTTGTTTTATAGAATGATGAATGCAGAATAGATATGACTTCTTCAAATATGTATACGCGATAATTTTAAAGCAGAGGATTTATTTACAATCTTTACTTATCTCAAATATGATGCTTCTATTGGAGTTCATTATCTCATCGGATATTTCATAAATGTCTTTTTTCTTTTCACCTTTTCTTTTACCTTTATTTCTTCCATTTTCTTTCACTTTCTGTAGTCGACAGAATGTTTAATCAATTTTTTTCTTTTCAAAGTTCATTCGTTATTTGATTATCATCGTGATAATCATCTGCTTCAGGATGAATCTTAGGATTTTCTCTTCTTTTCCTCCTAAGGTTTCTTCAATCTTCGATGATATGATGGTCTCACCTATGATGAGTTGGCTATGTTATTTCTTTTTACCCAGGCAACTTAGGCATCTATCTTGTTTGAAGCTCGTGGGCCAACTGACATCTCTCCAATTTGTCTTTCAGGCACACAAATTTCTAATTTTGACACGTGACGCCTTTCATCAGATTCCATATTCAAATAATAATTTCAGTTACTGTCTTCTGCAAAACCGATCTAAGTTGGGGGAAGGCGAGTTTCGTCTAGACCTCGTAACCTATTTTCAATGAAGGTCGTTTCACTGATTGACCCATACAGAAGTCTGTCTCTATTCAGGGTGAGTATTAATGTCACGTAACAATATATATATATATATATATATATATATATATATATATATATATAACCTCTAACTACGTCCTTGTCCTTTCAATATTCTTCCTTCCCTCCCTCTCTTGTTACTTCTTTTCTTTCGAGTGTTGTTGTTTATCAGAATGATCGAATCACTTTCAATCACAGTTTGAGTATTGTAGATTTTCGACGCATGAAACGTCAGTCACAGTGCAAAAATTGTGATTGCTTTTCAGTTTATACCGATCTGCTTTCAGGTATTTTTTGTTTTTAACTCCAATATTTAAAATTGAACTTATAAGATTTGGTTTGATTTGGTTTATTTTATACATTATTTGTTAATGTTTTTAATCCTGAAGTTTCATTCATTTGTAATATTTTTGTTATAATCTTAACTATTTAAATTCTTAACGTTCCGCTGTAATAATTTTAACCATTTTTTTATTATTGTAATAATAATTATTTGTTTGCACATGTCACATAATTTCAATTATTTTGTGGCGTAATAGTGCTGGACTGTGACCTCAAACTTCAGTCACGCAATTACGTTCACTTTTGGATTAATACTCTTGGAAAATGTATGAACCCCCTTATCCCAACAGTTATAGTTTAAACAGTATGACTGCTGTTCTACAATGATGGTTTTGGCATTACATAACGAACGAAGGTTTATGTAAAATTAAACGAATAAACCAAACCAAACCAATTATTTTTGTCTCATACGACAAGTTGCACTCAGTAATATGGCTTCAAGTATTACTATTTGATAACAATCAAGTAAATAAATTATAAGGTTTCAAGTAACTAATAATTTGTTATGGCACTGGAAGGGGTCACAAAGAGAACAGAACACCACGGTTATAGTATAGGTATATATTTACAAGAACAAAGGATGGTAACAAGAACATAAGAGATAAGCTAGTTTGCATAATCGTGCGGGGGCGAGGTTAGCTTCTGGATCTAGACTGACTTCGTATTGCTGCGTCTTCTGGTATTATGGAGAGTCAATTAGTAGGTGATCCCGTCACAACACCCCCTCCCAAACTGAAATCAGTATCTTTTTCTTTGGGCTGACCAAAAGAGGGTCCGTAAATTTCTTTTTCCTACCAGAGTGTCGTGGTACTGGCATAGTTTGGGGAGGTTCTATATCAAATGTATTGTAGACGTTGTCAATTGCCTCTCCTTCCTTCTGCGGCAGGAAGTAGAGGTCCTAGGTCCTCGGTGGTGCATTTCCTGATTTGGTGGAGGTGTCTCTTATGCTCGAATTTTGGACCCTTGATAATGTATGTGAAATTACCGATTCTTTGGGTTATCATTCCCAGTTCCCTAAAGGAAACGTTGTTTCTGAAGTGTTTGAAGTAGACTTTGTCACCAAGATTGGATCGTTTGAGTGGTACAGTAGAGGTTCTGTTTCGTAAGGTCCGTTTTGGTGGCAGTTTTTTGAACACTGCTCTAATTTCTCGACCAAACATGGCTTCTGCTGGGGACCGGGCATATGGTATGTTAGGGTTTGCCGTGATCTTGTAGACCAGGAGAAATTGTTGAAGAGATTTTTCCCTAGGTGAGCCATAAGCTTTCTTTAATGCCCTTTTTAGCGTGTCCACGAAGCGTTCGGCTTGTCCGTTGCTTCTAGGGTGGTACTCTGGGGGCGTGATGCGTTTAATTTGGTAGGTTTCGCAGAATTCCGTGAAATCTGACGAAGTGAACAGGGTGGCATGGTCATTAATCCACAACACCAAAACGGGCAAACAACTCATGTAGGAAATTAATGGTTGTTGGATTCCGCTGTGGTAGGACCTTAGACCAATTAGAATAGCTGTCTACCACTATTAAATAATAAAAATCTTCTAATGGTCCAGCGTAATCTATGTGAATCCTGGACCACGGTTGTTCGGATTTAGGCCAGGGTTTGTGAGTAATGGGCAGTGCCTTAGCAGCCAAGGCACAACTTTTACATGTTTTAACCATATTGGTGATATCTTGATCCATGGACGACCAATAGACGAAAGTTCGCTTTAGGCTTTTCATCCTGTTAGTGCCTGGATGGCCCATGTTGAAATCCTTTAATATTTCTTTTGAAGAGTTTTGGGGATAGTGACTCTTGCACTATAAAGAAGCACGTCGTTGCAAACAGAATAAATATCTGAAGTGATATCCCCACGTGATAATTTCTGTTTTGTAGTTTTAATGAATACGTCGTTCACGGCTTCTGTCTTTATCTCTAGAAGGGTTACCGGTAGTCCGCGGATAGTGTTGTTGATTATTGTTTTAATTTCGCTATCTATGCGTAGCGCAGCGATTACCGAGTCCCCGAGGAGTTTTTTTTGGGTTGGAATTAATCTCCACAGACTGTCTGCGTGTACGATTTGTTTTGATGAGAGAAATTCTAATTTGAAGTCATAATTCAATAGAATAGTTCCCCATCTTAACAACCGGTTTGCAGTGAATGTAGAAAGTCCTTTTTTTGACCTCAAAATGGTTATCAACGGCTTATGGTCTGTTTGCAGTGTAAAATGCCTACCGTATAGGTAACGGTGACATTGTGAAACAGCATAGATAATGCTAAGTCCTTCTTTCTCTATCTGAGAATAGTGTTTTTCAGCCAGAAGCAGTGTTCTGGATGCGAAAGCGATTGGCTGTTTCGAACCATCTAGCATTATGTGTAGTAGGCATGCGCCTATGCCGTATTGACTAGCGTCGCTGGAAACTATTATGTCAAGTTCCGGGTGTGAGAGGAAAAGGTTTGAGGTTAGGATTTTTTAAATTTCCTCAAATGCTGCCTGGCCTTCAGTCGTCCACTCCCAACGTTTATCCTTTTTTAGTAGCTGGTTTAGTGGTGCCCGCAGCTCGTGCATTTTAGGGATAAAGCTTTGGTAATAGTTGTAATTTCTTCCAAGTGTTGAAACTCAGAATTGTTAGATCTGATCCTGAAGCTAATTGGAATTTGATATCCTTGCCAAGAATTTTAACATATTTCCGTAAGCTTTCTTCTTGGATATCTACGGATTGTGTTAGGGGCACTGGGCTTTTAGTTTTATTTTTGTTCCTGCAATGGAAACTTTAGTGTCCTACTTTTTTTTTTTACATACTAAGCAAAAAAATGCTTAGTATGGGCAATCCTTTACCCAATGCATGCCTCCGCATCTGTAGCAAGGACTAAGAATTTTTCTTTTATCAAATTTGTCGTCAGATTTGCGAGGGTATGTGTGATAGCTTTTTCTATCCTGTATTTTATTTGTTTTGTGAGTCTTGGTTTATTTGACTACTCTTTTTATAAGCAAAATGCCAGATTCGATATCTTTAGAGTTTTTCTTAATAATTTCAATTTTTTGACAATCTTCTGTTAGTTTTAGGATAGTTAGACTTGGTCGACTTTCTAACTTAGTTTGAATGCGCCGTCTAATTTCTGCATCTCTACCAGAAGTAGAAGTGCAAACACGAGGCACTTGAAGTTGTCCGATAATTTAAATTCGTCGCAGTGTTTATTCACTACAGCCGCGTACGTTGCAAAATCATCTTCGTCATTTTTTGTCATGTTCAAGCATTTCTACCTCTTGTGAAAGAGAGAGATTTTCGGGCTGAACAATTCAGTTAGGAGTTTTACCGTCTCGTCGAACGATAGCTTCGAGGTTTTCCGTGGCAAAATGAAATCAACGAATTTTTTATGTTCAGATGTCTCGAGCTTGCGTAATAGTAGGCGGGTCTTCTGATCAGACCAGTTCTTGCAGTCAATACTAAAGAAGTCTTCGTACCTCCTAGAGTATGCTGCGAACGACTTATCTTTTTCTTGTTCGTCGTGAAAATTGTCAATGGCGTTCCATATTGTTATGTGTATGCGCATTGTTCTTTAAGATTTGTGCCAGCAATTCCTCCGTACGCTGTTGATGCTCGGATCATTGTTTTTGGGGTTCGAACTGTAATTCCTCAGCGCGTTGCTGTCGATCTAATAGTAGCTCTTGTTTCCCCCCCCATTTTTCATGTAGTTCCTCTGCGTTGCTGTCGTTTTATCAACTTTGTCATAGCCGCCTGACATTCTTCCATTTTGCTTGGTTTGTCCAAAATATAAAAAATAGACAATTTTTTTCTCTCTTTCTTCCAATAAAAAAAAAGGTAGATTCATTTTTCTCTAAGTTGGTTTTTTTTTTGAGTTTTAATGATTTCGCCGTAGTCGGTTTGACTGATTTTTTAAGATTTTTGGTTTGGCCGATTTTTTCCTTTTGAAAAGTACAACAGAGGGGGCGCAGTAATTTATTTCCCGCTATTTATGTTGGAACGATTTTAGGAGGGGGAAGAAACGGTAATTCGTTTCACCATCCAAAACAACAAATAAACGTTGTACTTAAAATTTGTTCAATTTTAATCCCGTGAGGATAGTACTTTGTAAGCGGTACTGGTCTTTTGTTTAAAATAAGAAAATTTTGTTCGCGACCCGAAATTGTTCTGAATATTAACTGTTTGTAGTAGACAGAGAGAGAAGAAAAAAAATTCTTTCTTTTTTTTTTTTGACAGTGTTTTAGACACTTGGTGGGGATTTTTTAGAAGGAAAAAACATTCAGAGTTATTGTTGAAAACAAATGCTATGCTTGGTTTTCCCGTTGGGTTCGCAGTTAGTTTCCAGATATTAAAGGTGAAGTTCGTTCTTAGCTGGCGAGAATAACTAGGCTTGTTGAGACGTGATACCCCAGTAATGTTTGAATCCACGTTTGTTGGTGTTATGGCGAATTTTTCGTGGGTATGCAGTTTCGAATTTTTGAATTGTCCGTGTTAAGGTTTGACTTGTGGTTCCTGCGTGAGTCCGTATTTTCGAACTGCTTGTATTATGGGTTCGGATGCCTCGTGGCCAGTGTTACGTGTCTGGAAGTGGTCACAAAGAGAACAGAAAACCACAGTTGCCGTTTAGGTATATATTTCAAGAACAAAGGATGGTTACAAGAATAACCGCGCAGGGGTGAGGTTAGCTTCTGGATCTAGACTGACTTTATTTCCTGTAGAAATTTTACAGGAAGGCACGAGGCCTTAAGTTTTGGGGGGAAGGGGAAGGGTGTGGTCTTGCATTATCTATGTTTTTACTAAGGGAACCTAGCTAGCCACATTCGCCGACCCATTCAACAATACAATATATAGTCATCCATCCGTCGCCTTGCGCGCTGCTATCACCAAAATACCACATTTGCTCTATGGAGAAAGTCCTACTTAAAACCCCGGAAGTGATGCATGATTTTATTTACAAATTGTGATTTTTTACAAATGAATTTATATGATGGGGATGGGAGAAAAACCCCGAAATATATATAATAACAAAGAAAGAAGGAAAAATCCCCCGTTTGGTTGCCCTCCCATCCCCCCGTCTATAAAATTGGAGGCCGACTGTTTTCCGGGGCGAAAGAACCGGAAACAAGTCGGACCTGCCCTAGGTGGGACTGGGATCCTAATCTATAGGGGGAAAAAAAGAAGATAACGGGTCGGGCACGGTGTGGGTCGATAAAAGACGGTAATATGATTTTTATACATATGAATGTTCAAGATCTTCAGTAAAAGCGGACTGGGATACAGGTTGAGGTCGAAAAATAATGGGGATGGGGAAGATCTTGAGTACTAATGACTAGATGACGGGGACAATGACTGACAACATACTGCTAACTAGGTTACAAGGGGAAAAAACTTGGCCTACTTACCGGGGGTGGGGTCCCGAAGGACCCGTACCGTAGACGCCATGAGCGGGCAGAGGAGGGAAGGATGACTCCAACGTTGCCCCCTTTCGTACGACCAGGCTCGCTGCATTCACCCACCTTCTGTTGAATGTTATGCGATCCAAGCATTTTCTATCGCATCTGATTTTGACCCTCAGCTGATGCCGAAAATACAAAACCAGATCGCGATGAGAAAAGTTTGCATCGTCATACAATCCCTTCTTTCGCGTGTTCCAAATCACCATTCGAGCTACAGCCAGGATCGCGAGAAACACCACACGCTTCTCACCCTGAAACGGAGGAAGAACGTTGTCCACGACGTAACCAACGTCGAGCAGCACGAGCTGCTTGGGTTCGATGCGAGCCGTCCACTCCCCGACGTGATCCCAAAACGGGCGGACACGCTCGCAGTAGTAGAAGGCGTGCTCAGCCGTTTCTTCCAATCCACTGGCGCAGCGAGGACAATCAGGCATGTCTGCTAGGCCCGCTTTGTAGTTCAAGCCGAGAAGGGGTAACGCATTCCGTACAAGTCGCCAGGTGAGCGAGAACTCGGAGTTGTTCAAGAAGCTCGATCCTGGCGCCCAATTCCAGTGAGAGCGAATCTCCTCCGCCGTCCAGCCTCGCCGCTCGCTAAGAGGATCAGAAGCGGAACCCACCACTAACTCCCGATATAGCTCTTTCCGAGGCCGTGAAAGGTCACTGGACCCAAGAAGGTTACGAAGGGCCTTTCGGCATTCGCTAAAAAACAGTGCTTCGCCCAAAGGCCTACGTCGACCTTCAGCCTTTGGGTCTGACTTGAGGTGAGGAAAAGTCCGACTCGCCTTTCGTCTCCACACTGAGTCCCCTGTCAAGGACCGGCCGAGGTATGCAAGTCTTTCAGCAAGCCAGTGGCTCTCCAGATCAGGCATACCCAGAGCCCCGTTGCGTGTACGTTGGATACAGACCTGCCTACGGACCATCGGCCTTGCACCTCCCCAGAGTAATCTGGAGAGGGATTGTTGCAGTGCCAACCGACGTGCCTTAGGCAGAGGAAGTACAGCCAATCGGTAAAGGATCAGAGGGAAGACGTACGTGGCGCACGCCTCCGCCCTGCCCTTTAAGGACAACCTCCTTGAAAGCCAGATTCCCACCTGAGCATTCACCTTGGTTTGTACTTCCGACCAATTTCGCTCCAGTTGGAGGTCGGGCCCGAACCACACCCCGAGGATGCGGATGGGTCCGTCACTCCAGCGGAAGGGCACTGGAAGAGTATTGCTACCCCTCCAAGCACCAAGCCGCAAACCTTCGCTTTTGTCAAAATTGACCTTGGCTCCTGCGATCCGCTCGTACTCGACAACCGCCTCTTTCACAGCCTTTATATCCAGACGGCGGGATACAAAGACTGTGATGTCATCAGCGAACGCGGAAACCCTTGCCGCAAAGCTGCTGACAAAAGGTATACCGCGCAGGGACGGACTTGTCCCCTCATCCCTAAGCCTGCGCAGGAGGGGCTCCAACGCGAGGACATAGAGAAGAGGAGACAAAGGGCAGCCCTGCCGCACCGAACACTCGATCGCGAATACCCTCGAACGCCTTCCGTTCACCTGCACCACTGCCTGAGGGTTGTGGTACATCATGCTAATCCATCTGCGGAACTCCGGTTTGAATCCGGCAGTCTCCAAAACAGACGCCAAGAACCGATGGTCAACCCTATCGAAGGCCTTGGACTGATCTAAACTGATCAGCGCGGCTTCTGTGTCGTCTTCTATCCCCTCTAGGACCTCGCGAATCAAGTGCAGATTGTCCTGGATCGATCTTCCCTTCACAGCAAAGGTCTGTTCAGGGCCGATCAGATCACTGATGACACGCTGTAAACGATTCGCCAAGACCCGGGCCAAAATCTTTAACTCTGTGTTTAGCAGAGTTATGGGCCTGTAGTCATCTAAACCCTCCCAAACATGTCTGCCACCTTTCTTCAGCAATGTGATCATGCCCTTGGTAACGCTACCAGGGATGGCTCCCTGGGCGAACCAATGGTTGAACACATCCGTCAGAATAGGCACAAACATGTGCGACATCCTCAAGTACACTTCGTAGGGCAAACCATCTAGTCCCGGCGACTTGTTCAGGCCGACCTGCTTCAACGCATCACGGACTTCGCATTCAGTAACCACACCCTCACAGCTAGCCGCTTTAGCCACCCGGAGGTGGGGAAAGTCGGCAAGATAGCTACGAAACTCCCGGATCGGGAGATCAGGGCAGCGGGCAAAGCGATCCCGAAAGTGCGCCCGAAAGGCATCACGTATCTCACGACTCGAATGCAGCAGTCGCCCGTCCGCGGTCTTGACAGACGCGACGTACCGATCGGGGAACCTTCGCACTTCTTCTTCACGCGCAGTCGCGTTCGATTTCACAGCTTCGTAGAGAACTCTATTTAACCTAGATCTAACTACGTATCCCTTGTAGCGCTCGCTATTCTCACGCTCAAGGTCCCTCCTAGCTAGTTCTACACCTAGGGAGTCCCCCCCAGCCACCGCCCGGGAAAGTCTATCGTCTATAGCCTTCGCCTCCTTGGCCTTATCTAGTTTGAGCTGTTGACCGTATTTGGTGGCGAAGTCTCTAATCCTATATTTGAGAGAAGCCAACCACCTATTCCCGGTAACCGCCCCCACTAACGCCCGCTGAATTAGGGATTCCAGCCGGTCCCGGAAGTCCCGTATCTCCAGTAAGGAGGTATTGAACTTCCAGTAACCGGCCAGACTAGGCCTATTTACTAACCGTAGACTGACTCTAACAAGTTTATGGTCAGTCCACGCTATCAAGTGGAACGTGGGACAACTAACAAAGTCAATGTCAGCTCGTCTCACTAACACTCTGTCCAAGTAGGAACCTACTTTGGCAGAGGGCGAACTATCTAGCCACGTCCACATCTCCCGCCCTGGGTGATCGAGACGAAACCTGTCGACGAGACCGTGACGAGTCACGAAGCCGACAAGGCTGCTCTCACACCTTCCCACACGACTAGCTCCCCGACCGACCTTATCTATCTTGGGATCAAGGATCGCATTCCAATCACCCATTAAGACTAGCCGCTTCGTATCGTCCAGGAACGGCGCCAACCGACGAAAAAAGGAAACCCTCTCCGCAGCGATATTGGACGCATAAACCGCAACCAGACGAAACTTGAAACTTTTCACGGCAACATCGGCCACAACCAGTCGGCCCCCGTCACCTGCAAAAACAACGTCAACATCAGCATCAAGGCTGCGTCCAACTAGCAAGGAGACCCCAGCGCTGACGTGGCTGCCGTATGCTGAGAAAACGTTAAAGTCGTTCTTCAGCACCCGACAGTCAGCGTCGCAAGTGAAGTGGGTCTCCTGCACTGCAGCAACATCTACGCAGAGGTTCTTGAGTCACCAAGCAAGCGCGCACACTTGCTTGAATCCCTCAGTCCCCTCACATTCAAACTGGCAACGTTTAAAGCCATCGATCCGACTTACCTTACTCATCGTCGACTACGGGCCGGAAATCCTTGGGCGTGAGAATGCCGACAGCCTGACGCAGGGAACCGGTACCGAGTTCAGTCGTCACTCGGTTGTCCCTGGTGATTCCGCCGACATCTATGGGGAACTTCAGCTTTAGGGCCCTGTAAAGAGACGGGTGAACCAAAATGGGGACCCTCCCTGAACAGTAAGTTAAACATTTTTTGAGGGAGGAGTGCTCCAACTCCGCCAGCTTTATGCCCGTATCAGTCTGACAGACCGTACTCAAGAACTTCCATACGCCCTTGGTACGGTCGCCAGCTGGCCGGACAAAAGTGGTCACCATGGCTGCACTCCTGAAATTCGCGGGATTTGATACATTTAGGTTTTTAATTTTTTCCAAGCTGAGCAACGGCTTTAGTGCCTTCCGGAGCTGGAAGTCCCCAACTGCCTCCAGCTCCGCAGAGCACAAAGCCGCTGCCCGCTGTATCTGTCCGATGGATAGTTCGTTGTGGTTTGTTTTCTTTGGGGGGTCAGTTTTTCTTTTTGGGGAAATGATTGCTGGGAAAAGTTCCTGAGATGATAAGTCTGCTGGGCTGAGTGAGGGAAGGGATGGGGTTCGGGCTAGGCCCGAGGGTTGTGCCCTTTCAGCAGACTGAGATCTGGGGAGTGGGATTTTGTAGGGGCAGTGATATTTTTTGAAAAGTTCATGTTGGAGTGAAAGAGAGTCCATTTGTTGGGGAGGAGGCTGTAAAGTGATTTTTGGAGGTGGAAACTGTGGTGGAGGTAGTGTAGGTGGCGGTGAAGGTACTGGTGGAGATGGGAGAGGTATTTGTGGTTGAGAGGAGGGGCCTGCCTCAGGTTGGTTTTTTTCGGGGCACATTTTTTTGGCTGCCCCTTCCCCACTGTCCCTTCTCCTCTTCAGATTGGTGGACGTTTCCATTTCTTCGATGATTTGTTTATTTTTCTTTTTAGTTTTTTTTGGTGATGGTGCTGTTGTTGTTGCTGGTTTCTTTGGTGTCATTGTTGCTGGTGCTGCCGGTGATTCTGTTGATGTTGTTGTGATTGCTGCTGCTGTTGCCCGTGGTTTTGTTGGTGTTTTTGCTGCTGCTGCTGCCGGTGGTTCTGTTGTTGTTGTTGTTGTTGTTGCTGCTGCTGCTGCTGTCGGAGATTTTGCTGCTGCTGCTGCTGCTGCCGATGGTTCCGGTGTTGTTTTTGCTGCTGCTGCTGGGGCCCTGGTTTGTTTTTGAGGAGGGGATGAAGTTGGACTTTTTTCCCCTTGTTTAGGGGATCCCCTCCTCTTTTTGGTCACTTCAGTCCAGCCCTCCTGGTTGTTTTTGGGCTGGACCTGACCCGGGCCCTTGGCCTCCGCTTCTTTGTTGATGGTGATGGTGGTGGCCGCTACGTCTTTTGTTGTTGTTGTTGTTGTTGTTGTTGACGCCTTGTTATCAGGTCGCTGGGGGCAAAACTTAGCGATGTGTCCGATTTGTTTGCACCCCCAGCACCTGGGGCGTCTCCCTTCCACCATCACCATCATCTGCCGATCCCCGCATATCAGAGTTTCGGGGATGGCTTTAAAGCCATCCCTTGACAGGCACAGCCGGAAGGCATAATCCCCGTAGGCTGTCCCGGCCGGGGATCTGAGGAGGTTAACTTCCTCAACGTGGCCAAAGGCACTTAGATATGCCGCGAGGACCTCCCCAGTGATGATGGCCGGGACATTACATACCGTGACGCGAAGCCTACGGGTGCCTTTATACTCCGGCTGTAGCCTGAAGTGTTTCGTTATGATGTCCGATTCAGCCGTTTTTGCCGCTTGTTTTTCTGTAGGAAGGAGGACATCCCATGTCGCGAAACTTTTACGGCAAAAGTATTGGCATGGGATGCCTGCCTTTCTCAGCAGCTCCTCAAAGACATCCTTTATTAGCCCCACTAGCCTTTTTGTTTTGAGGTCGGAAACGACCAGCGAGAGGACTCTGGGCGCGATTTTCTCGGCGATTTCCGGGATGGGCAGTATTTCGTTGCCTTTGAAATACTTGGCAAATCTGCCCACCCGGTCCTTTTCGTATTCATTTGGTCCTCTCTGCTGGCCTTTCCAGGCTGTGGGGCTTTGTTGGGCCGGCTGAATCGGACTGTCTTCGGAGACTTGGGGATCGTCGGGGATCGGCAGCGAAGGCCAATTCGATCCTATTAGGCTTACTGTGGTCTTTGTAGGGGTTGCCGTTTCACCCTCCATGGCTGAGGTAGAATTAGCAGCCAAGGAGGGCAAAGGAACTAAAACCTCCACCTGTTGTAAGTATGGAGGGGGGTTCTACGAGATAACCAATTTAACAATTCACGTAACAAAGGTAATAACAATATAGACTGGTCTTCAAAACAAGCAAACGTGAAATAACAAGTCTGACGTGGAGGAACGCAACTGCTCTGGATCTAGACTGACTTCGTATTGCTGCGTCTTTCGGTTATATGGAGAGTGGTTGAGTCCATTAGTAGGTGATTCCGCCACAACATAATTATAACACTTTGGAAACAATTATAACCTAATACAAATGATTTGTGCAATGTTATTTGGTTTCCAGAATTTTTATCTAATACAAATAATTTTCAAACAGATTTGCTTGGTCCATAGATGAGACACTAACTGGTCGAACCACTCTGGGTTAGAGCGGACCAGGGAGTAATGGCCATGAAAAGAAGAATAGATACTCACCAGTGTCCAGAACTGGAGCCTCATCACCGAAAGCAGTTTACTGTTATATCTTTGGCGAGAGAGCTCTTACCTCATTGCAGACAATTCAGTCAACGTATTCTAAGCCTCTTCGGTTGGGTAGTGCGTTAATTATATATATATATATATATATATATATATATATAAATGAAAAACCGATCAGAT
Source organism: Sepioteuthis lessoniana (assembly GCA_963585895.1). Classification (NCBI taxonomy): domain Eukaryota; kingdom Metazoa; phylum Mollusca; class Cephalopoda; order Myopsida; family Loliginidae; genus Sepioteuthis; species Sepioteuthis lessoniana. Next base: position 24,820,175 of record OY757924.1, read on the forward strand.
AAGTTGGAGTATTCCTAATATGTTATTAATTTTTTTATTATTCTCAACTAATTTTGACCGGAGGTGATCGTCGGGAGAAAGGTTTTTGTTACACAAAATATTTTTAAAAGGTTGATATAAGAAGAGCGACAAAATATGCTTGCGTGACTGAGCATGTCCATTTGGGAAATGAAAATCATTTTTAGGTAGATTTGGTATCTTCTTACACACACACACACACACATATATATATATATATATATATGAGTAAGGTATGAGGCTTAATCTGACAGATATGTTGTATAAAGAAAACGGAAAGAAAAATACATGAAAAGAGATTTATTAATTAGTTCCACCAACACGTTTCGACATGGATTATTTAAGATATGAAATTCGGAAAATTTCGGTGAGAAAGTGTTTTTGCCATCTTATGAGTTTAAAATAATTTCTACCAGAAATTTTCGAAACGAGTTCGTGGAACTAATAGCTAAATCTTTTTTCATCCATTTTTTATATTTTTCCTTCCATTTTCTTTATACAACACACACACACACACACACACACACACACACACACACACACACACACACACACACACACACACACACACACACACACACATATATATATATATATAAGAAAAACCATTAAGAATTACTCATATTTTTTGTAATAATACTTATTTCAATTGACCCTATATTTTTTTTAAATGTTAGATCTACATCTACAAAGAAATAATGAGAAATTTCTAATGAAAATTTAGAAAAACCTATCTCCTAATTCAAATATCATTTTATTTTATAAAGACCAGGCTATTTGTTTTTCCTGTCTGGTTGACAAATGACATTCACTTCCTGTATCAAGATGTATCAGTTTTTAACCCCTCTTTCCTTTTCACCTCATTTTTATCTAATGGCAAACAAACTTTTAAATCCAAATAGAGGATATAAATAAAATGATAAAGGAATGAATGATTTTGAGGCGAGAAAATTATCTACTAAAAACAATCTGCATGGGTATTAATAACCTGTTAACAAAATCAAATTATGAAATATAATATAGTATATTATTACTATTTTATAAAAAAAACTAAAAAAATTGTCATGCCATTATTCTTATACTATTTAATATAATTGGCCACATTAATAAAATAAAAATAAAAATTATTAGTTGTCTAAATATCTGAGACAAAACTTAATGATTTTTATCATTAAAGTTTTCGGACTATTGTCTTCATCTTAATTGTTATTTCCACAACGTTTCGGCCGATATGTCCTTCGTCCTTCTTCAGGTGTTTGTCGAATTCGGGAACCTTCACGGGACTTCGAACTATGTCCTTTATTGAATTCACGGGGGTCGCCTTTTCTGATTGCGTTTGCCATAACCGCGTAAAAGTGTTAAGTATTCCTGTATTGTTACTCGCCTGCAGTCAGGATTGAACCTGCAACGTCCAGATGGTTGTGTCCTTAGAAGCTTAGGGAGAAAGAAGCTTCAATAAAGGACGTAATTCGAAGTTCTGTGAAGGTTCCCGAGTTCGACAAACACCTGAAGAAGGACGGAGGAGATGTCGACCGAAACGATGTGGAAATAACAATAAAGATGAAGACAAAAGTCCGAAAACCCTTAATGATAAAAACAAAAGTTATACTAGTTGCTGTTAAAAATATATACAAATACAACATAATAATATATATCCTCAAGATTAGAATTATATCTTACACATTATCATAATATTCATATCATTATTAAATCTCAGATCCTTACATTTATAAAATAAAATCATAACTAGTATTATAGATAATACCATATTAAGAATTATCGTTACAATTAATATTACTATTACTATTATTACTACTAACCATCAAACCTATTGATATCATAAACTAATCATCAACTCATTATTATCGTTAGTAATACCAATGCCTGCAAAGACAATAACAGACATCAACAACTACCACAATATGATATTACTTAATATAATAATTAACACCGCCAGCATTGGCCTCCATGTTAATACACACAAAACGGAATTCATGTGCTTTAATCAAACAGGCGACATTTCCGCATTAGACGGAAGCTCTCTGAAACTGGTAGACAAGTTCACGTACCTCGGATGCAGTGTCTCATCAACCAAAAAAGACATCGACACGCAGCTAACGAAGGTATGGACAGCTATCGATAAGCTATCGATCATGTGGAAGTCAGACTTGACCGATAAAATGAAACGCAGTTTCTTCCAAGCAGCGGTCGTATCGATACTGCTATATGGATGCACTACTTGGACGCTAACAAAACAGCTGGAGAAAAAGCTAGACGGCAATTACACAAGAATGTTGCGAGCAATATTGAACAAGTTCTGGAGGCAACACCCCACAAAACACCAACTATTGGCCAACCTACCTTCCATCACGAAAACTATCCATGTTAGACGAACCAAACATGCAGGACACTGCTGGAGAAGCAGGGACAAGCTCATAAGCGATATACTCCAATGGAACCCCACATATGGCCAATCAAAAGCAGGACGCCCAGCTAGAACATACATACAGCAGCTCTGTGAGGATACGGGATGTAGCCCTGAAGACCTGCCAGAAGCGATGAACGATAGGGAGAAGTGGCGAGAGAGAGTCAGGGATATCCATGCTGGCGGCACGACATGATGATGATGACTATATACGACAACATTATAACAAAAATATGATTCATATGTTCTTTGCAATCAATACAAAAACTATACTCTATATCGCTTATTAAATAATTTGAATAAATAAAAACAATTATTTGAAATATAAGAATTAATTTAGATCATATCTTAAAACATATATACTCAAATCCAAAGTACACTAAATTTAATCAAGTTAAAAAATATATGTAATATAATTTAAAAAAAAAAAGCCGAAATTCATTTCACATTAACTTATATCTATTTTTATGGTGACATTTAAATATCAAGCCATTTCTTTGATTTGGTAATTTTGGTAATTTACTGGTATTTCTGTACTAATTTTTTCTTCTCGACAGAGATTACATTTACTTCTGAAATTAAATAAAATTCCATCTAACTAATGGTGTAAGGCCACTATCCTTCAATCTCCAGGACCATTCAGAAAGGACTGTTTGGTCTTTTTAAGGAAGGGTTTGAAAAAGAATGCCTATGACACTAAAACCTCTGCTTCCAATTTCCTGCAGAAATTCCATAATATATTTTTATGTGCTTTCTGTTTTCCATTGGGGAAATGGTTGCTTGTACACTACATTCTCAGAATGACATTTACCATCAACAGGACATTCTTTAACCCTGCTGTTACATAATGGTTTCCTCAAAACTTGTCTATCAACACATGATTTTTTGATTAAATCTTATTATGGTTGCTAATGATTTTATATCAATTATCAGTGCATGGATAACTGATTTTAATTGGTTTCCCATGAAAAACTTTTTTCAATGGGTTATTTCCATGGAAATATTTATCTATAAGCGTTAGGGAGTAAGTAAAGTTGGCGACCGTAGTCGTGGGCGAACAGAAGGCTCGCTTTTCAATAGCTACTACTCCGAAGTGTAGGGGAGGGTGCTACTCCTTTCTCTTGATTGCTCGACTTTATCTTTGATATGTACCTTACTTTGGATGTACTTACTAATAATAGTATATAATTTACAGAAAAGGGGGTTGAACCACATTACTTTGTTTTTCCTATGTTTAGTTTTATTATTTCTACTGCTGCTAAATCTAAATCACTTATATATATATATATATATATATATATATATATATATATATATATATATATATATAGGGGAGTCTTACTTTAATCCTAATTCTATTACATTTAATCGATATTTTCAGGCAAGCTTATATCAAGGTTCAAACCAACTACTATGACTCTACAAATCTTTGTTACATGGACCTGCATTCAATGTCTACAGATCTATGAACGTTTTATAATTGAATATTTCATATTACTGAACTTAGCCAAGCAGTAGCCTACGAATATTGAATATACAAATATGATGGAACTCATAATAGAAATAATTTGCAGACTTGCTCTAAAGAGCGTTCAGTATTCCCTTTTATTCTTTGGATAAACAATGAGAAAGCTCATGAGAGTAGTAATAATCTAATGTACAACCTGGATAGACAACTTTTTCATGATACTAAAAAAAAAAAAGATTCCTTATTATTATTATTATTATTTGAGTAACGTATAAATTGTTCGACATTTTAGAGAAATCGACATTTTAAAGAAATCGACATTTTCTATTATTTTGCATATTAAATACATTATACCCACTAAATATTTAAAAACTCACACAGTCTCACTAGCCAACATCAGGCTCACATATATACATGTTCTTCAACGAGAAACCATTAAACGAACCCTTGGGCGCATTTACACATGCGCAAACGGAGATTGTGTAAAATGCATGTCTTTTCAGGGCTTCTGTTATTCAAACTACTTTTTTTATTTGACTAATTCATTGAACGAACACAATGAGCGGTACTTTGTAAATAGGCAGGATTTATAAAAGTTTTCTGAACAGTTCATTTCAAGAGGTTTTTTTTTTTTGCTTTCTTTTATTAAGTTTTCAACATATTGGCCCAGAAACGTATCATATTTTTTATGTGCCGAAAAACTAGTATTTCCTCTTCATTGATCACAGAAGAGCTACTCAATATTTAGAGATTCACAAAAATAAAATACACAAAATTAAATCATGTGAAATTAATATACAAACATGAAATGCGTCAAAGAACACACACACACACACACACACACACACACACACACACACACACACACATATGTGTGTATGTACGTATATGAGTGTGTGTACGTACGGAGTTGGATTAGTAAGTCCGTGGCTTAACACGTACTTTATTTTAGCTAGAATTTCGATTGTATAATGCTTCGTTAGATTATTATTCGCTTGGGATTTAAGTTCATTGATAAAAAGGAAATCAATTTCAAAAATAAATTTTGCTTCCCTAAAATAAATGCTCCTTTTTTCATTGCGGACTAAGCAATGCACTGATTGGTAGATAGTTAGATATTGGTTTGAAAAAAGGTCCCTTTGAAAGCAAAGCTTCTGCATAATCAATATTTGATAAACACGTGCCTTAATTTTACAAAATATTTCAACGTTTATTGATATCATCTTCAGAATATTTACATTATGTAATTCTGTAAAGATTTTGTCAATAAGTTTTGTAATATTCAAGTGCAAGTAATAAATTATTTGATGTAGAAAATAACCAAGCGAGAAAGGGGGAGTCATAATTTTCCCAAGGTTCGAACTCGCTGCCGTACGTAAGCCACAATGTTACGAGGACTCCAGTGTGTGTGTGTGCGTGTGTGTACTTGTGTGGGTGTGATAAGACCTTCAATTTTTTAATTCATTTTGAGATTTTGCATGAAATAGCTTCATCATTCCAAATATAAACTAATAACAAAATAATTGTTGGCCTTGTACTTCTCTGTACTAATCTCAGTAAATATTTCAGATATTGGCAAAAATGAAAATACTTAATCTTAGAGTTTTATATTTACAATGAAATAGTCAACACTGCTGTGTGAATTTGAGCCGAAAAAAGAGAGTTGTTTGGATAAAACACTTTGCCTTTGAGCCCTGCCGGCGGGGCTTAGAATACACTAACTGTATTCGCTGAAAAAGAGTGATATATTCAAACAGGGTGACCTGGGTATGACACTAAACTGCATCTGGTGGCGAGGTTTCAGTTCAGGATCACTGGAGAATATAAAATCATCTCTTTTTTATCGTAACTACCAGGTTCATCCGGAGTTGTAGTTACTTGAAGCTAGCCTTTTAAAACAAATCTATTTGGCTCATATGTAGGCCTCTAACATGTATGCATTTTCACAACTCCTATTTACGCATAGCTGAGAAGAGAATAGTTGAATTCATGCCTTTCTCAAGAGCATTAACTTGAAGTAAATGAAAAAAAACTCCTCTTGGATCTGAACTCGAGTCATCGATTCCATTTCCCATCATGCTAAGTCCTTCAAGCAGGTACGATCACTCCTAATCACAGTTGCCCGAAAGTAATAGCAACTAAAGGTACTTCACGCTCCTCAGAGCTTCTGAAGTGGAGTCTACTATCCAGAACTAGTTTAGTGTTATATCTAGAACACCCCTATTTTTGCAGTGGATGCAATTGAAGAATCTAAAACCCCACTGACAAAGAAACATACCTGTGACCACGTGTCAGACTAAGTTACTTGATGTGGACAAGAGGGCCAACTTTTAGACAGTGACTTACAAACTCTCTGACATTTATCATTGTTGTGAGTGTCTAAATTTTGTCACCTTGAACCTAAGCTAATATTGAACATAAAAAAATGTGAATTTTAAATATTTTGAGAGAAAGTAAATACAGCCAAAGACTGACTTACTGATATATTTGTTATATAATGAAGGAATGATTTTTTTTATTTTAATCATTTTTCATTTATTATATTTTATAATTCAGTTTGGTTGGGCTTTGAGCTATTCAGCTCTTAGTTCAGGTGCATGGCAGTGGGTACCGTTTACGCTCGCGCGCAAAGGATATGACAATCACAATTGTCTTAATAAACCCCAGATAGGAAATGAGTCTGGAATGTAAATGACGTCATGCCCGGAAGCGATTGTCCTGAGAATTTGAAGATTTTGAAAAAGAGTCAGTTGGGAGGTAAATTTGGACAGTTGGCTTGTCTGCCATTGAGGCAGACAGTTGAAGTTGGGGTCCGACCATGATGGTGAGAAGTTGGCTCCGACAATGATTTTGAGAAGTTGGGGTCCGACTATAATGTTGAAAAGTTGGGTCCGACTATGGTGTTGAGAAATTGAGATTAGACCACGAGATGTGCCGAGAGTTGGAGTGTTGTTAGCATGATATGATTACAAAAGACTTTTAAGAATTGTTTCTCTTCTAGTGTCGAAGAACCGAAGTTAGAAGTTAATAAATGCGTTCGTACCTGAACAACGGAGTCGCCTGTGTATTTGAGTCTGCCTTTTGTGTTTTGTACTGTGTATCGTATTTGACTGTATTTGAATATGAATACGTATGGCTATACAACATAATACACATTTGGTGCGCCGTGACGTGCTATGTCTTAGCAAGAAGAAAAAAAAAAAAAAAGAAAGACACAGATTGATTTTGAACTTGGGTTTTCCACCGTACCTTAGACGATTAGAAGCGGCTAAAAAAGATGGAAATCAATTTTGGGCGACTAGTTGAGAGAGAGAGAGAACGTAAAATGAACATTAAAACCTTAACTCGAAAGAAAAAAACAAAAACTTTGCCAAGAAAACAAGGGAAAGAAAAAAAATGTGGCTCCCCAAGAGTAGAAAAAAGAAGAAAAAATGTTCGATACAAGGCCCTGGGACGAAGAAGAAATAAATTAGAACAAAAGAATCGAGGAGAAGGCAGGAAAAGAAAAAAAAAGAAGAGGAAAAATAAGGTACATTGCTCATTGTATAAGTTTTATGTCGTTCTCTGTCGTTTTTAAGTTTGGTTGTGCCCGATAGAATTTATTTAATTACGTGAAAGAAAAAAAAGAAGGAAAAGTGGTAGGTACATTGCTCAAATTAAGAAAAGTAATTTTTTCCTTCTGTGGATCTTTGAATTTCCTGGTTCGCGTTGATAAAATTTGGCTAATTATGGGAAAAATTTGGTTGTATATGTCTTTTAAGGTTTTAAGTGTTTCGTCCAATAGAATTTAAATAATTATAAAAGAAAATTAGAAATCGGTGATAAAATCCAGTATATTTCATACATGAGTTAATACAGTTACTGCTATGTTTGGGCTGTAAATCAGAGGGGAAGGAAAAAAGAAGAAAAAGAAAGATGGGAACGGTGGACAGATATATTGTTCTTATGTTAAAATGATTGACAGGTCATAATGTAAACTTCCTCTTGGGTTTTGAATTCCAACTTTCATGAATGAACTTTGATAGTAAACAAAAATTTTGTGAATTAAATTTTGTAGTAACTTGTGGATGCTATCATAAAGCATAGCAATTTTATAGTGTGACATTTTTTTTGTGTGTCTTTCAAATACGAGCTCTAGGAAGGATTCGGAAATCGGCGATATTTGTCTGGAGAATGCTCATATACCCTTGGATCCGTCGTCAGGAATGTGGGATGTTGGAAAAGTTGTGGAAATTGGAAGTGTTCTGTGAAGTCTCCCGAGAATGGGATCGATATTTTGTGAAGGTTTCCCCCTAGAGAGGGGTCGAGAATTTTGAGGTACTGGTTAGTAGCCAGGCCAGCATTTTGTGAATTCCCCTTGGAATGGGTTTGAGATTTTATTTGAGGTACTGGGTAGTGGCCAGACTGGGTTGTGAAGGTCCCCCCTGGAATAGTGTTGAGAATTTTGGGGGTTTGATAGGAGGCCAGACCGTTGTGTTGAAGAGGATATTTTGAAATTGGGGATGGGAGATTAGGGAGTATGTGTGCAAAATCTTGACGTATCTCATTGTATGTACCGAGAAATTTATGGATTCGGTTTTGAATTGTTCTAGGTGAAATATAGTTGACCAAATCGATGAATAAGTAAAGTAACCTCGTTAACTATTGAAAAAGACTAAAAGACAAAGTAAAAGATTTGTGTTGCTTAGGAAAAGAAACCCCGGGATATCTTAACTCATCTTTGGAAGTAAGCAAGAAACTAGTATTGTGTTGTCGTGGTCGGAATAAGTAAAAATGAAGAAATAATGGCTGGATACGAGCCATGTTTTTGTAGAGATACTCGCTGAAAGAAAAAAAAAAACATGTACTCGTAAACTATTGAAAAGATGAGAGATAGACCGATTGACGGTGGTCAAAAGTTGAAGAAAAAGGGGACGAAAACGCGAACAGGTTTGTGTTGGTTGGAAAGAAAAATAGCTTCCTGGAAATTTTACCACATTTACTTTGGTTTGATTATGAGTTATGCTTAGTTGTAATGGACGCATTAATGAGAAATGTACAGGGCACGAACAATGATGGTGTGTGTTATATATATATATATATATGTATATAAATTAATGACAGATATTACGAGAAAAAAGGTTAGAAGTAATGAGTTACGGATGTAGAAGGAAAGCTAAAAGAGCGAAAGACAGAAAATGAGCAACTGATCCGTGAAAAAAGAAAAAAAAGACAAGAGAAAAAAATACACGCTAATTGACAAAGTGAACAAACAAACAAACAAAAAAACGAAAAAAAAAAAGAAAAAGAAAAGTAGAACCAGAAAATATAAAAAAAATTGAAAAAAAAAAAAGGAAGGACGATACGAACATTTTTTTTACTGACGTTTAGTTTTAGGACTGTTGAAATTTACTAAGCTTTTTGCTTAGATGTGGCACAAGGCCATATGAAAGTGGCACCCAATGAGACTCGAACTCATTTTAGTTTTAGGACTGTTGCATGATTTATTGTCTTGTTTTTTTATATTTGAATTATTATTATTGCTGTTACTGTAATTTTATTGGTCAAGTCGACATGAGGAAGAGTGTTACATTAGTTTAAAAGATATTTGGATTTTATTTTGTGGGGAGGAAAGGTGTGTTATTTGATTAAGGAATGATTTTTTATTTTTATCATTTTTCATTTATTATATCTTATAATTCAGTTTGGTTGGGCTTTGAGCTATTCGGCTCTTAGTTCAGGTGCATAGCAGTGGGTACAGTTTACCCTTGTGCACAAAGGATATGACAATCTCAATTGTCATAATAAATCCCAGATAGGAAATAAGGCTGGAGTATAAATGACGTCATGCCCGGAAGCGATGGTCTTGAGAATTTGAAGATTTTGAAAAAGAGTCAGTTGGGAGTTGACTTAGGACGATGTAGTCAGACAGTTGGGTTGTCTGCCTCAATGGCAGACAGTGGAAGTTGGTGTCTGACCATGATGGCGAGAAGTTGGGTCCGATCATGGTGTTGAGAAATTGAGTTTGGACCACGAGATGTGCCGAAAGTTGGAGTATTGTTAGCATAGTATGATTACGAAAGACTTTTAAGAATTGTTTCTGTTCTCGTGTCGAAGAACCGAAGTCAGAAGTTAATAAATGCGTTCGCCGGTGTATTTGAGTCTGCCTTTTGTGTTTTGTACTGTGTATCATATTTGACTGTATTTGAATATGAATACTTATGGCTATACAACATATTGAGCTTATCAACTAGACCATTACTTTCATATGTTTTATTTTCAGTGGATATCATTTTTGTAGACTAGAGTCAGAAGAGATCATTTCTACTGCAGCGTGTTCTATCTTCTATAAATTTGTCATATTCAGTCAAGGTTAATTGTTAAGAGTGTTAGTAAATCGTTTGATGATCTCATATTATTGGTCCTTATTATTTTTCAAAAGTTTGCATTTACTTTGAAAATTGTTACCACATTGAACTGAACTTACCTATTAGCGAAAGTCCCAGTGGTTTACGGATCGTCTAGTTGCAAATAATAATGGTTATATTCTTAAGAAATAAACTTTCCATATCTATTGGTTTCTAATTTAAACCCTTCGAGGTTTTTTTTTTACATTTGAACATTTTTTATTTCCTAAATATCCGTCATTGAATAACCAAATATTAACGACTTAGAATACTTATTTTAAAGCGAAAAGTTTCCGATTCTGCTTGTTGGAATTCGGGCGAACAATCTTCACCAGCAGTACGCTTAAAATCTTACGCTACTAATCATCAACTCTGATTGTTGTGCAATTCTTTAAGTGTTCACTGAAAAAACCTCTTGATATGCTGATTTTTATTGATTTTCATGTGTATTTCTGATTTGATCACTGCAATTTGAACTCAGAGACATTTTAAAAAATTACAACATCATTGTTTTATTTTTTGAACGGTTTTAGTAGAAATTTCTTGTTTCAATAAATTTCTTGTTTTAAAGAAATATCTATATGATTATAGATTTTCTTATCTATGCAAATTTATCTATCTCAGTTGAATTATAGGAACGTCTATGCGTTACAAATACATCAATATAGCGAGTATTTTAGTCATGAACTAAGCCTAGTGTGACGTGGTATGCTACCGAGAGAGGGAAGGGGAGGTCAATTCCCCTACCCTTCTGTGTTTGAATCAACAGGCACTAAGACTGACCGCTAAAACGGTAGGAGAATGAAGGTCAAAGCTACCCGCACCCCATGATCTGTAATCAGTTGAACAAAGAAAGGAATCCAGGTCACTCGGGTATCGTGACCAGATGGAATAGTGGGAGAAGGAAAAAGTCAAATGATTGGCCTATAGACCCTTAGCGCCAAAATGCCATTTTCCGTTTAAGGAATCTAGAAAAGAATCTTTAGTTTGGGACAGAAATCGGCGAGAGAAAGACGCCGACTCAGCCAACTCTGAGGAAAATCTCCTGTAAAAAGAATGAAACAGTTCTGGACAGAAGTCAGCGTTAGAAAGACGTGCTAAAATTCGGCCAAACCCCGGGAAGTCCCTCGCCCGTAAAAAGAGAGAAAGGAACCTGAATATTAAGCCTTGTCAAAGATAAGTACAACTTAAACGGTTTTCCTTCTACCCTTCCTAAATATTGGGAAGTTATATGTATTCAAAAAAAGAAAGAGAGAACTGAAAGGATTCTGTTTCATCATTAGCAAATTAGTGAATGAACTTTGTCACATGCTCTAGTCCGGTGAGTTAGATATTTTCTCAAGTAAAAGAAAAAAAGGAGAAAGAAGAAAAGGACCGTTGAAAGACATCATTTTGGCTTAATATTGCCGGTATTTCAAAAATTGCACCTTAAAACATTGCAAGGGAAGTTTGGAAATTTGACTGCTGTTAGTATTGTCTAACCTTGAAGTCCGTTTTTCCGATATCTGAGGGGGTAGGAAAACGAAGGACTTGGTGGGGTATGTGAAAGTTAATTGGATACCCCCTTACCAGCGTCGGAGATCAGTCTAGCCCCAAATTAACCCCCACATTATATGCCGGTTTACCATATGCCCGAAATAGGAGTCTTGACAAGGACTGATTTTGCGGAGGGTCAAGTGCCAGACTACCCTCGACGTTACATGCGCATAAAATGAACACTCGCCCCGGGAAAATTATTTATGCAGCGTCACACTAGTATAATTGTGGCACATAACCTGAAGTATATGACTCCCAGTGAGAATCGAACTCACTAAAATAATCTGCTCTCAGAGGCAAAATCTAGTGAGTATTTTTATCACGGAAATACCAGATAATTTTCTGGGGATTGAATATCAACAGTAGAAATGAAACATCCACCGTCATTCGATGATTGTGGTCAATGTCCACACCTTTTGTTCAACGAGCAAAGTTTTTAAAAAGATTAACAAAAAGAAAAAATGTAGCAACATTTCAAAACGTTGCATGATAGTCACCCTACACAGAGGAACTGTCCTGAGTCAGACCAGAGGAAGAGAATAAAGAGAATAAAGTGAATGAATTAAACAATTGCAATGGGCTGCGTATTTTTCTTTTTGCTGTCTTTGTTTTACTTTCTTCCGTCGCTACATCTAAATATATGATACTTTTATTCCAGTTCACACGCATATACACAGACAGTATAAAAAATATTTACATGTAGACATACACGTATATACATGTCTATATATTTGAGTTTGTGCATACGTACATTCTGTGAGTTCTTTAGCACGCACACACACACACACGCACGCGCATATATATATATATATATATATAATTCAGACACATAAACGCACATACATATATACAGATATGTATATTCTAAGGAATATATTTTCATAGTTATATTTAAAGGAATTAAAACCACACATAAACACACACATATACGTATATATGTGTATATATACACACGTAAACGTTTTCTTGTTCTTTTTATATACACACATATACATACGCAGACGCACTCATATATTTAGAGCGTTTGCATACATACGCGTATTTTAGATGAATGCAATATGTATGTATTCAGACAAACGAACGTATAATTACAGAGAAATATAATGTATGGAAAAAGGTCTTTATTTCACTTTTCCAGCTGGTGTTGAATATCAGGGAATTGTCCAACATTTTTGATCGGACACTTTCAGCTGTTGCTTCGTTGTTAAAATTCTAGTCACGGATGGTTATTTACTGATAATTAGCGTCATCGTATCAGTAATGTAAAGCCTCTCATATCAGCAGACAATTTCATATAGCTCGGTAGCAATATCCCATCTACTAAAAGCAATGTCACATACGCATAGGTAAGGCATGGTTTGTTATTAATAGGTCATCAATCATATAGAAATTTCATCTCTTTAATAAAATGAATTCAAAATTCTTCCAAGTTGTTGACGTGTTAGTACTACTGTATGCCTGAACTAATTGGACTGTAAAAAGACTTAGAGAAAAAGCAAGATGGCAATTTTATGAGGATTTTACGAGCTGTTTTGAACAAATCCTGGACGCAGAACCCAGCAAAACAACTGTAAGGCCACTTACATCTTATCTCATAAACAATTCGAGAAGGCGAACTAAACATGTTGGGCACTACAAAGGAAATAAGGACAAAACCATAGGCAATGTTTTCCTATTGACTCCTACATATAGATACACCAGTACTGGCTGACCAGCAAAACCTTAAATTCATCCGCTCTCTGCGGATACTGGACGCGGTTTAGATGACCTACCAAGAACTATGGCAGATAAGGACTGATTGCGAGATAGATAGATAGATAGATATTGTTCTCAAGCTAATTACATTCAAGATAGAAATATTTGATATATATCATCAATCAGTCGCCATCTATTTCAATCGTCCATTGCTTTTGCTAGATTCTCTAAACGGCATCCAGTGTATTCACAGAGCTGATGTACATAAATTTTTGCTGGTTAACCAATAATGGCGCGTCTGGAAAACGTCTTGTTATTCTTACTAGGATGATTTGTGAGATGGGAGATAAGTTGCCGTACAACTACTTTTCTGTGGGGTGCTGTTTCCAAGATTTTTTAAAACAGCATATACGCCTCCTTGTGCAGTTCTCATTTAGCTTTTTCTTCATTTCCTTCGGTTTGATTTTTTGGTATTGTCGACATTTGAAGATTTCTAAGCTATAAAAAAAATTGAATCATTAAATTTTGATTACGTAAGTTTGATTAATTTGTCAATGTTTGATTGATCAGTATATTTTCAAAGTTCCATTATTCAATTATTTGACTTCCAAGTAATCTATCGCCTCCTTCACTTCGACACTGAATAACTCAACATGGGCTGATATGCCATTAAACCGACAAACCAACCAATCAACCATTTTAATTCATTGCAGACCACCGAATGCGTTACATAGCCGTCATTATTCAGGCGAAAGGCAGAACTGCAGTTTGTTGGGTTATTGTCTCTAATTTTGTGAGACTTCAGTTCATGTACACTGCTATGGGAAGATCACCTTGGAAAAATGGTTAAGCAACCTTGTTTTGTAGATCATTTATTACTACCTGACCCTGTTTCATATATGCTAAGCTCACGTGATTTTTGTTGGTTCTGTTACTGTTGTTGTGAGTTTGATTCTTACTTGAGTAACCAATGTCCTCGTATCAGCTTAAGTTAAAACTATGGGCACTAAATATTGTAGTTTAATGATTTGCATGGAAGGAACATTTCAGGAGATAGAATCTGACTGACTACGTTTAACTTGGTAAATAATAATGATTATTAATATTGTGATTATAATTGCAATTTGTATTTTTCTTACTCCTCGCTACTTCATCATTTCTTTCTTTCTTTCTTTCTTTCTTTCTTTCTTTCTTTCAATAAAACTCTTTTTACTAATCACTTCATATACCTCTCAAAATCTAATCCAAACAACTCTCTGCTGTTTTCTTCTCTCTCAAGACTCAATTACCAATCTACTTACCTGTCTGCACGCGACTGGGGCGTATTTAAACTGCATCTTATCTGATCCACACCAATTTTAAGTTGTCGCAATTCCCTGCCCTAGGGTTTGAGAATTAGGGGCTCAGACATGAATCGCTATACGTAAGGACATAAATGGCATTAAAGATTACAATTCCCCTCTCTTACCGACCAACCAACTGCGTTTTCGGCTTTATTTCGTCTATCTTATACCTTATGCTGTTCTCTTTTCATTAACAAAAATATTTATTGTATTTGAGACTTATCTGCTGCTTACTTCAATTCTGCCATGTTTAAAATCGTCTTATTGTCTTTTGTCTAGTTATCTTCTTTTTACCTTTATTGTTCTCAAGCTAATTACATTCAACCCTCATCTTGTATCCTTTTCTTTAAAACTATTTTATCCCTCAGGGCGCTTTTTTTATTGTTTGTTCCTTTTTTATTTATTTAGTTATTTGTTATCTCTTTCTATCCTGCTTTGTTCCCGCTTTCTTTCTTTCTTTCATTCTTTCAAAATATTATTTCTTGACTTTTTTTGCCATGATACTTGATCTTCCCTTTTTATTTCGTTTTTCTTTCCTCGTCTGCTTTCCTAACGATCTTATTAGGCAATCAATAATTGTGGCCTTGTACCATCATAAATTGCTTTTGAAAATATTAGTGTCCCTTATATATGTACACAGATTCCTTCACTGCCCTCTCCAGTATATATATATATATATATATATATGGCGTGTTTTGTTGAAACAAAGCAGCGGGCTTTATTCTTTCTCTCTTTAGAAATAATAATTCCCCTTTTATTTTTAACCAAATGTAGCAAAATCATGCCTTGTACGATGGAATAGAAGATCTTTTTTATGAAATCATTATGAAGCCACCAGATTTTTTCTGCATATCATTAAAGGCAGTCATTACTGAGATGATTCAAGTGATTATTACCCTGTAGAAATGTGCACGCACTATTAACAATTTTGCACGCTGCATTCAATTGTGCCTTCAACTGAACGGCGGACATCTACAGTATGTACTGTAGGGGTCCTCTTGAGATTGTTAATTCATATGGCTGCAAATCCTAAAATATTATCCTTTTACTTTTCAATAAATGTAATTTTTATTACCTGTAGTCTTTGATTTGCGTCCTTTTGTTTAAAAGATTGTAAAACACTTTTAATTAAGGTGTAACACAAGTTGAATTTTTAAGCGTAATACGGCTGGTTTTAATTGAATTTTGCCTTCTTCTAGACTGGTTGCCGTACTTAGTCAACCATATTTACTCCTAGTTGGAGGTAGAAGTAAGGATTCATCTTTTTCCCAAGTGAATTAGCGCCAAGTGAAACGCATATAGCTTCATCCAGGATTTGAACAATCGTTACTGAATCAATTTCCTACGACAGTAACTGTTACACCAAATGCGCATCTTTCTTTCTTTCTCTCTCTCTCTCTCTCTCTCTCTCTCTCTCTCTTTCTCTCTCTTGTTGTTGTTAACATGACAAAAGAAAACCACAAGGAAAATAAAAGTATCACTGACGTAAAAATACGCACGCAGTAAAATCTCTAAATACGTTTTGGATGACAAAACCAATATAATTACCCCAACAATATGAGCAAAAAAGGATGTCCTGTGCTGGTATATAACAACATACCCAAGCATATCACTTTTATAATTTGTCTTAAGGAGAAGATGGCTATAATCACTAAAGAAGTAATCCCTCTGGTTTTCTTTTAATATTCTGATAACGAGGCTGTTGAGGTAAAAACACAAAAGACATCTGCTGACTGTTATTTATTGCCAAAATGATATTAAGTCTCATATAATCTCTATTCATCCTATATTTCTACATAGCCGTGCAAACAAGAAAATAAATAGCAACATAGGTGCCCCGGGTTCGTTAGGTTATGACAACACGGCCATGGTTATCCTCTAACACCGCAACATTCTAATCTAAGGCATTGGTCTAACTCCCGCACAACTCCTGATCCACTGTCGATTTGTGATTCCATTCCTTCACTACCCAAACTATAAAAGCAACACCTTGAATGTATAGCTAAAGCAGAACGCTGGGAAGAGAAATCCCACCAACGCAATGCACAAATGAAGAAGAGGTATCACAGAAATACATATAAACTCTGCTCTCAAAAGAAAGGTGATATAGTAGCTGTCCAAATTCAAGTCAATCCCCTGTGGACCACTAAAAATAGACGGGTCAATGCACCAACTGATACAAAAAAATTGCAACATTTTTTTTTTTTATGGTTTTATATCTACTCTACATCATACTAAAAGTTGGACAAGATTCTAGTATGGGAAAGTTTTAAATTTCGAAGTTGAATATTTTCGACTTACAAGTCATTTTCCATTACGTTTTAAAACACTAACTCGGTCAGTTTTCTTGATAAACCAATAAATCTTGCATTTTTACCCATGTTTTCAGAGTCAATCTTTCACATGAAATGGTTGCCAGTGATGTTGAATCACCCCTTATACCATATCTAAGGTTACCCATACCCCACCCCGATTCACATAAGTCATAACGTTTTTTCAAAGTTGTTCACACTTCTACCTCATCATCCTCATCGTCTATGACAGGAGTATTTTTCATATTGTCAAAGTTGCCGTCTTAACAATGTCCACATGCACTGGTACATTCTATCCCTTGCATTCTGCAGGTACACATTGGGGTATTGCATCCTTCCAAACAGTTGCAGTGAATCATCTGAATCTGTTCATCGAGAGCAGGACTTTTGTCTGTCATCACTGGAACAAGTTTGTCCCCTTTTACCTTCCATCCCCTCTCAGATAGTTCCATTTCATCTCTACATCCCATCCACTCCATAACCTGGTAGTAAGTCCGCAGAGAATGAAATCTACAAGCAGAGGCGGTTGGAGGGTGTCGTTCTGGCGTGACGAACATCTTTGCTCTTGCAACTTTCTTGCAGAGCATATTGTATCTAATCGACGCCAGTGAGTCCTTCTTATCTCCATTGAATAGTGCTATAATTGCCTTAGAACCATTGCTTTCCATAACATCCTGCGTTTGCTTTGGTCGAGATAATGCTTTTGAACAGTCTTTCATTGTCTTTTCTCTTTTGATGATTCAAAGCTATTCTGTAACGGTTACTGAAAAAGGAGATTTTCTTTTGATTAGATTAGTGATATGCATTGCATAAAAATAAAGTAAAGTTAGCGACAGTTGTCGAGGGCTACCCGAAAGCTCCCTTTTCCATAGCTTCTACATCAAGGTGTAGGGGAGGGTGCAACTCCTTTTCCTGGATTGATCCACTTTACTCTCGAAACGTACCTTATAAGCTGAGTGTTAAGCAAGGACATATTAAGTACCACTTTTTGAGTCTTTGGTATGATTCGAGCTGAGATTGAGCTCCGGTCTACCGGGTCATTGGCGAACTCTTTACCACTAAGCCTCGTGATAGCTCAGTTGGCAGAGCGGAGGACTGTTGATGTAATGTAATACCGGATAAAATTATGCATACAAAATTATCCTGAAATTAGAAATTATTGCCCAATTTCATTATTATTCCACTATATGTCGTTAAGTCTGTTTTATGCAAATTAAGTTTACCTAAATATAATATTGTTCGGAAAAAATATGTTTTATCAATGGGTATATAAAAAAATCTTGAATTCATTTAAATATAATCATAAAATATGTAATCACTTTCGTTTTTAATGACTGCAGTCTAACAGGACGACAAATTCCATTTCCACATTTAATAAAATCTGGAGTTTTCCTCGGAAAAAGATTGAAATATTGTTTTTAACTTTCTTTCTGAATATTCTACAACGTATGGCATGTTCTTGTGAACAAAAAATAAAAATCTGTTGGCGCTGAATTTGGAAGAAGTGGGTTGCATTTGTTGAAAATTAACGATATTTAGATTTAACATGCAAACATATATTGATACCCTCTCTTGTAAAATGTTATTACTTTAGAACTTTCCGATAAAATAAACAGTAGAGACTAACATTCTGTTTAAAACCTTATGGCAGTGGAATTCCAAGGGTTTTCCTCAAAATTGAGTATAATATACAGTACGAATTGATATTTAGTTTAAAACCTACGTATCACTGATCAATGCAGGATCAATTCCTTCAGTCAATCTTATCATCGGTTATATTTTACTGGATAGCAGAATTTACAAAACTATCTGACCAATTTTTATGACAAAACGAAACAGTTAAGTGGAAATTATATCAAGGAACCATATAGCATGACCCAAGTTCCCATGAAAAAAAAAAAAACAACAAAAAAAAAAAAACAACAAAAAACAAAAAAAACCCCCAACAAACAAACATAATTGCGTATAAATTATTAGTACGAAGCGTAGTTACTTGACGTTATCACTGTTTACTAATGAATACTACCGTTAGTTACTTGAAATCATATAACTGCTTAAAAATTTGAACAATAATTGCTAGAAAATAAAAAGATTGATTTAACCCAACAAAACTTGACGAGCCATAAAAGTGAGCAAAAAGAAAAAAACTACAAAAAATAAATAAACAAAAACAAGCATTTTGTATTTTAGGAAAACTTGCGGAAAAATGTAATTTCGACTCTGTCATGATAAAAGTTTTAAAGTATGTATTTACTTAATCACTCCACTGCAAGTAGGATGTGACACAAAGTCAATTTTTAAGCAGGGTAGAATTGGTTTAAATTCAGAGTCTTCTTTCTCGAAGAATGATTAAAATTGATGATTAAATCGATTTAAAAAAAAGAATTTTTAAAAACGTTTAAAATCACTGTTGTTATAAGCTCTTTACCACAACTGCCAGTTTCACGATAGGATATTTACTATATATATATATATATATATATATATATATATATATATATATATATATATATAAATTTTTTGTTCGTAGTCAGATCGTTAATTACAGTTTATTGAATCCACTCGGCTGTTGCCGATACACATACTGGAGACTCATATTCTCAGTAAGTTTTTCTCCCAAAATATCTTTGCTATATGTGACCAATATCGTAGCATTTAAAAACTTTTCTTTCCAACTATCGAAAAGACATTAAAACTGAATGTATCATTAATATACAAAATGAAGAAAATTCTGGCGAAATCCAATTCAACATTCCACATCTCAAATTTTCTCATCATGCAATTTATTCTTCAGACATGTCAGTTTCAGATTATCATTTGGTAAAGGGTTTCAATAAGTTCAAAAATCCAACAATTCGTTGAAGTTTCAGGCAAATCAATATCATCTTCATTATTTCCTTAGACGCACCATGAAACCGCTAGATTTGGTATAGTTTTGTTACAGTATATAGGTTATTTTACGCATTATTCGATACAAATAACATTTGTTTGTACTGATTTATACGGTCTATTCTATCTAATAAAAATAATTAGGACACAGATATATGGCTTCACGTATTCCTATCTAATTATAATAATTTGAATACAATTATATCGTTTCACGTAACTATTCTAATTTAAAAATAATAACTATTTGTTTACACAGTTATATGGCTTCATGTATTCTTATCAACGACTAATAATTTTCAAACAGATCCATAGGACCCATAAATAGGACCCTAGCTGTTACTACCACTCCGGGTCAGAGTGAACTGATTGTCCACATTTCTTAAAGCTCCATAAAGCTCATGACCAGATGAAGTTTAGGGTCATACCCAAGACATGTAGCGAAGACTTTCCTCTCTACAGGAAATAGTCGCTATATTTTAAGTTTCGCAAACTGGGCTGTTAGAACTGTTTGATTTCTGTGAATTCGCAAACTCATGATGATATCGATGCTTCTGGTTCAGAAGAAGAGAAGAATGGATGATTGAATAATAATTGTGAGTGCTATCATAGACCTCACAAAATCATCAGGTTATCATGTGCCATTTTTGTTAATTCCGGTTACATGCCTACAAAAATAATGATAATAGAATTCAAAGGGTAGGTAAAACGTCAACGAAATTCAGTAAATAATCTTTACTTACTGAATAAAGACAGTGAATCATTTGAAATTCTTTGGTGGCAAAATTTATTGTAGAAATTTTGTATCATTCTAATACACACACACACACACACACACACACACACACACACACACACACACACACACACACACACACACACACACACACACACACACACACATTTATATATATATATGTATATATATATATATATAATGGGATTATTATCATCATATTTTTCTCATCAACTTTTGGTAAAATTTAGAAGGCTGACTTTGAAAATTCTAATGATCTCATTGATTAAAGAGAATTTATTGCCGTCTATTTTGTTTGAAAAGCTGGACAGAAAGCCGATTTAATGAAAATAATTTGTCTTTCTTTTCCATGTGTTTCCTTTTCTTTCTCCTTATTTGATTACCTGTATAAGATTAACATTTGTCTGCTTCTTATCTTACCTCCTAGTTAGACGTCGTAAAAATGTATGGACGTTCTGATTTCGTTCTTATCGTGTTAAAAATCTAAAAGCAACTGCAGGGCGTCTTGCTTTCTTTTCATTGAAAAACAACTGTGAATTCGAGTTTGCGAGACCGGTTCGAATTAAGCTGCGTCTGTCATGCTGGTTGCGTCTATCAAAATGACAGACCCCCAGTCGGGAAGAAGAACTGACATCGGCTGCACTGAGCGAAGCGACTATCAATTCTTTAGTGATCTTCGTTACACAAATCTACCACGCAGTGTATCTGTGTCAGCAAAAGACCGACAGGAGTGCTGACACGTTAGATTTAGATTTTATATCAATTGATTATTTTTTTAGCTGTGATTTTCTCCTTACCTCTCCCGACTGAAATACTTAACATATCTTAAAGTCAAAAAAAAAGAAAAAAAATAGTTTGAGAAATATCGTGTATCATCAAGTTAAAATATCTAATAGAATTTGTAAACATACATAATTTAAACAGCATATAGAATGTAGTACGATCACAGTTATTACTACCCTTTTGTGCTAGTTTGCTAAGTGCAAAGGTAATATTCCGAAAATGGTGCAATCTAGGCGTTATTAAATAATGTTTTTCTTTCATGGAGAAATTCCTCGAAGTTTTGTTGCTCTTTATGCATTGATAAACAATCGACAACCTCTTCTTGATCAAACATGCGAGCCCTCTAAAAGTTTCCTTTTGGATATGGGGCCATAGCAGTTTATGTCATAGTGCTCTCAAAATGGATTTAAATAGTTTTGATTAGACCATTTGGCATTTCAAAGCTAGCCATTATTCTGTTATTTTTTTCTTAAACAGATGGCTTGTTCATTTTTACACCTTAAGATGTATTATACAGGCAAAAATGATAAAATTAACATACGAATTAAGTGTGCTAATTTCAAAATTTTAAAATTGAAGGTTATTTTCGTTTCAAATAAAAGTCTTCTATAAAAATATGTCAGGCAAAATTATAAATGCACTTGCTACTACTCCATGCTTCTTTACCTTTTCCTGTTCAAAATGGAAGTAGTTCAGTTCAAAATGGGAATAGTTCATTTCAAAATGGGAATAGTTCAGTTCAAAATGGAAAAAAATATTATAAGTATAAATATAAAAATATTTTATAAATTATTTTATATATATATATATATATATATATATATATATATATATATATATATATATATATATATATATATATATATATATCAAACACGTACATTTATGTATATATAAGTATTATAAGATGTTAACAATTTTATTGCTAAAATAATTTATAAAATATTTTTTATATTTATACTTATAATAATTTTTCCATTTTGAACTGAACTATTCCCATTTTGAAATGAACTATTCCCATTTTGAACTGAACTACTCCCATTTTGAACTGGAAAAGGTATCATGTTGTACCACAACTAAGGTAAGTTTAGTAAAGAAATATTGAAACTGGTCAGCGCCGCCATATTTGATTTTTTTGTATACTTTCTTTAAAAATTTAAGATAATATAACGTCTTCTAATAAAGCTGGTGCATGGAAGAAAATTCATAATGGCTGAGTAGTTGAGATGAAAAGTAACAGAAATTAAAATAAAAGGAATGATTTTGCCCGTGGTGTAATGGTTATCGTCATAGGAAATGGTCACGGCGACACGAGTTCAAATCCTGGACGAGACTGATTGCATTTCACATAGCGCTAATACCCCAGCTATAGGTAAATCGTAGGGCAGGCTGGGTTCTTCAGCCTTGATAAGGCAACTAGTCTTTTGAGAAGGAAAACTCTGAATTCAAACCAGTTAAACTCCGCTTAAAAAAATTGACCTTGTGTCATATCCTACCCGAGCGGAGGGGTTGGTAAATATGATAAAAGGAATGATTGTCTAAAATTATTTGTAACTGAAAATTCTTAACCTAACAATAATTACAAATCATGTACTACTAAAGTGGGTAAATAGAAAAGCAGTAAGATTAACAGTGAAGGTACCGTTTGTTCTTGCAGAAATAAAGAATTATTGTATATGATTAGATGACTTTATACTATAGATTTTAGTCGGTTAACGGTAGAGAAGCTGTTATTCATCGACAAATTCGTCGAATGTGAGTTTAAATCATACTTTTTCTTTCCTATCCATGTTATTTACAGATGAATTTAGATTTAAAGTAAAACATCTGAAAGTGTGATAAAAGACACAAGTAAAAAAAACGAAAACGAAATAATAGCAGACTGTGTTTCTGCTAGTTTAATTTAAGATAAAAGTAAGGCTGCTAAATGTATGACGTATGTATTTACCCTCCTTCTTCGCCACGGGCGGATGTTTGACTTGATCACTTTTCTAGCGGAATACAACTGGTTTGAATTCAGAGTTTTTCGTTTCCTAGACTGATTGCCTCACCAAGCCTATAGAGCCTAGACTTCCATCCATAGTTGTATTGGGCAAATATACTCATACTTGTCCAAAGGGTATTAGTATTATGGGAAATGCAAACAACCTCGTTTAAGATTTGATGCTGAATCTATTTTCAACGACGATAACTGTTACGCTACGAGTGCCTTCATGTGTATGAAATAAATGTATTGCTAATGATAAAATTATTCTACTATGAAAATGCATTTAAATGATTTATTGTAGAAATGCATTGACAATTAAGAAGAAATGTGTTTTCAGTGGTATGAAATTAAAGCAAGCATTATTGACCGAACAAAGTTAGTATATGTATAATGCTTATGATGGGAATATCACAAAAGTCAAGAATCGACGATTTTTTTAATAGTAAAAGCAATGTTTACTAACGGAAAAGGGGTATAAATGTATAATGTAAAAACATTATCTTACTGTAGAAACGCAATGAAAACCAGAAAGTATAGAATTGTCTGTGTTCCTGAATTAAGGAAAAAGTTACTGAAGTAATACTATGATTATACGCATATTAATGAGTATTGATAAAGGTTTGATTCTGATAATGAACTAGGTTAGTCATTAACAATTTATTTAAAATATCTATATACTTATTTTTCTTCTCATGCGTGTCCTTTTAATGTGCTAAACCATATATTCAACTAGCTAGCAGTTTGCATGGCAAAATACACAGGAACTAGGTAAGACTAAATTTTATTTGAATTCTAATTCTATCATTTACAATCACAGAGAAAAATATCATCTTCATGCTAGCACGAATTTCCCTGACCCACTCTCGCCACCCATCTCTATCGTCCATCGCTCCCGGCTGGTTCTCCAGGCTACATCCTGTATCAGCACAGAGCTATTGTTGATAGGTTCTAACTGGTCGTCGAACTTTTGCTTGTCCATGTAAGGGGGTGGGGCTATGTAGCCCTCACATGGAGAAAAATATATCAGAAGATTTCCTCGTTGAACAAATATTTTTTTCATAATTCTTCTTTTTTTTTAATAGTGCAATGTTATTATTGTCGTGAAGATTATGGGTCAAGCATTAATTATTCATGGAATTTGCCCCTTTATGATTGAAGCCATCAAATATTTTCCTACACAACTCTAGTAATCATGTAGAGGCTATTATTCCCGTCTTAATTGCTCTGTTGCTGCCGGCTCGTCCGCTGAGACTATCTCGGCATGTTTGTCCAGAAAACAGCACGATTCATTACATATCATTTTGTTCAGAAGATATATTTTTGTTTTGTTTTAGTTTTTTTTTTTTTTTTTTTTTTTTTTGCTTTCACACTGACACGAGAATTTCGTGTAGGGAAAGAAGTTATTTCTGACAAGTTGAATTTTCATGGGTCATTTCTTTCTTCATTTTTTTTCATTAGAAAAGTTTCTATATGCAATCTACTCGATTCTTTTCCTAAGTTGATGACACGTTTATCTTCTTAAAATATGAACACTATTATTATCAATAATGACAATGATAATAATGTTCATATTTTGAGAAAATAATAACAATTGTAATTTTATCACACCAGTAGCAACTGGTAGGTTTTCATTGAATTTTGTGTAACAGCAAGTATCCTCAAATCGACAGGACTCTTCTGTGTATTCTAGTTAATCTCAGCAGTACAATAATCTGAAGGTCTCTATTTCTTCCTCTGATTTCAAATTACTCCAGTCTCAGGGATTGTTCCAAGAGTTCTAACTCTGCTTGCTATTACTGCCACTTTCATATTCCATGATTTTTTCTGTCATTTGGTAAGATCCATCTATTCTTCTATAGTTTAATTTTCTAATGCTTTTAATCTGTAATCTGCAGAAAAAGGAAAATCTACTCGTTGGCAAATTTTGTAAATTAAATCTCGGCCCTTTAATCGGGATTTGGTGATCCAATTTTATCGCAAATTCGCAGATAATTTCGTGTGTCTCTTATTTTCGACAGATTATGATTTACGTATTAACCATTTGTTTGTATGCTCAAATTTTAGTCATTTTCAAATTTTATTATTTTCCTGTGAATATTTTCAGGCTTTTGAAGAATTGGTTCTGATCGTATTATTCTGACGACTATCAATAACTATTCATGTTCTCTCTTTAGATTTCCTCTATTTGCCTAAGTCATCCTGTGTGCCGTTTCCTTCGTTTGTTTTCTGATGTACCCACATTGATATTTTCCTCACATTTATTTTCTTGACTGAATTATTCTTATTTCCTATTTGTCCTTGCGTGATTGTTGGTTATGTTGCTGGGTTTGGCTGCTGTAATTAAGATTTTTTCTCTTTTTTGTGTACTCTATGAATTGTTGCATCAACACAGTTCTTAATATTAATCTTTTTCTTTGATTTCTTCAAACATATCAACGTCAGATTTAAGGTGTAAGACCATGTGTACAATAATCAATCCTCTCATTCTGTTATTCATGTTTCTAAACTCTTCTCTTGTTCAGTTGAAGAAGGGGAACTTACAATGTATTCGTTCATTTGATTAGATTTCTAGTTTTAGCTGTTTATTTGTTCTCCCAATAAAAAAATTCTCTGACAACACATTCCTTACGTTTGATGCTTATTGTAGAAACATAGAAAAACTTTATTTTAAAAAATCTTTTTATAAAATTTGTGTTTTATAAGAATTTGATTTAGAATTTAAAGCTTTCAACTCACTTTGAAAGGCAAATTTCAGTAGTGAATTTTAATCCTAAAATTATCTTTATACCTGCTGTATATTCCTTGAGAAACACTTGTTTTTATGAAAAGTGTATTATTCAAAATTCAAAACAATTTAAACCTACGAAATTATTTTGAAAGCCGAAATCCTATATGAAATTTTAATTGTAGAATTATTTTTAATAAAAGAATTTGGAGGTTGGATACAACACAATCGTTGATTTTTTAAAATCTCGTTTATTCAAATGCGTCACTCAAATAAATTGATGGATTTACCTTTGCTTTTTATCCAAGTTCACTTTTTTTTTTTTTTATTTATGATGAGTCTTCCATCAAAAGGTCCTTCAATTCAAGAAATATTCTCAGCTTTTCTTTTTTTCAAAGCAATTCCGACGCCTGAATAATTTCCCTAAGTCACAGTGATAGATTGCTGAACTTTCTCTTGTATCTTGTATTTACGCATGAAGCGTAAACTTTGACGAATGTACATCTATTCAGCAATCATTTGTCCAAAGTTAAATAGGAGTATCACAATTCCTTTAATAATTCTTAGAGTCAGCATGCAAGTAATAAAAAGCTTTATGAAATTCGAAAATATTTTAAAGATTTTTTTAACATTGAGTAAAAGACTTCTGTATCAGTCTCTGTGTTGTAAATAGCTTTCATCACTTAATTATTACGCTCTGTAGTCATAGTATACAATTTGTGGCACTATTTTGGGATCATAAACATGCTAAAATGTAATAGAAAACAGAAATAGATAAATGTAGAAAACTGTTTACTGATATTTGAATCTGTAACTTGCGCATGTTCGTCGGAAAAAACGTTCAGATACGATGCCAGTTTGTGTTGCGCCTGTTGAGGATGCAAAATATTTGCAACTGGGTATTTTTGCGTATTTACTAAAGTTAGCTTCCTACGACATAAAGACAAATGAAGAAAAATAGTCGAATAGCAAGAATATTTTGTGCTAAACTTATTATAGAAGTTCTGTCAGCCTTAAAAAATAGCATTCGAAGTTGGAGCTCTTTTTCAAGGTTTCCCTTATTTGTATTATGTAGAGATCAGCGTATTTGATCATGTGAGCAAATGATGATCATCCTTTTTTAGAACTAAATTGATAGATAGATTAATGGAGAGAGATAATATAGATGATAGATAGTTGGAAGAACCGAGTTCCTACACAGAGAGACAGAAATGCATTCGCCTGAGACGAAAATGGAATCCACTCATTTGTAGTGTTTACTCAAATGCATGTGCATACGAAAACTTTGATTTTCCTCACCTAATGTACGGCGCTTTTGTCCCAGTATTGTTTCTGGCTTTGATATACGGGATCTCTCGAAAACACATGAGCCTACATGTAACTATAAGTTGACAGAACGTATATTCTTTCTGAATATTGATTAAATATAAGTATGTTTTTCGGGTTTACATTTATTTTTTATGCATTTAAACTGTTTGCTGTTGAAAGTAGTTTGTTTTACCTCTTATTATGATAGCGAAAAATACTTATTTAAAGTCGAACGCGATAAATAATGAACTGAAAAATATAATAGAAAGGTCAAAAGGATAGGAAATAGAATAGAAAGAAAAAAGAAAGGAGAGAAAGAAAAAGAAATTTGTATGAAGGAGAGAGAAAGCTCAAATCTCCAAGACGTGTACCGTATTCAGTTCTGCTGAGCAAATATCAATAGCATTACTTTTAAAAGTAATGCTATTGATGGTTTAGTAGCTTATCTCACAGACCAATGATCTATTGCAGTAAGTTCTATCCTCAAATGTTCCTACAATATTGCCCTCGTTATTCTTGAAGGTGTACGTGCAAAAAACCTACAGGCAACTATATTATTTGTCAGCTTCGCCAAAGTCTTTGACTCCATACACAGAGGAAAGATGGAGAAAATACTACTTGCCTATGGCCTACCCAAAGAAACCATCGTAGCCATAATGATACTATACAGAAACACAAAAGTAAAATCTGCTCCCCGGATGGAGACACAGACTACTTCGACGTTGTAGCAGGTGTACTATAAAGAGACACATTAGTCCCATACCTCTTTATCGTCTGTCTACACTCCATGCTTAGAACGTTTATTGATAAAATGAAAGAAAACGGTTTCAAGATAACAAAGGAAAAAAGTAGAAGGCACGCCGCACAAACAATTATGGACGCGATCTACGCCGATGACAGCGCTTCTGGAAAATACACCCACCCAAGCCGAAACCAGGCAACATTGTCTGGAACGAAGAGCTGCTGGAATAGGCCTCCATGTCAATGCACACAAGACGGAATATATGTGCTTTAACCAAAGAGGTGAAATCTCCACAACGGTAGCTCTCTGAAAATAGTAGACAAGTTCACCTACCTAGGAAGCAGTGTCTCATCAACCGAGACAGACATCAACACGTGACAAAGCAAAGGCATGGAATGCTATCGATAGGCTATCGGTCATACGGAAGTCAGACCTGACTGATAAAATAAAACGCAGTTTTTTCCAAGCAGCGGTCGTGTCGATACTGCTATATGGATGCACTACATGGACGCTAACTAGACGTATGGAGAAAAAGCTAGACGGTAAATACACTAGAATGTTGCGAGCAATATTGAACAAGTCCTGGAGGCAGCCACCCCCAAAGCAGCAGCTGTACGGCCATCTACCTCCAATCACAAAAACTATCCAAGTTAGACGAACCAGACATGCGGGATACTGCTGGAGAAGTGGTTGTTGAGTTCGATAACCTCCAGGAAATGTATAACGAAATCCTTTCTTTTTTTCGTTGGTTATTGGTTGTTCGGGTTTTATGGCATATCAACCTTTGTAAGTTATTAAACGCCAATATTTCATTTGTGAAGAATTACTTTCTTATGTCTGTGATATTCTTCTCCTCTATATCTTACATCCAACACACATTTTAGATAACAATCTTAAACCCATGTTGTATTGCGTCCGGTGACAGAGAGAGAGAGAGAGAGAGAGAGAGAGGAGAGAGAGAAATAACCAAATGAATTATTGTTTTGTTTTCTGAAAAATCGAAGCAGACCCTTTATAAAAAATATGAAAATTCTTATTTCATTTGTACAAACGTTCGGGACGCCAATTCAAAATTACAAAGCAATGAAATATCAAAAGCAAGAAAAAGGCCAATTATCGAAAATGAAAATGAATAATTCATGTCCTTTACATTTACTGAGGTTGTATCCAGGCCAAAGCTAGATTCTTCCGTTTCGTTTTACTCTCGTTGAGGATGTGTTTCGGTAATTGTCAAGTAGTATTTGGTTAAGAGTTTCTGCCTTTCTCGTATTTAGTGACGCGGTTACTGTATTAGGATTTTGTTGATGTGTTTGCCTATATATTTGTTGGTGGATTTCCAGTATTTCAAGGTCAGAAAACTGACCATTCTTGGATATTTTCCGCAAGCCTTTGGTTTGTTGTCTTAAATCTACGGAATTCTGTTCAGATTTCTATCATTCTTTTTCTATACCCTCTTTTTGGCTGGGATGCTCCAAAAATAACAGTATAATGCTAGTTTATGATCTTCCCAAGTCCATTTTCTACGCTGTGGTCTCTAGTGTGAGTGGTCGATTTGTTTATCGTTTGTGGACTTGAAAGAAGAATCATTTCTATACCTGGAAGAAGAACAGCCAACATTCGCAAGATGCTGATTGTATTCCACATGTTGGCTATCAAAAGAGCACCTGCCGATCATTACACAAAAATCTGTCGTCTGGGCGCCATGTTGAATTATATTTCGATTTGTCATTTTTCATGGGTAGTATATTGTGGCTATACCCGACCCAGAAGTTTGCGTGCCCGACACAGATGTGACCGAGAACAGTTTCGGTAACTGTTCATGAACAGCGGGTCACAAAAATAATTTAAGTTTCAACTTAGTTAAAATCCAGAGACATGCCATTTTATTCTTTACTTCTCACAATAAATACCTGAGCTTGTTTCAGGTATTCCTGGATCACCTTTTCTTTTTATATTTAATGCCGTAATTTGAGACTTCGTTTCCTCTAAGACTGGCCCTTTCAGAGTAGATTCGAGACTCCTTACATATCTTCCCGGTTACATTGAGGATGGTAATCGTTCTTAATTTGCTCTTTCAATTATTTCATACATAGCTTTTGTACTTGTTTCCCCCCCCCCCACAAAAAAATCTCTACAATGGACCCAGATATCATTTTAAATTAGGAATTTCTTCCTAAAAATAGGGTCTTTTATAGTTTTTTTTCTTTGTAGCTTCCTCGATATCAGTCCAAGGACGGCAGTTTTGTCCAGTCTTTATAGTTTTCAACAGAATGATGGTATGTGACACTAATCCCATCTTTCAGTTCCGTATTCGATAGATAATGATCTCTAGATAACAATGATTCATTATTTCACTTTTTTCTTTACTTTTAGGATATTTTTACCGTTTCAGTTTATACCATCAACAAGAATGCATGCTCTTGTCCTAAGATTAATATATTCCACAGATCAGCTTGCAACACCAAAATCATTATTAAAATAATTTGCGGGCTTTTGTTGATTAGTAAAAATCTCTAGGAATTCATCTATTTCACCAGTTTTTCTTTCGTCCTTTGGCACCTCATTTTATGGCTCTTTGACAATGTCCTGACATTTATAGAGGATTTCACTCTCTTTCAATCAATTGAATTTTCTTTATATTCTTTATTGAATTGATAAAGCCATCCGTTTACATTTCAAAGGACCTAAATTTTATTATTTCCAGAGCTACACCCAAATTATTAGGACAGTTTTCACTCAATACAGATATTTTCACTCTTACACAGATATTTTCATTCATTTATCTTTTACTTAATACATATATATGTATACATATACTTTACAATGAATTGGTTCTCGAGATCTATTTTTCAAGTTATTTATTTTTCTTCAACTCGTGTTTCTAGTGTTTTTTCATTTTCATTTGGAAGTTATAATGGTGGTGTTGCTTTTGATCTATATAGTGGCGACAAAGATAAAGTTAAAGTTATACTTTTTAATTTAGGGTTTATGTCTGAGAATTTTCAGATGGCGTTAATTGTCCGTGATAAATTTTCGTCTCAGTTTGTTTCTTCTTGTTCTTGTTCTTGTGTCAAGAGTGTGTTCTGTGGGGACTCTTGTCGGTTTTTTCTTTTTCTTTTAAAACTTTACTTCTCTAAATAAATTTTACTAATCTTCCTTCCCGGGTCATTGTGTGCGTGTGTGTGTGCGTGTGTGTATGTTGTTTCTTATCTCTCTTTTCCTCTAAGTGCTCTGTAATATTTTATGTATCATAATTTATATATATATATATATATATATATATATATATATATATATATATATATATATATATAAAAGATAAGAGGAGTTTAGCTGGTTTTATCCTAGGATTTTCTTTCTCTTAGACTGGTTTTCGTATCAGCACTTGAAAGCCCAAAATTCCTAACTACTTATCCATAGCTGGGAATGAGGAGAAAATCGATTCGTGGCTTTTCCAAGGATATTAGCGTGATATGAAACGCAAACTGATATTCGTCTGGGATTTGAACTCGACAAACATTACACCATGTGCCGCCACTTGTATATATGCATGTGTGTCAATCATATGATGTTACGTGTGTGACGTGAATAAGACACACTTCTACTAAGCCTAAGTGCGACCACTTGCATTTTCTGGAAGTTACTGGCGGATCAAGCGATGGCAATCATCTGTAAAGATTTAATAATCGTTATGTATGTATGGATGCATTTGTGTAAGCATGAGAGACGTAAATGCAAAATTATTGAGACCACATTCCTGAAGTATAAATTAATGTGGAGCAGACATCAAGTTAGAATGGATGATAGAAAACTTTATAAACATTTTTTTTTCATGGAGAATAATGAATGAAAATGATCACCCCAGAAGTCGAAAATGTGGTACAAGGACTGTTTGAAGGTTTCCCTTAAAGCAATAAATATCTCAGCTGTCATTATGGAGCTTCGGGTAATAATCGTATTCACTGAAGCTGGTTTATCTTGGAAATATTACTTTTCAAAAATTTCAGATTGAAAATAATAAATTTGAAAGAAAAGATCTTGAATTCGAGCTTTATTCCCTGAAAGAGTATAGGCAAGCACACACATACATGTGTTACTTAATAAAGCGAAAAAAGATTTCTGGCAAATACACACACACACACACACATGATATATATATATATATATATATTGAGAAATGGTAGATTTTGTTAAATCTGACAAGATGATAAAAATAAGTGGAAAAGTCGAGAAACCAAACATTCATAACCGGATTAGCAGTAATAATTCGTTCTTTATTCAAGGGAGACTTCTTCAGACTAAAGGATTTTTGAGTTTTACATTTTAGATGAAATCAGGAAGAACCCGGTACGTTATTTGATGTGTTTTGTTTTGGAAATAACTGCAGATTCTAACAATCTGCAGGATTTTTTGCAATGTATAGGTTTAATTAGAGTGGCTTGGGAAAAATTGTGTGTTTGAGAAAAGTGTCCGAGAAAAGGGCATTTTGGTCGTCATTTAATTTAATTCATCATTTGTGTTTCGTAGATTCTTTTTTGTAGATTGTGTTGGTTTTCACCGATGTAATGTTTTTCACAATCCTTGCATGAAATAAAATATATGCCTCCGTGAGAAGTGGTTACGTTGTTGGTGCACTTCGAGATATGAGATTTTTAATGATTTGAGATGTGGTTTGAATAATTGGTATTCCTTATTTGATTAATTTGTCGTAGAAACATCTGTTATGTGTGTTAGTTGGTAGAGAGATAGGCCTATGCGTAATGGGGATAGTGGGATTGTTTTTCTTAAGTTTATTTGATGAGTGTATTTGGGGTATTTTGAGTTTTTTCTAGCGTTTAATATGAAAAATTTAGTGTATTTAAGGCTTATAAGGGGAAGTTCAATGTACTTAAATTCTTCATCAATATATTATGGGCTACATATTCTAAATGCTCGTAGATAAAAAAAACCCAATTATGACGCCTGTTTTAATTTTGTTGTTGTGGTGGGAGCAAAAATGTATATAATCGTTTTTGTTTGTGGGTTTGTGGTAGACTTTAAAAGTTAAATCATTCTAATTATTAATAATCATGATGTCCAAGAAGGGTATAATGTTATTTGATTCTTTTTTTAAATGTAAAGTTGATAGAGGGTTCAATATTATTTAATTTCTCAGCAATCTCCTCGATTTTTGTTTTAGGGTAGGAGAATGAGTATATCATCAATATATCTAAGATATGCAGTGTTAATGGCAAGTCTGGACTTAAAAAGATCGGATTCTAAAAACTCTAAAAATAGACCGACAAGAACCTTACTAAGAGGGTTTCCCATTGGAAGACCAGATTTCTGTTTATAGAATTTATTATCAAATTTAAAATGTCATGTTAGTTATGTGTTTTCTGATGTCGATCAAAGTGTTTATGCGGATTGATGAGTTGAATTTAATTTTTCTAACTTGAATATCAAGATGGTTGCAACATTTTTTGATGGGTATATTTGTATAGAGGGAAGTTATATGTAAGCTGTTCATAGTTTTATTTTGTATATCGATATCCTTGATTTTATTAAGTAAGTTTCATTTTCTCTTTCTCAAAACCTCTCTCCTCCTCATATCTCCCTCTTTCTCACTGAAATTAATCCACGTCTGTCTGGTCAAATCACTGATGAAACCTAATACACTGGATGGTATCTAGTCTTGACCATCTACCCAGATGGTTACAGTCAAAACCAATAATCCTTACCACTATCACTCAAGCCTATATCTATTTCCCTCCTTTTTCTTTCCTTGTTTGTATTTTGTCTTTAGAGCCTTTCCCTTCCTTTATATCTCTTTATATTTTCGTCATTATTTTATCTATTTCCTAGATTGCTAAAATGTAAAAAAAAAAATTCTTTTTTAGTCTGAAGAAGTTTTTCTTCGAATAAAGAACGAAATATTACTACTGAACCAGTTGTAGACGTTTGGTTTATCCATTTTCCCCTTTATATATATATATATATATATATATATAACCTGCAATGCATACATATATATATATATATATATATATATATATATATTGCAGGCTAAAATTTTGGGGACGCTCACCATTTCTACAAAACACCTTAAAATAAGATATTTTTAAAGTAAAACATAATATTTCAGTGATTATAGTGTACTTGATTTTATTTTTTAATCTTTCTTTCGTATTTCTTCTTACAAAAAGTCTCCTTTAATAACCAGAAAGTTTAAATTCGGACTCATCTGTCCACTATACATTTCGTTAATAATGAATATTTTGTATTGGAAATATATTTTGTTTTCTGTTGACTTTTTGAGACTAAAGATTTTCAGCAAAGTTTACAGGTTTTAAATGTTAAGTCAACACTAAGTCACGTAACACTAATTGCTGCTTACAAGGAATTTTGGTTAAAACGTGGGTGTCTCTTGAAAGAAAAAAGTTTGTGCTGTTACAACAGTTTTATTTGTTCATTTTTTAAAATTTTGAAGTGATTTGCACAAAATGCCAAAACCAATGAAGCTTTACAGTGAGGTCAGAGCACAAATTGACATTTGACAAAGACAAATTGCAAAGAATTTAATTTCTAGACATAAGCTGCTAACGTAGTCAGCCACTGACAGAATTGTCAACATTTTGCGAGCAAAAGATATAAAAATGAAAACTGCTCCAGACTTGACGGCTGAACTTAATTCTTCTCAACTGCAACCAGTGTCACTCTCAAATATGAGAAGTTGACTGATATTAGTGGAGGCCATGGGTTGAATAGCCATCAAGAAATCCCTATAATGGAAAGTGAATAAACAGAAAAATATGTTATAAGCAAAAAAAAAAAAAAAAAAAAAAAAAAAGCATAAGAATTGGACATTGAAAGATTAGCAAAATGTATTATGTATGGATAAGTCCTGATTTGAACTAACAAGAGGAGAGTCCGTCTTTCTACAAGGATTGGTAATAAATAACCCACGAAAGTTGATATACCATCAAATGAAGAAATAAAACTTGCCATAAGGAGAGTAAATGTGAGAAGAAAGCCAAGAGAAATTCTGAATGATGAATATGCACTTCCAACAGTTAAGCATGGTTGTGAATTTAATTTGATGTGGGGGTGTCCCGGAGGAGAGAAGACTCGGCATTTAATTCAGGTCAAGAGAATAATGAAAAAGAACAGTATCATTTGGTTTTTCAAATACATACTAGTTTACATCTAACTGGAAAAAGATTCCTCTTTCAGCAAGACAACGATCCAAAACACTTTTCGAATTATGTGAGAATTACCCCAAGTCGAAAAAGGAACCCATTTTTTTAAAAAGAAAAACTAGAACTATCATGAATACGCTCTGAGAAAAAAAACAACAAATCAACAAATACCTTGGAATGTTTGGAGCTGACACAATCAAACAAACGTGTAGCATAAAGTATAAACGAAGTAACTCTAAAGGATAAGAAAACGACTGGAAACCAAACTTTAAAGCAGAAACTTGTGAGTAGAATTAAATACTTTGGCAGTTTTCTGAACCATTCCTGCCCTCCTTATGCTCGACAGGATAAACCGAAAATATGGAATTCAAAAGTAGAAAATTGATGACGATCCATTGATATGATGTGAACAGATAATTATTTACAAGAAAAGACGGAAAGATTCAATTGAAAAGACTCACCATAATTGAGGATTATATGGGAAAAGAACTAAAAGAACTAACATGACAACAAACAGAAAAATAGGAAGTATTAAATCAGGGAAATAATTGGAAGAAGCTCTATGGGCTCTACAGAACATAAATGAAAGAAATAACGCAAGAGTTGGGATGGGCACGCCTACAGAGGAAACTTATGGAGAAAATATGAATAACTATGAATAGCAGCCCAGAGTAACACCATCGTTCCAAGTGATGGAATTTGAAGGTGGCTAAACACAGTTCCCGAATGACCGGGATAAGAAAGTGGTGCAGACAAGAAATCTGAGGATGAATTGGGACCGTCCAGACCATAAGCAGTGTTGATATCAGCAATAACGTTTTGAAGAGTTCTAGATAGTCGAGTTTGTGGGTTGGCTCATTACAATTTTTGGTAGGTTTATCTGTGATTTCCAAAGAGTTTCCTTGTAGATTTTTGAAATGTTATTTTCAGTTCTGTAGTATTTCTTCTTGGCAGGTAGCTTTTACTTCTACTCTCGCAGTGCTTTTCTTTGTGCTGTTTTCATTTACTGTCTGATCTGAATGTATTTTAGATGTTCTTTTTCGTATGTGATAGTTCTGTCAGGGATTTCTTAAGTTTCTGAGTATTGGTGTTTTGGGGGTTTCTTTTATTAAGTAAGGATGTATTCTTTATATTATTTTCCCCGAACTACTATTAATTCCCATTCAGCTTTTGGTATTCACTCGGCTACTGGTTTTAAATGGGTGGCAACAACGTTTTCATATTCGTTATTCGGAGTATGTCTTTCAGATGTCTCCTGAAGATTTCTTTCTTACAGTTACCGTATTTTGATTACATATATTAGAAAGTGAGTACCAGTCATATCGTAAAGCTTTAGCTGTTTGTTTCTTATTTCGGCATATATTCAGGCGAATCTTTGCTGGGGCGATTTTGTGATCAGAAGACACTTCTTCAAAAGAGGAGTATACATCACAGTTCAAAGCACTATTTATTTCCACCTTCTTTATAAATATTCAATCTTGATATCCTTTAGCGTTATTTGGGTTTGATTTTAGTTCATAGCTTTTCTTTCCTATTTTGGAATTTAGTGTCTAGGCATAGCAGCCTGTTCTTGAGACAAAACTGCTAGGTATTCACCATTTCGTTTTGCAAGTTTTGTAAGCAGAATTTATATTTCCGTCTTTAACAGGGCACTCACGCCTCCACTGATGATCAGAATACTGAGTTTGGGTATATGTCGGATAAGAAAAGATAGCTCGTTATTGAAATTGGCAATGTCCGTTTAATCACTTCCATTGGTGGGTCTGTAGCAAGAGACAATTGCTGTACAGGCGCTTCCATTAAATTTAGCACACATTATTCTAGGTTGGATATTCTTGATGCTATTTAGTGATTTTAATGCATTAAGACGGAGAAGCATT
Organism: Sepioteuthis lessoniana; assembly: GCA_963585895.1. Lineage (NCBI taxonomy): Eukaryota > Metazoa > Mollusca > Cephalopoda > Myopsida > Loliginidae > Sepioteuthis > Sepioteuthis lessoniana. The sequence continues at coordinate 24,857,604 of OY757924.1, forward strand.
TCTACACCTCCATTGACAACATTGATGGAGTTTTTCCAATCCATTATCGGGACCATTGTATTTTAGTTTTAGTTCACAATGGGAAATTCTCTGTTCTTGTACACATGTCTACATTCTACTCTGCTGTAGATTCTATAATTCCAAGAAGGTGGTTCATTGGGATTTTATGTTCTAACGTTAAAAGTCGCTATGTTGACATCTTTTTGGATCTAAGTTTAATTTGGGCTCAAGAGACATCACCCTTATGGATCAGTAGTAATTTTTTGACTGAACTATTTCATCATGACCCTCGACCTTTGAGGTTCATCCGCTCTGCATCTGGTACAGTGTGTCGTTGACCCGCCTTTTGCTTCATCTTCCTTGCTTCACAGCTCCGATGCTGTATCTGATCAGTGAAGGATGAAAAGGGCGGAATTTTAAGTGGGAAAAAGATTAAAGACACGATCATTCATTCTTGTGGTGATTAAAAAAATGTAATATTCTTTTTTAATTCAAATTTTTTTTCACATTTATTCCTTTTTGTTTGGAAGATCAATAACACATGACATATCACCCTGTCGGTGACCTCAACTTTTAATAAGCCCGGGGGACTGTCGGCAATGTCGGTGCTTTGATCTGGCCTTGATGTGAGCGACCTCTAGCTGAGAATACAAGACCATACCGGGACATTCAAAGAGACATTTTCCGCATTTTGGGGAGGAGTATCTGTTGGGTCAGTAAAATGGTAATTCCTGTGTATGGAGAGGGTGTGAGAGAGAGAGAGAGAGAGAGAGAGAGAGAGAGAGAGAGAGAGAGAGAGAGAGAGAGAGAGAGGCTCTCTGTGATTGGATATACTAATCCATTGATGAGCCCAGAAGTCTTGGTACAACCCAGTCAGATAGATTCCACCGGGTGTTCCGTGAAGCAGTGACATTAAAAGCTCTCAGAAAGACAATCCTAAGATACCAGATATCTTTTTCAGCACGCCGGTAAGTCCCTTAAACTCAACTTTAAACACAGGAAGGACTGTTATTGTTATTCATTGTTTCACATGCTGGTTCATAAATTGTTAGATATAAACGAAGTATTAATTCATTTATTTGTTACTGTTAGCCTTAGAATAAACGCTATACTAACACAATAATTGTACATTTTCTAAAACCAATATGAATATTTCGCACCCATGTTTTTGTAATGCGATAATCGTTTTGGATCGTTTTTAAATTATTTTTGATAGAAATAAAATGCCAGGAGATGTTTTTTTCATCACTTTAAAATTATTTGTGAACATGCTGAAATTTTAATGAAATTTTTGGTATTTTATTCATGAATAAATTAATTCTAAAATGAATAGCTTCTTTGATAAAAAAAAAACTCAAGAAAACATTTTTATTATTTAAATATCATTTGAATAAAAAAATTCCTATCTCCAATTTTTACATTTCCAGAAAGATCAAAAACGAGAAGACCACATATAAAAAGAATCAAATTTACGATAAGAAAACCCTGAAAAAGTTATTCGAAAATTTTATTTTGTTCTAAAATCTCAAAAAAGAATTTTTATATCATGCTTTTTCTAGTGGAGTTTTAAAAAATAATGTTGTTTTTCTTTGGGTTGATCCCAAAACAAATTTCCTCTGATGCAATTTACCTACATTTTATTCCCTTAAAAATTTTACAGTGAATTTTGATAGCCTTCGAACCCTTCTGCCTAAGATGAAATATTTGTAATGAAATAAAGATTTATCTTTTGATTTATGATTAAAACTTTCCAATGTAAGATGGCATATTTTCCGAAATTTTGATCTATTAAAAAAAATTTATGAAAGATTTTTCATTCAGACTAAAGTTGCTTGAAGAAATAAAGAAATGGCGTCTTCTTCTTTGAAGTCTTAAGATTTTTACGATTATATTATGGAGAAAAAAATTGGCATTTTTTAAGTTGCGCTCCTTCCCAAACAAGAGGTCTTTTGGGCGGAAAATTAAAATTAAAGATAAAATAAAATATCGCATTATTTCAAATGATTTTGATAGATTATGATTTATATTTTTTCTTATTGTCCATGAAGTTTTAAAACATATGCCTTACAGGGTGTGGAAGCAAAATATGGAATAATTTTTCAAACTTTTTTTTTCTGTTTGATTAGTCCAATTTTTGAAAAAAACGTGATAAATCTAGATTTTGATGATTAGCTCTATTATTACATAAAAATGCAGTCCAATATGAGTGAGCAAGAAAAGAAACGACAAAGAATCTATGATTTGCTTAACGCCGAAACCAAGGAAAAAATTTCCGAAATAATTGGAGTTTCTTTATGTCCGCCATCAGCACAAAACCTAACCCCCTTGATTACGCTATATGGGGCGTTTGAGGAAATAAAACAAATACAATTTCCCATCCAAATATCGGTTCGCTTAAGACTGCAATTTAGAAGGAATGGAATAAAATTTCTGAAGAATTTCTTTTGAAGGCACGGTAATCGTTTCGAAGGCGTGTTAATTGTAAAAAATGGCGGTCATATTGAGTAAATTTATGGTTGTGTGTTTATTTTTTATTTTGTTGTTTATTCTTTACAATTAGAATTAATCTTGTTTTATAATAGAGTCGTTTATTATTATACTAGAATGTTCCTAATTTTGCTTCCGCGCCCTGTATTATTAATATGTTTGATTAATGATTTGAATCATTGAAATTTCTTATATTTTTTACATATCACAGTCCATTGATTCGATTTTAGAGCTAAATCGTTGAATCAAAATAAGGATTATAGTTGATTTTCATGGTAAATGATGAAGCACATAGGTTTTAAGAAATATTTAGGTTTTATTGTTTTTTATTGCCCAAATGGTGTTTACCCATGATATATTTTATGAGTCTGTGGTGCCAATACAGGAAGAGACCACCATATACACCCAGATCACCTACACACAGTATTAGACTGACTAGTTATCATTGATAAAAACCTGTTAACTTTAAAACGTAAGTTTAATTCTCTCTTTTTTTATTTTTTGATAATTGAAACATTTTAGAACAAAGCCTTGACTTAAATTCAAAAATTAGAAAGAGGCTATTTTGTCGGTCCCTGCACAATAACAACCTCCTCGTTATTTTTTCCAATATAACTGCTATGACGTTATGAAAGAAGTCTAAACTATCTATAAATTAAAAAAAAACAACAGATTACCTATTTGATTATCTTCAAGATACGCAATCCCAAAATTTTCTGTTTACTTTTTAAGGAATGCTCACTTCATTGTAATTGCATGAGCTCTTTCGATCTGTTTTTTTCGGGAAATTGTCATCAATTTATTGTTAAAAGGTGTCAATTCATTGTAAAAAAAAGTTTTCAAATTTTATTATTAATAAAAGTTCATTGATATATATTTACTAAAAAATGTCCAAATTAATATATTGTAAAAGAAAATTGTTTAAGAATACAGATAAAAAGCGACAAGTTTATTTTCCTTAAAAAAGCTGACTAAAAAGCATACGAGGTTGACTCCTGCTGCTAAATTGAAGGCGGCATTCTTTCCAAAAAAGAAGTTGATAACTCGGGGGAGCGTATCTTGAAGATAATGAATTATTTGCTTTTTTTAATTGGAAAATTTTGATATGAAACATTGGATCAATTGAAGAACCCCCCACCCCAATTTGATCACCTGTAAAATTTTCAACCCAACTTAGCTCAACTGTAGAATCTTCTCCCAGACTGATCTTTGTTATTTGTTAAAAATAAAGGTTTTTTTTTTGACCATTGGTTCTTTTCGTAGAAAAAGAATGGAGATTTTTTTGATAAAGAAAAACATTCGTCGTAAAGTAAAACCAGATATATACACGATTTAAAGTTTGTTTACATTTTGAAAGCTTTCGCTAAAATTGCAATATTTTAAGCTCAAAAACTGTATAAATATTCCGCTCTTCAGAGATTTCAATGTATTTTCCAAAAAATCACTATCTTAGAATTATTATGCGAAAATAACATCGTACATTAGATTTTAAAATCTTCAGACATTCTTAAACTAAAAGATTTTCCGGAAAATCAAATCTGTTGCGGAGCCGATAAGCATGTCGACCCCGCAAATGATTTAAGTTTAATGCGTGCGAGTAATGACAGCCAAAGACGATGAAGGAAACAAAGGCAAGGTAACAGATATAACAAAAGTGACGATTTATTGTCGGAATTACAAACGTGTGTGTATCATTACGTCCGTGGCGGTTGTATTTGGGTTTCAGCTAGATGGGTGATGTCGATAGCTGGTATAGTCGAGTAGTAGTTGCGCGCAGCTGGATGTTCGATGAGGGTAGCTGGCGTAGGTAGAGTCTTGGAGATACAGGTAGATGTTTGATGCGGGTAGCTGTCGGATGAGTCGTAGAATGCAGCCGGACGATTGTAGCGGGAAGCTGAGGTCGGTCGTGTTTGGTAAATCGATGTCCCGGTTTTGACCGTATGTTGGGTTAACCGGGGGTGGGTGTCGAGCTGGTTGCTAGCCCGTAACAGCGAGTCGTACGTGGACTGGATGCTGCATTGCTGGAGCGTCGTGGTCGAAGTCGGTGTTGGCAGCTTGGTCGTGTAGAGTCGAGCGAGTTGGTGACGAAGACTGAGCCGTGTCTTAGTACTACAGACCAAGTAAACGGATGGGGAAACCGTTGCTAAGGTTTACCAGGCATACGGAGTCGAGCGAGCCAAAGCTGTGCGGACGATTCGGAGACGGTAGCTATGGCTTTGCCGCGCCAAAGCTGTGCGGATGGTTCAGAGACAGTAGCTATGGCTTTTCCGCGCCAAAGATGTGCGGACGATAGCTATGGCTTTGCCGCGCCAAAGCTGTACAGACGAGTCGGGACGGTAGCTATGGCTGTGCGGTGCCAAAGCTCTGCACTGTCGAGCGAACAGACCAGGAGGCCGCAGCTAAGTTTGGCGTTATCTTAGCGCTGCGCAGATAGCTAAAGGCAACGTAAATAGAAAGTTCTTCAATGAAAAATGGACGTACAAGATAAGTACTTCTTTAGCCTGACATAGGCAAGCGAAGATAATAATTCCCTTTTTATAGAGTTATTTCTGACAGAAGTGTTTTGTAAATTGTGTTAAATATTATTTATTCCGTTTTCTTAGCTGTAACGGCAGGTTAGAGTCGAAAAGGGCTTCGTCATTTCCGACCGTACCCGGATGTAATCTTTCTAGGGCGAACAAGTAATCCGATCTGTTTATGTTTGTGAGCAGATCGCAGCAAATATAATGCATATTATAAGATTAACTTTCTACATAAGTATTACAACTAAGAATCTAAGTTTTTAATATGAAAGGGTAAGATAAGATTATTTAGATGTAAAATTTTCTTATATTACACTTTATAGTCTTCAGGAACGATTTTTAGAATATGTCTAATCATTCACTCAGGATTCACTGTAGAATCTAAATCAACTGTGGAATCCCCATTAGCACGTCTAGTGGAAGAGTAGTAGGAAAAAAAGGATTAAAGATTTGTTTCTGTAAAAAAATTAAAAAACAAAGCAAAACAAAACAAAGTTAAGTTAATAATGTAATTATTTAAGACTGACTTTTAATGTTTACTGTTTATAGCTTTAAAAATTTCATTTTAAAACACAAATATTTTTTAAATAACCGTCTGAAATAAATAAATTGTTATATAATATTTCTGTCCTTAGTTGTTTAATTTTTTTTTACCATCTTTTATAACGCCTTAAGGTTAAAATAAGTATACGTCGGCAAAATAATGATGGGATAGTTTCTTTGCCTACAAAAGTAACTGTCAGTCAGTTCACTAGAGAATAAGTTATTGTTTAATGTAAATATCAGAGGTGAACGTTTCTTATAAATTTTAATGTTCAATTATTTTTATTACGACCTTTACAATGAATTCAGTTTTAAATTATCATGTTGAATATAAGAATGAAACAAAAAAGATAAGAAAGATATATAAGAAAAAAAGATAGTAAATTTTAAAGATTGAATTTAAGAAAATATTCAAACAACCATTGGCTGTATAAGATAAAATCCGGTAATTATTTACTACTATTTTTAAGCAATACTTCACTATGCCATTATAATATGCAAATAAATTACGAATGCTAAGTTTGGTGAGAAAAATTATCAACTCTTTTTTACAACCCCAATTTCAGCCTTGTGTCAAACTGTATCATCGTACAATAAATAAAAATTCCCACAGCTGTTGACTATGTTCTTTTCCTATATGTTTCTATTATTATTTTTTCATCATTTAGAAAGAATAAACGGCAAAAGCTGTATGGTGCATGTTACCGCAAGTTGAAAACTACCAGAGAACGTGAGGAAAGAAAATGTGCTGCATCTTTACCTGTTTTCTTAAGGAAGAAATGTGCCGCAAAAGCAAAATGCAAAAACGAGGATGCTGAATGAACATTAGATCTAGAAGGGAAGAAAATGGAGAAAATATGAATATGAAGGAGACAAATAGAGAAATTAAAGCTGAAGAAGAATTTTCTGTAGGAAAAGAAATTGAAAGTAACAATGATGATGTACAAAAAGAAGAAAGCTTCCGTGCATGTAGTAAAGACAGGTATGAATATTAAGAAGGAACAGATGAAGTTACTGGAAATAAAGAAATAGAATAGGCAAACACAGAGATTGCTGTGTACGAAGACTTTACATTTTGGTCGCGAAATTCCGCAGAGCAGTTGCTTGTTGATTTTGTATTCTTGGAACCTAAAAAGGTTTAAAAACCGTTTACTCTGACTGTAAGACTGGGGAAAACAGTCCGAGGGTGATGCTACAACACTGGTTTAAAAAAAAAAAAAACTATGGAGAATGGAGAGACTGTTTTGAGATCATGGTTGCTGTACTGAAAGATGAACAAATATCTTTGTTTCTGCTGGTGCCTTTTCCTGAAGACAGAGCTCAACAAATCAAGTCTAGCAAGAAATCCAGGGTTTCAAAAGGTCTGAAAGTTTAATTCAAAAACATGAAAATTTCTCTGACCACCAGAGATCTTTCAAGGAATGTAAGATGTTGGAAATGACCCTTAATAAAGGTAAAACCCTTGACAGCAAATTGAAAGAACTATGAAAGAAAGATGGATTTAAAGACAGGTTTTAAGACGGTTACTTGATGTCGTGAAGTTTTTGACGAGATGACGTCATCGAGAAGTTGTTAATAGTTCCAATAAAGGTAACTTTATAGAACTTGTTGAACTAAGGAGCAAATATGACCCTGTTCATGGAAAGCATTACTTGAATGATAAATGATAACCAGCGGTAGTGGTCATCAAAAATTCAAAATGAATTCATTCATATCATGAGAAACCACGTGAAGGAAAATATATTGGATCGAATTCGAAAAGCCAATTATTTTGCGATCATACTGGACAATACATCGGAATTTCTTATACTGATCAGATGAGTTTCATTTGTCGATATCTTGTTATTGATGACAAATATGTGGATATGTAGGAATCAGTTCTTGGTTTTATCACTGAGCATCGGAAGCCTGCTTATGATATTAAGAAGATGATTTTGGATCGACTGGAGAAAAAGAAACATGATTTTAAAAAATGTAGAGGGATAGGATTTGATAATGCGTCTAGTATGGTTGGAGTTCATGGCGGTGTTCAACGTCTTCTAAAAAAATGGGAAAGCTAAGTTTGTGCCATGTTCTTATCATTTATGCGGTGTTCATGCTTCAGCTGTGAAAGCAAGTGCCACTACATTTTTAGGTAGTGATTCAGAGACTCTATACATTTTCTCCTCTTCCAATCATCTATGGGAAGTTTTATCTTAGCATATGAAGATCATGATGAAGAGTTTGATGAAGCATAATGAAGCGTGTGATAACTTGCTGTTGGAGAACATGTTACGATGCTATTCATGCTGTGAAAACCGGATTTAAAGGATTGATTCAGGCACTCGATTCATTAACCTCAACTTCAGAATATCTTCAAACGAGAAGGGACGCACAAATCATTTTGCTTTCAACTGAAAACATCTCCTTCACGACACATTTGTTTTACTGGGAAGAAATTTTTGGACACATAAAAATCTTCAAGAACCTTTTATTGGTTTGAATTTAGAATTCCACGGCACCAAAATTGTATAAAGTTAGGAAGTGAAAGCAAAATGTTCAACTTCTCGCTGCACTATGACTGTTCTGTTCATTTTCTGTCACTATTTATTACCAAATCTATGTGTGAAAAGTTTGAATGTTATAATCTTCATTAGAATTTAGAATTCCACAGCCAAAATTGAATAGAAGAAGGAAGGAAAAAGTGTCTTAAAAAATTTTAACTCTCAAATGCATCGGTAGCGAAATATCAACTCAAACGACTTATAAAAAACCTAAGAATTTAAGAATAAAGGGCTATGTGAACGTTCACTAAGTTAAAACTTAATTCACCTAAATTTGCATGCATCCACTGTTCATATTTTTTTTCTTTTTCGTGGCCCATAAAGTGTCTATTTCCTCAGAATAACACCAAGCCAGATCTGTGACAGGAGCACAGATCATAACTGGTATTGTCACGATATAATACGTATGAAAAATTACAAATCTAGATCTAATTCAACGTAAGAGTTAGATTACTGATCTGAGTGTCATGATCGGCAAGTGCTCCCCTGGTAGCCACCATAAGGTATCTATTCGGCATCCTACTAATGTTGACGTCTTATTTCAGGTTCACAAAAAACAACCAAAGTAATTACTCAACAGAGAGACACCAAAGGAAAAATGGATTAGAGAAGTGTTATGGCCCTGGAAGGGATCACAAAGAGAACAGAACACCACGGTTATAGTATAGGTATATATTTACAAGAACAAAGGATGGTTACTAGAACATAGGACGGTAAGCTAGTTTGCATAGCTGCGCGGGGGCAAGGTTTGCTTCCGGATCTAGACTGACTTCGTATTGCTGCGTCTTCCGGTATTATGGAGAGTCCATTAATAGGTGATTCCGCCACAACACCCTCTCCCAAGCTGTTTACTCAAACAGGTGTAATCAGTATCTCTTTTTCTTTGGGTAGATCAAAAGAGGGTCCGTAAATTTCTTTTTCCTACCAGAGCGTCGTGGTTCTGGCATAGTTTGGGGAGGTTCGATATCAAATGTGTCGTAGACGGTGTCAATTGCCTCTACTTCCTTCTGCGGCAGATCCACTAGGTCTTCGGTGGTGCGTTTCCTGATTTGGTGGAGGTGTCTCTTATGCTCGAATTTTGGGCCCTGGATAATGTATGTGAAATTACCGATTCTTTGGGTTATCGTTCCCAGTTCCCAAAAGGAAACGTTGTTTCTGAAGTGTTTGAAGTAGACTTTGTCACCAATGTTGAATCGTTTGAGTGGTACAGTCGAGGTTCTGTTTTGTAAGGTCTGTTTTGGTAGCAGTTTTTCGAACACTGATCTAATTTCTCGACCAAACTAGGCTTCTGCTGGGGATCGGGCTTCTGGTATGTTGAAAGGACTTTTCTGTAGGCGAGCCATAAGCTTTCTTTAATACCCTTTTTTGCGTGTCCAAGAAGCGTTCGGCTTGTCCGTTGCTTCTGGGGTGGTACTGTCGGGTCTTAATGTGTTTAATTTGGTAGGTTTCGCAGAATTCCTTAAAATCTGACGAAGTGAACAGGGTGGCATGGTCATTAATCCACAACACCAAAACGGGCAAACAACTCATGTAGGAAATTAATGGTTGTTGGATTCCGCTGTGGTAGGACCTTAGGCCAATTAGAATAGCTGTCTACCACTATTAAATAATAAAAATCTTCTAATGGTCCAGCGTAATCTATGTGAATCCTGGACCACGGTTGTTCAGATTTTGGCCTGGGTTTGTGAGCAATGGCCGGTACCTAAGTATTCAAGGCACAACCTTTATATGTTTTAACCATAATAGTGATATCTTGATCCATGGACGGCCAATAGACGAAAGTTCGCATTAGTTGGTGCCTGGATGGCCCATGTGGAAATCCTTTAATATTCTTTTTTGAAAAGTTTTGAGGATTGTGACTCTTCCACTATAAAGCAGCACGTCGTCGCAAACAGAATAAATATATGAAGTGTCTTCCCCTCGAGATAATTTCTGCTTTGTAGTTTTAATAAATTCGTCATTCACGGCTTCTGTCTTTATCTAGAAGAGTTACCGTTAGTTCGCGGATTGTGTTGTTGATCATTGTTTTAATTTCGCTATCTATGCGTAGCGCAGCGATTACCGAGTCTTCGAGGAGTTCCTTTTGGGTAGGAATTAATCTCGACTGACCGTCCGCGTGTGCAGTTTGTTTTGAGGAGAGAAATTCAAATTTGAAGTCATAATTCAATAAAATAATTCCCCATCTTAACAACCGGTTTGCAGTGAATGTAGAAAGTCCTTTTTTTGACCCCAAAATGGTTATCAACGGCTTATGGTCTGTTGGCAGTGTAAAATGCCTACCGTATAGGTAACGGTGACATTGTGAAACAGCATAGATAATGCTAAGTCCTTCTTTCTCTATCTGAGAATAGTGTTTTTCAGCCAGAAGCAGTGTTCTGGATGCGAAAGCGATTGGCTGTTTCGAACCATCTAGCATTATGTGTAGTAGGCATGCGCCTATGCCGTATTGACTAGCGTCGCTGGAAACTATTATGTCAAGTTCCGGGTGTGAGAGGAAAAGGTTTGAGGTTAGGATTTTTTAAATTTCCTCAAATGCTGCCTGGCCTTCAGTCGTCCACTTCCAACGTTTGTCCTCTTTTACTAGCTGGTTTGCTGGTGCCTACAGTTCGTGCTTTTTAGGGATAAAGCTTTGGTAATAGTTTGCGAGACCTAAAAAACTTTGTAATTGTGTTGTATTTTTCGTTGCCGACAGTAGCTCTGTCTGGGTCTGGACGTCTGCCGTCTTTGTCTATTATGTGCCCTAAATATTTTATTCTTCGTAGGAAAAATTTGCATTAATTTTCCTTGTCTTTGAAACCATAGTCTTGTAATCGTTTGAATACTCTGTAGATATGGTCTGTATGTTGTTCCATATTTCTGATAGCTATAATAATGTCGCCCAGATATGCGATGGCAAAGTCAAGGCCGATCAGCATGGTGTCCATGACCTGCTGAAAAATAGCGGGTGCGACCTTAACCCCAAACACAAATCTTTCGCATCTGTAAAGACCTCGATGGGTGTTGATACAGAGAAGATTAGCGCTGTCATTGTTGACTGGGATTTGCAGGTAAGCATCGCTTAAATCGATTTTCGAAAGAAAAAAAAATGCCACCGTTCAGTTTAGTGAATATTTCCTCAGGACTGGGTAGTGGGTAATGAAAGTCCTCTAAGACCGCATTCAAACCAGTCGAGACGTCAGCACAAACACAGATTTTCCCTGATTTCTTTTTAACATAGACTATGGGGGCAATCCACTCGCTGTATTCTGTTTTTGATAGGATCCCGACATTTTCAAGTCTACCCAACTCCTAGGGACGCAAATGGCACGTTACGTTTTCTTATGAAAACTGTTTGCATATTTTGCTTTAATTTTAGTTCTGCGGCCATTTTCGTACATTTCCCAAAGCCAGGAGTGAATACTTCGCCGAATTCCTTTTTTAGTTTAGAGATTAAATTTTTTGTTGCCGATGAACAGGATTCTGCTTTTCTGCAGAACGTAGATATAGGCAAGTCCCATAGATTGAATTCGTGCATCCAGTCTGAACCGAATAGGTTTTCGGTATTTTTGAGCACATACATTTTTAATTTCTAACCCAGCAAAGTAACATTGGTAATCACTTCTTCCTAAAAATTGATTTGTGTACCATTAACGGCCGTTGCTGTTTTATGGGATCTTAATACTTTGGGCTTTTGTAATTTCTTCCAAGTGTTGAAATTCAGAATTGTTAGATCTGATCCTGAATCCAATTGGAATTTGATATCCCTGCCAATAATTTTAACTGTTACATATTTCCGTGAGCTTTCTTCTTGGATATCTACGGTTTTTGTTAGGCGCACTCGACTTTTAGTTTGATTTTTGTACCTGCGATGGGAACTTTTGTGTCCTACTTTTTTTTTTTACATACTAAACATTTTTTGCTTAGTATGGGCAATCCTTTACCCAATGCATGCCTCCGCATCTGTAGCAAGGACTAAGAATTTTTCTTTTATCGAATTTGTCGTCAGATTTGCGAGGGTATGTGTGATAGCTTTTTCTATCCTGTATTTTATTTGTTTTGTGAGTCTTGGTTTGTTTGACTACTCTTTTTATAAGCGAAATGCCAGATTCGATATCTTTAGAGTTTTTCTTAATAATTTCAATTTTTTGACAATCTTCTGTTAGTTTTGGGAAAGTTAGACTTGGTTAACTTAGCTGGAACGCGCCGCCTAATTTCTGCATCTGTACCAGAAGTAAGTCTCTGAGCAAACACGAGGCACTTGAAGTTGTCCACTGTTATCTTCGATAATTTAAATTCGTCGCAGTGTTTATTCACTACAGCCGTGTACGTTGCAAAATCATCTTCGTCATTTTTTGTCATGTTCAAGTATTTCTACCTTCTGTGAAAGAGAGAGATTTTCGGGCTGAACAATTCAGTTAGGAGTTTTACCGTCACGTCAAACGATAGCTTCGAGGTTTTCCGTGGCAAAATGAAATCCACAAATTTATTATGTTCAGTTGTCTCGAGCTTGCGTAATAGTAGGCGGGTCTTCTTCTGATCAGACCAGTTCTTGCAGTCAATACTAAAGAAGTCTTCGTACCTACTTCGTATGCCGCGAACGACTTATCTTCTTCCTGTTCGTAGTGAAAAATTGTCAATGGCGTTCCATATTGAATCTTAAGAAAATGCGGTATCTTTATGTGTATGTGCATTGTTCTTTAAGATTTCGTACGCTGTTGACGCTCGGATCATTGTTTTTGGGGTTCGAACTGTAATTCCTCAGCGCGTTGCTATCGATCTAATAGTAGTTCTTGTTTTCCCTCCCATTTTTCATGTAGTTCTTCTGTGCGTTGTTTTTGTTCTTGCTGTTTAATCGGTAGATTCTTTTTTCTCTAAGGTATTTTTTTTTCGAGTTTTAAAGATTTAGCCGTGGTCGGTTTGACAGATTTTTAAAGATTTTCGGTTTGGCCGATTTCTTTTTTTTTGTGAAAAGTACAACAGGGGTGGGGAATAGTAATTTATTTCCCGATAATTATGTTGGAATGATTTTAGGGGTGGGCGAGAAATTGTAATTCGTTTCACCTCCAAAACAACAAATAAACGTTGTACTTAAAATTTGTTCAGTTGTAGTCCTGTGGGCGGTACTGGTCTTTCCTTTAAAATAAGAACATTTTGTTCGCAACTTGAAATTGTAGCAGATAAACCGAGAGAGAGAGAAGAGAAAAAAATTCTTTCTCTTTTTGACAGTGTTTTAGACACTGGGTGTTTTTTTTAAAGAAAAAAAAATCAGAGTTATTGTTGAAAACAAAGGCTGTGCTTGGTTTTCCCGTTTGATTCGCAATTAGTTTCCTGATATTAAAGGTGACGTTCGTTCTTAGTTGGCGAGAATAACTGGGCTTGTTGAGACGTGATACCCCTGTAATGTTTGAATCCCCGTTCGTCTGTATTATGGCGATTTTTTTGTGGGTATGCAATTTCGAATTTTTGAAGTGTCTGTGTTAAGGTTTGACTTGTGGTTCCTGAGTGAGTCCGTATTTTCAATCTGCTAGTATTATGGGTTCGAATGCCTCGTCACCAGTGTTATGGCCCTGGAAGGGATCACAAAGAGAACAGAACACCACAGTTATAGTATAGCTATATATTTACAAGAACAAAGGATGGTTACAAGAACATAGGACGGCAAGCTAGTTCGCATAGTCGCGCGGACGCAAAGTTAGCTTCCGGATCTAGACTGACTTCGTATTGCTGCGTCTTCTGGTATTATGGAGAGTGGTTGAGTCCATTAGTAGGTAATTCCGCCACAACAAGAAGACAACAAAATTTACTTCACTCTTATATTAAGAGCAATCCTACACAAAGGAAAAAAATGTTATAAATTTTGGCAAAATCCAGAGCAAGCTGGAATGATATTAAAGAAGGTTAAGGTTATATTTCTAATTATGTTCTGACTTTGAAATACTAAAATTATGTGAACGTTTAAATTATGAAAAATCGGAACAATATCCCCCGATCCGAATTGAAACACTTCATACTTACAAGCAAAAGCCAACAATCTGATTGGAAATGCAAAATACCAGAACAAAAAAAAAAAAAAAAAAAAAAAAAAATTAACACAAGAAGAAAAAATAAAAGTAAAGTTAATAAAGAAAATCATGACTTAAAAGAAGACGACATTAACATTCCTCAGAAACCAAGACTGGACAAAGTTACTGCAGAAACCGAAAAGACAAACAAATTATCACGAAAAGCCCAGCGGGCAACATTACTGAAGTAAACGAGCTAATTTATACGGGAGCTAAATAATCCCCTGAAAAAATTGGTGTTTGTCAAAGGAATCAGAACAAAAATACAAAACCTAGAAGGGAAAGTTAGCTAGAATGATAGGTAAAGAAACTGCGACAACGAGCAAAACTGTTTAGGAAGGAAAAAAACGGAAAAGGATGAAAAGGCCTAAATCAAACAGCAGATAAGTCTGAGAATTCTACTTGGCCAGACAAATCAAAAGCTATTGGCCAAAGAAGACAGTCTTAAAAGATATCGAGATAGAGTCAAGCAATACAAAAAAACAAACAAACAAAAACAAAAAACAAACAAAACAGGACATTCCAAAATAACGAAAGAAAATTCTACCATCAATTAGGAGGGGAATGCATACGGATAAACTAACAACTGAATGCAAAAAAAAGCAAAAAATTGAGAGAAAACTATGGGAACGGAAAGAACATAACAGACGGACCAATTGGATAAATAACATCAAAAAAGAATTACGACGACTCGAAGAATTCCCTTGAGACAGATGGAATCATTCAAAGCAACACTTAAGTAAATACCAAATTGAAAAACTCCAAGTTATGTTGATATAAAAAAATTAGTTCATCAATGTCAAACTGGCTCTTGAATTGAGAAGATGTCCAGAAGAAGCAAGAACACCCGAATGTATTACTAAGGGGAAAACTACAGAAATACCATCGGAAAAAAAAACATCACCAGCAACAATAGACCGATAAAGTGTCTACCTATCATGTGAAAATTCTTACCGCACAGATTAGGAATGTGGTCTGCTACTTGCTTGTATTCCACGGAGTGTTTCCAGGAAGACATAAAGGATACCGCAAGAGAACAAGAGGAACAACTGAATCACAGTACACTGATCAGCACATCCTCAAGAAGCGCAAAGAGTGCCAAAAATGTGGCCATGGTATAGATCAAGTACAAAATGGCGCATGATGTGGTCCTGCAAACCTGGATAAGAGAATGTCTGAACATGTACGAGGATCGTTAAATAAGTTTCCAGACTTTTTTCATATGGGCACTTTTATGGTTAGTACACACATGAAACTCTAGTCCTCTTCGAAGTAATCTCCTCCGGCTGCAATATACTTGTTGTAACGTTCCAACAGCTTCTGGAAGGCCACATGGAAGTCCTCTTGCGTGAGCGTGTTAATGACCTTCGTCACAGCCTCTTTCATCTCCTCAATTGTCTCATAACGACAGCCTCTGAGCTTAGGGAATAAGCAAAAGTCACAGGGAGCAAGGTCTGGACTATAGGGAGACTATAGGGACTGCTTTTTTTTGTTAATTAACACTTGGTCATATTATCCTTTAATGTTAAATTCTAGTTTCATTTAAAAGATAGTAACATTATTATTATTATTATTATTATTATTATTATTATTATTATTATTATTATTATTATTATTATTAAAAGAAAAATAACATTACATATCTAATTAATCTTTAATACATTTTAAAGATTCAAATAAACTAACTCGAGGTTACGTAGATTAAAAATATTATTAAAACTTGAAATATTTAAAAAGGGCTTTTGAATAAAATTAATAACTAGAAACATTAATAAACCTAATGATGTAAAAATAAGACAGACACGTTGATAACTATATCACTTGGTATTTCAATACGAGTATGAGATAAAATTTACGACAAAACATTTTCTGCTTCAGTTTATCCCATAAGTATGAATGTACTCTTTAGTTTATCGCTAAAAATTATAAGTCGGAAAGGCCAACCAGCAAACAACAGCACTCAACTTTTTAGTATAGAAAATCGTGTCTTAAACACGTTAACATGGTTTTTGAATGTGCAATTAAGATAAGTCAGTGAAATTATTCTGTATTATTCAATATCCATTTATTATTAAAATAGTAAAATAATAATAATTGCCTTTTTAATATTTAATATTTTATCTGGTAATAATCTACAAATCTTTCATTATTCCTAAAACACGAATTTTTACCTTTTTTTTAATGTTCAATTTTTATATGAAATGTTTGCTTTTTTTCCATATATTTTTACTAAAATTTTTACTCGGAATGCGTTAAATGAGTGTCAATAGGCTTTCATACTTTTTTCATCTAACATTTTTGTATCTTAAAAATCAAGAAAAATATATTTTAAAAAACCCAGCTCCCAGTTTCTTCCTTTAAAATTTTTATTTTTCGATTATTAAAATATTCTTTATTTAATAACATATTTAGAATTAATATGTGATTGGAGAAAAGTAAGTAAAAATCCAAAGCAAACTTAAGGTCCTCCTTTTTTAAGCAGAACAAATATCGATAGAGAATTATTTCTCTAATAAACTAAAAGAAAATTGTTTGTTCCATTAAATCACAGAATTAAAAGTTCTCAAAAAATTTGAAAAAACTTTTGAAAATTAAATTTTCACATTTGGGGTAATATTTTCTTTTAACAGCTCCTAATTAAAAATTTGTTTCTTTATTTCTTGCTTATTTTCAGCCTTTTGTCATTTTATTATATTCAGAATATATTTTCTTATGTACCGATAAGATATATATTCCTTCCGATTGAAAAGCGTCGCACACATGGGGAGAGTAGTAAAGTTGGGTTACCTGAAAAAATCTGCAGTTTCTTCATAAATTAACTGGTGTATTATAAAATTTATTCAATGATAAATAAACGCTGGAAATTGCATTAAAATCCACTGATTCTCTGATTTTTAATGATTTTTTAAAATCAGGGATAGTGATTTGTTACAGTATTAAAGGTCTATGGTGGAAATGTTGTTAGTACTGGTTATTTATATACCATTGGGTCTATTTTCATTTTTCTCTGATACACACATACACACACAAACACACACATTTATAGATGTAATATGGATTTTTGAACCTCAATTACATCACACAAATTTGACTCAATGTCAACAGAAATAGAATGTTAAAATTTCCACATTTTTTCGTTTCATTTAAAAACTCATACGCTCTGATGAATGTATAAAAACCAAAACGTTTATCGGTGGCAAATAATTCAATAAATGCAATCATTCTCTGAGGACTTTTTGTTGTTTCATTTTTGTACATTTTCATTGATTAATGGGTAGAGTGTTCGCCAGTGGCCCAGGAGACCGGAATTCAATACTAGGTCGAGCCATACCAAAGACACAAAAAATGCTACTCGATATCTCCTTGCTTAACACTCATCACAATAAAGTACGTATTAAGGGGAAAGTGGAGCAATCCAGGGAAAGGAATAGTACCTTCTCCTACACCTCGGTGTTGTAAAAGGGAGCCTTCAGGTTGCTCTCGCCTACGGTCGCTAATTTTACTTTTTTACATTTTCATACAGTTTGATTTATTTCAAGTTTTTCCCCAAAATCTTATCTTTTTCGAAAAACAAAATATGGATGTTTTCAAAATGATCCAAAAATATAAAAATCTTCTGATCTCCGCATTTTCTATGAAAACAAACAGAAACTTTTTAACCAACAACATCTATGAGTCATGGTAATCTTTCGATGGCTATGTTTTTATTCTCATCTATAGAAGCCATCCTAATAGATGAGCAGCCGTTGTCCTGTGGATTCGTACGCCAAGCACCTGGTTAGGCACGGCGTTGATCGTCTTTACTCTAGGAATTTATTAGAGTTCGAAAACCAAAATTAGAGTAAGGTTAGAATGGTTTGGGAATTTAGTGTTATATAATGAAATAGTTAGAAAAGAAAGGAAAGAGATAAAATGAATGACCCTCCCTCCCCACAAGAAACGCTCGAAAACACGTGAATATCTGTATAAAAGACGAAAGATTTAGAACCCCCAGTCCACAGAAGAATGGACTCTCATAAAATCCAGAAGAAGAAAATCCGTTCTACTTTTGGCAGTGATCAACTTACGGTTAGCTATCCTGTTTTTTTACTATATAGTCATTTTAAAATGCATGAAAGATTTTATAAGTAAAATCACTGCTGTGCTTTAAATGCAAAAAGACAATTACTTTAATTCCAAGTTGCAGTTGAACCATGAAAAAGAAGGTAAAAGATGTTAATACTTTGGGAATATATTACAGTTTGAAAACCCAAGTTAGCGTAAAAATAGAATGCCTCTAAGGATGCAATAAACCATGAATAATGACTGATGAATTAAAAACAAAGAAACTGTGAACTTAGAGTAAGTTAAAACTTAATTCATGCAGGAGGTGGGAAAGATATTTTTCTCGGAAGCCATGGGAAGTAGCATGGTGGACGCATAGCGCTTCTAGAAAATACACCTGCCCAAATCGAATCTCTGCTACATAGTCTGGAACGAGCAGTAGGCAGCATAAGGCATCCATGTCAACGCAGACAAGACAGAATACATGGGCTCTAATCAAAGGGGTGACATCTACACACTAAAGGGTGGGCCTTTGAAACTAGTGAACAAGATCACCTACCAAGGAAGCAGCGTCTCAACAACTGAGGCAGACATCAACATGCGACTAGCAAAGGCATGGACAGCTATCGATAGGCTATCAGTCATATGGAAGTCAGAGCTGACCGAAAAATAAAACGCAATTTTTTCCAAGCAGCGATCATGTCGATGTTACTATATGGATGCACTACATGGAAGCTGACTAAACGTATGAAGAAAAAGCTTAACGGCAATTACTCAAGAATGCTGCGAGCTGTATTGAACAAGTCCTAGAGGCAAAACAGTAGCTGTATGGCCACCTACCACATATTACGAAAACTATCAGTTAGACGAACCAGACATGCGGGACTGCTGGAGAAGTAAGGACGAACTCACAAGTGATATACTCCGGTGAATCCCTTCACATGGACGAGCAAAAGAAGTACGATCAGCTAGAACTTATATACAACAGCTCTGTAGACTGGATGACCTCCTGGGAACGATGGACAATAGAGACGGTTGGCGAGAGAAGGTTGTGCTGGCAGTGCGACATGATGAGGATGGTGATGACATGATGAAGATGGTGATGACGGTTGGCGAGAGAAGATCGTGCTGGCAGCGCAACATGATGAAGATGGTGATGACATCTATGAGAAAGTCATAGGAATCAACACATCTAACGTTCTCTTATCTTCCCGAAACACATACCAATTTCTCAGAATCTTCTGCTTTCAAACGAACCATTCTGTTGGGAATGGATCTCCGTAACAAAAAAATGCGTGTTCTTCAGTACGGCTGACTAACTCAGGATGGAAATATTTGATTCAAACAACACCTGCATTTCCAAATGAAAACACACGCTCCAGTTTTTATGTAACAACAGTTGGTGGAAACACAGGGAGGAATAATCTCATACAAAATTTTTGATCACTCAACTCAGTAAAGTTGAAACAAAAGCTCTTCAATTTGGTTTTAATTTTGCCACAGAAGTAAATAACATCAACACAGAAAATTTAATAGACTTAAATTATAGACACAATCCTTCCCATTTAAGCAGAGGATTTATACAAGGACTAATCACTGTGACCACTTATGTTACTTTGAAGACACATAGCTGCTTTGAGAGATTTGTCCAGGAATAACAACATTATCATCATACTTTCGGATGAAGGTGATCGTGTTGTTATTCTTGGTTTCTCTCATTATAACAACAAAATAATGAACTTATTAAATAACAAAAACACATACGATCAAATTTCTCTGCAAATCATTAATAAAAACATAAAAGATTTTAATAATAAAAACAAAAACAAAAGAAAAAAAAAACAAAAACTAATCACTTAAGAAGACAAATTCTGGTCTTCATTAACTAATTATTACCCAATAATCCTTAAAGTTTATGGTCTTATTAAATCACTTGAGCTTGGAATTCCTTTAAAACCAATTATTTCTGGGATTGGAACTGCCCCAATAACATCGCAATAGGCTCGATTAGCAATTCTCACATTAAAAACTTCGGTGATTACTCAACAAAATCAATAATTTAAACAAGGAAAATAATTTCCAGCCAGTCTCGGTATAAAATCATTATGCACTATTTGAGAGTCCTTGCATGCCTTTTCCTTTAAATTCTAGAATCTAGTCCCTTTAAGTTTATAGTACTCAAAGATTCAAACTATTTCCATTCAACAGATAATATATTACTTAGATATACACAGAATAATGACTTAACAAAAATTATGTATAGATTAAACAATATTGAATCTTTATACTTCTGAATTAGAAAATAAAAACACTTCACTTTTCTTGGACGTTTTGTTAACAAACTATTTCAATAAACTAAAATTTAAAATTCATAAGAAATCCACGAATAAAAATGACCATATACATTTTACTCACATCGTTGTGCAAAAATAAAAAGAAGAATAATCATTGGTTTTTACCTCAGGTAAAAACCAGCTGTTAGGATTTGCACCCCAAAATTTTTAAGTGATTGACTCTTTAGAAAATTAATCGGCAAAACTTCTATATCCTTAATCTTTTATACAACCTGTAAAAAGTATCGGCTCTCAAAATTCAAACGTTAATTCAAATAAAAGTTTAAACAACAACTTTTTAAAACAATAATTCATTATATAGATATATTATTTTATCTAACAATTCAGCCACTAACGTCGAAAAACAAAAACAAAACTGAAACAACCTTGAAAATAAAATTAACTCTTCAAATACAATTAGGAACTTAATTAATAATGAAAATAACAATACCCAAATCGAATACTTGGTAAGAATATACGAAGTTCTATGACTAGATTGTAAAAAAAAATATGTGCGCAAATCTGCTCTCAGTTTCAAATAACAAATTTAGGAACACATACGAAATATAAAAAAGGAAACAAAAATACCGTTTGTGTCAAAAATAATTTAAAAACTAATCACAACTTTAATTTTAAAAATTCCAAGATTATAGTTTGAAAAGAAAGTTGGAAAATCATTGAATTTCAAACCACTAATCAGAAACCAGGTTTATTTTTCATTTTGTCTCCTTTTTTGGTCAGATTAGTGCAAAAAGGTTGCAAAATTTAAATTAACAGACTGAGAGAGAGCGAAAGAAGCCGACATTGATCAAGACGGGTGGATGTGTTATGGAAAGTTTATTATAGGTGGATATGAAAAAAAAGAGGTATTAAACACACACACACACACACACACACACACACACACACACACATATATATATATATATATATATATAGAGAGAGAGAGAGAGAGAGAGAGAAAGACTAATGTAATATGAATTAAAAAAATTTTTGAATACAAATTATGACTCGAAAATTTGAAACAACGCCACACACACACACAAACACACACGGATATATATATATATATATATATATATATATATATATATATATATATATGTGTGTGTGTGTGTGTGTGTGTGTGTGTGTGTGTGTGTGTGTGTGTGTGTGTAAGGTTGTAATTCTCAAATACCATAAAATATTTGTTTTAAGTGCCTCTTTCTCTCATTCATCTATCTATCTATCTATCTATCTATCTATCTGTTTGTGGTGGAGAGGTCAATAAGCCTAGTCTGACAAAGTTATTAGCTGAATTTTATCTGGAATTTTCATTGAATATATTTCTATATCGGATGAAATATAATGAATAATCTTGGACTTTGAAACGATGATTATATTGAAAAAAATTAATATCTATTGTGCAAAATGAATGTTTTCACCTTCGGCGCGTATGATTGGGCTCTCGTACAAAGAGCCCAATCATACATTATAATTACATTGAAAAGCAACACACACACACACATATATATATATATATATATTATTTCTTTTATTACATCTGTGTATATAGCTGTCTATATATGTATGCATAAAGATATCTATTTGCTATCCGGTTCAAAGTTGTAAAAATTGAGAAGTCAGCATCTGTCTCTGTCTGGCTCTCTCTCTCTCTCAATCCCCCCCTCTCTCTCTCTCTCGCTTTCACACACACACACACACATACACTTGTATATAAACAAAAATATATATACTTTTTTTAATTGGTATTTTAAGGTTAGAATATAATGTGCTTTGGGTGGTTTAATAAGTTCCTGAGTCAACTGAGGTTAAGTGTTTCAAGACGTAGTATCCATCCATTTTCATGGACCTCTAGAAATCCTAAATATTTGAAATTTTCTTTACAATAGTAAATCACATACACAGACTCACACACAAACAAACACAAGCACACACACACACACACACACACACACACACACACACACACACACACACACACACACACATATATATATATATATATATACTAGCATGCGTGTATATGCATGTCTCCTTATATTATTCTCTCTACACTTCTGACAGTTTCTCAATTTCTCTCTTATTTTAATGTTTATTCCCAAATATACATCACACAAACGCATATGCATTACACGAACACACCTGTTCGTATATGTGTATGTTGCATATACGTATGTATGTATATTGAATAGAATAAACTAAAGAGTAACCGCCCAGTTATCATTCATCGCCATCATGCACGTATGTTTTCCGAAAACCTGTGTAATTTGGCCACGTGGTGAGTCATTGGAAAGAAATCACATTAGAAACTTTTATCTATATTTATTTATACGATCATTCACTTGAATGGGACTAACGGCAAAAATCTTATTACACGGCTTAATATACCGCTCAAGTGGAACACATATAGTACGTATCACAATGGACATACACATACATATCTATATGTAACCACACACACATACACACGTATATGTATTCATGTATGTATGTATGAATAATGAAAGAAAAGTGATAATAGAAAAGAGTCGAGGTGGGGCAGTTTGGGCATTATGGGTTACGCTGGAATTTATGCGTGATAAATCCGTATTAGGGACACCTAGACACTTACAAATAAAACTATGGGGGGGGGTTAATTCATTGGTCGTCGACTGACACACGACTAAATGTATTTGTAACTGGGACTTCTATTTTAAAGTCATCGGGCTAGGTTAAAATTCCTTGGTCAATATAGAATTAGATTTATTTACACTGCTATTTCTATTACAATAGACATTCATTAAATCTAACTGCACCAAAGCCATAAAAAGGGGGACCCAAACTCGTAACAATCGTAATAATTTTATGGAAACAGAAACTGACAAGACTGATGACTAAGGAGCTACTTCCAATTAGCAGTCGGAAGTTGGTCCTTAGTCATCAGTCTTGTCAGTTTGAGAAGGGAAAGTTTTCCTGTAAGAATATTCCCCATATTTACATCACAGGAAAGAAAAGTTCATGCATTCAACGTAGTAGTTTGCATATTCTCACGAAGATCTCTCACACACCCAAAATATATCAACTAGATAAATCTTGTGAGTGTAAAAGATCTTTGTGTGGGGATGTCACGATGTGCAAAAGAAGTTTTGTGACGCTAAAGTGTAAGAAAAGCCAGAGCTTCACCATGTTGAAATTAAATTATAGATTTTTTACTCAAAAGCTTACATTATTCAGAAATTCTTTCTGTTATGAAAAATCTAGCATATGTTCAAATTAGGATGGGTCAGTTTACAGGAACACTCTTTTTCTGGGTTCTCCAATTCTTTTAATACCTTATTGCTTTAAATCCTTTCCCTTTCGCCCGAAAATATATATATATATATATATATATATATATATATATATATATATATATATATACTGTAATCCATAATTCCTGTTTTTCACCCTCAAATTAAGCGTATAGGTCATTGAAGAGACGAAAATTATATTTTTCGCCGAAATTAATTTATTATGACAATCTAACCAGCTTTGAGTTTTCTTCCAGTTACATTGTATACACTCTGTATGTGAGTTTCATATAAATCTGAAAAGAAATATATTACAATAGCCATACATCGAGCACTCCCATAGATTTATGTTGAAAGACCAGACCTCCCCAATGACTCAGCAGAAAGATATTACTGATGACGCCACCCAGCACATTTTTTTTTAAAAATCAAATAAGCGTATTTCTTACACTAGTTTTTCTGCACGAACAGTGACACCTGGGAATAGACCGGTTGACTACTCAGGAAGAGCCTGGTGGACAAATTGGAAAGACAACTGACGCTGAGGAGAGACCGCAAAAAACATAAGTCTGGGCTAGCAACCCGGCTGGTGAAACTCAACTCAACAGAATCAAACTGCAGTTACAAACTCCCAAGGGATCTCGAGCGGAGAGAACTTGAGATCTCGGACAGGAATGATAAGATGGTAACGAATACAGCCTTAAAAAATTAATTATCGAATTTGATATGCCTTTGCGGAAAAATGTGTTAGAATATTTGTGGTTTTAAAGATCTATCAGGCCAAAATAAAGAGTCAGGTTGAAAAAACCAGCGCCCAGGAGTTTTTCCTGGTGAGACGCAGGCCGTTCAGGGTCGGGAAGCGCACCATAGCGCCCAGTCTTTCCAAGTAGAGGTTATGGAAACCCGCACTGCATTCAGAAAGATTAAATGGTCATTAAATGGTCAACATCCGCTAACAAGAACGCTTGGCAAGATTTTAACACTAATATTGACGAAATAGTAAAGATATTATCCAAAGGATCAGTGGAAAACCGACTGTTGACGATGTCCAAAATAATCATGAGTTACGCGAAGGCTCAGTATGAATATGTGGAAGTAAGGTAAAGATCCAGGGTAAAGAAAATAGAAGAGAAACAAAAATTAAGCAACTAAGAGCAGAATTGAAATCCATCCGAAAGCAATATAAAACAGCAAAACCGAATGAAAAGGAACTACTACGGGAACTTTGCGATATCATTTGAGCTAAACTCAGGCCCATGAGGAAAGCAGAATGACACAGACGGAGAAGAAACGAAAGCGCAAAAGAAAAGGGTGGCTTTTTTAACAACCCCTTACGCTTTCACAAAGAAAATATTGGGGGAAAAACGAGGTGGACACATAGAAAGTACTCCAGCAAAAATTGAATCTTTTCCCCATAATAATCGAAAAGATCCAAACAGAGACCGAAACCTTACCGAGAATACACTCCTGATAAGATCGGGAGATCCAACAACGGAGTTTGATTTAAAAGAACCAACCTGGGAGGAAATCAAAGCCGTCATTAAAACAACAAGGTCACCTAGTTCGAATAGCGTGACTTATAATGTTTATAAACGCTGTCCCCAGTTAATTAAGTAATTTGGAAGTTAAAAGTAATTTGGGGAAGAGGTAAAATAGTAGAACAATGGAAATACTCCGAAGGAATATGGATCCCAAAGGAGGAAGGAGCGAAGAAAATTAACCCCTTCACATGCATTTCTATATTAAATATTAAGGGAAAATATTTTTCAGCATTCTGAATAGGAGATTAATATTGCTTTTACAAAATAACTATAATATTGATACGTCGGTACGAAAAGAGGGTGTCCCAGACATTCCGGGATGTATTGAGCACACAAGAGTCGTCTCACAATTATTGAAAGAAACAAAAGCAAATAAAGGGTAATCTGACAGTATTATGGTTGGACCTCAAAAATGTTTTTGAATCTATTCCCCATAAGCTAGTGGAAGTAGCACTTGAACGTTATCATTTCCCCGACAGAATATCTGATTTAATTCTAGATTATAATAAAACCTTCAAGATGAGAACAATATTGAAGGGATCAATTTCGGCATGACATAGACTAGAAAGGGGCATAATAACAGGCTGCAGTCTCAGCAACTTTAATCACGCTAGGAATGAACCTATTGATAAAATCTGCATAGGCCCCGTCACCAGGTCCGAAATGAGACAACCACCGATAAGGTCTTATGTGGATGATATGACGATTACCACCACATCCACTATCGGCGCAAGATGGGTTTTAAAAGGCATTGAAAAACTCGTAGCCCAGAATGAGTTTCAATGCATCTAAGTCCTGGTCATTCGTTCTTAAGAAGCTTATTGCACTGGAGAAAAAACACTTTAAATTGTCCGGTGAAATTATCCCCACAACACAAGAAAATCAATAAAGAGCCTGGGTAAACGCATTGACCATTCCTTAAGGGATATAGTAGCAATACAGGAGACAAAAGTCAACCTTGAGAAAGGGTTGACAAAAGTTGATAAGTCCAGTCTACTTGGCCGTTATAAAACCTAGATTTACTTGCACACAATTCTCCCCAAAATACTGTGGCCTCTATCTATTTATGAATGGAAAGAAAAATCAACTCTTGATTGCGGAGATGGTTGGCCTATCGAATGGCAATTCCAGTGCGCTACATCTCCCAAAAGTTTGATTGAAGAATTTTCGGTAACGAAAATTAGAACTGCATTACTATATAATCCCCAAAAGATGCAAAAGTGGCCAGAGCAGGCATCGAAGTCTGTTCATGCAGAAAGTGGAAAGCATCTAAGGAGTTACACTACGCACAAGAGCGACTTCGTGAAAAAGTGATATTTGGAACGGTCGCAAAAGGAGCACGCAGGTTCGAGTATCAGAGTGGATAAGTTCTCAGATAATTGTAAGAAGTGACTTATACAGTATAAGGTTCACAAGGGAGAAGACGAGATAAGTTAACAAAAACGGTGGGATTAAATCAAGGAACATGGACAAACTGGAATTCCACAATTCAACGGAAAAGCAAATGATCAGAAGTATGGCACGATCCTGCGAGCGTTAGATTCTTGTTAAGATCCGTATACGATATATTCCCTAGCCCTGCAAACTTTTGCATATGGAATAAATCGGAGTTTGCCTTATGTCTATTATGCAAGGGTCAAGCGACTTTAAGGTATTTTGAACAGCTGCTCAACAGCACTTGCAGAAGGACATTACAGATGTCGGCATGATTAGATTTTAAAAGCTACTGCGGATATAGTCTGTACAGCCATCCGAACAAATAGATTTAATCCAGGGAATAGAGAGATACAGTTCCTCAAGCAGGCATGAAACCCAAGTAGACGATAAAGCCCAAACCAAATATTCTGTCACCTTCAACAGACTGGGAATTAAGAGTAAACTAGATTAATTTTCCCAAAGCACATAGTGAAAACATCCTTACGCCTGGACTTAATATTCTTCTCGAATAGACTAAAAGACATTGTAATGTGGGAATTAGCTGTCCCATGGGACATATTGCAGAGGGGCCTAAATATATATATATATATATATATATATATGGGGGGGGGGTTCGAAAGTGTAGATAGTTAAATTTATATATTTGTTAATCGACTTATTTAGTTATTTTTCGAATATATTTAATTTTAGAAGTGTATATCTATTTATTAATTTATTTATTAAATGCTTTATATTTTATCCAAATTCAATACTAGGATTTTTTCGGATTTATTCATTTGTTCCTAGATGCAAAAAATCAGTATTTTCAACGGATGTTTTTTTTTTGTGTGAGTGGATAGTTATTTTTATATTCTTGTTCAACAACTTATTTAGATTATATTTTTGGAATATATTTAATTTTAGAAGGGTATATTTCTCTTAGACGCTCCTTCATATTTCATCTGAATACTGATTTATATTTTTTCTTTATTTAAATGCCAAGAACACCGGTAATTCAAATACAAGTGGGGAAGTTTTAGTCCGTTTGTGTATATGTGTGATGGTGATTTCATTACAGTTCACTTAAAATAGTAATTATTTAACGGGAAAATTCTAAAAATTAATTAGAAACTTACCGCTGGATATGAACCTTATTTATTTCACTGAAAATTGTAAATATTTAACGAAAATTTAGAAATGAATTAAAAATTCACCGCTAGATCCGAATCGTACCAAGCGGGGCGAAAGAAGGAAAAAAGTGTTAACGCCACGTTGATTGTATTAAATCAACTTTCTGGCAAACTGGTTGGCTAAGGAAATAGCCAATCAAATGCGTTGGCAAATGTTTAAAATATTTGTCGCGTCTTAATTTTTGGGTTGCGAACCGGGATTGATCATCCCGAGTGAAGTCCAGCTGGCGAGGTGAGTATTATATTGAAAGACCTGAAACCCACAATGACCCACCAAAAAGATATAACTGATGACGCCACCCAGCGTCTTTTTTAATCAAACATGCGTATTTCTTACACATATGTGAAATATCTCATATATTCAATACTGGAATAATCCACATCCAATGTATTTGGACGCCGACTGGATATTACTGATACTCGTATATATATATTTTTCTCATCTTTTATATATATATATATATATATATAAACCTCGCTCATAAAGTTCCTTGCTTATATATTGAAGGGACCCAAAGATTACTTAATCAATTTACCACAACTTCAATTTGGAGGAGTTTTGCTTTAGTTATGTAGTCGTCGCAAATTTGAAATTCGTGCGACCAAAAAAACACAATAGTTATCGACTGAAGTGAAAAGCCCTTGCTCCACACCTTTTAAAATAAGAAGATGATAAAAGAACTTCACGCAGCTAAATTCTTTTTCGGGGCATCACAAGTGGCCTAAGTAGGCATTTACCAAGGAAAAATAGCTGATGACCGGGGTCACAGTTGATGAACGCCGAAAGTTTTTAAGAATTTTAATTTCAGAGTGGCCGTTTGTCCCTTGGCGATTTTTCTAATTTCCTTAGGAGTATTATTCCTCGTGAATTTTTCACTTCATCCAACACTAGTGACCTTTACTTGAGTTTAATTGACAGCAATTTTCTTTCGATCTCTTGGACTCTTCTGTGTATTCTAGCCGATCTTAACAATAATGTGGTCTTTGTGGTCTCGAATCTTCCTCTTGTCTTTTTTCTATTACGAATATTT
The DNA here is from genome assembly GCA_963585895.1 of Sepioteuthis lessoniana. NCBI lineage: Eukaryota > Metazoa > Mollusca > Cephalopoda > Myopsida > Loliginidae > Sepioteuthis > Sepioteuthis lessoniana. The sequence goes on from OY757924.1 coordinate 24,886,567, forward strand.
ATGTGAAAGCTTTATTGAATATGAATTATTTGTCTTAGAAATACTTGAAACCGTACAACTGTGTGCAAATTAGGAGTATTAGATAGGAATAGAATATAATAGAATACAAATGTGCAAACAAATGATTACATCCAAATTAAAAGTACAATTCAAAAGAAAAAAATCAATGAAACATTGAATTATAGTTAATACAATCATTAAGAAATGAATCAGATTTCGGCATGAAATTATCCATAAAGGGTCAATATGTCGTTAAATGAACCTAAACCAAACCAAAATTGAAAAACTTGTGAAAATTTTCTTTCTTTCATTTTTTCTTTTTTTCCTTTCAGTTTTTCAATTGTTCTTTTTTCGTTTTTTCTCATCTTTTTTGCTTATTATTTCTTTTTTCTTTCTTAACCTATCCTTCGTATGTTTTTTTATTAGTTTTTATCTTTCTGTCTTTATTTTTGTTTTTTTCCCGTTTTTTTTCTTTTTTTAAAAAACATTTTCATTACATTCTTTCTTTCTTTTTTCTTTCTTTCTTTCTTTCTTTCTTTCTAAAGTTATTATATAGCATGTCTTTATAGAAAAGACGTGAGGACAACAAAGGCTTTCATTTTGGTGTTGTCTTCGTGGTAAAGCACTTTATAGAATTTTCCAGAACAAACAGACTTCTTTTATATGATATCTCGCCTAAACGTGACGTTAGGAAAGGCTACTACTTTTGTGTTTTGACCATTTATGGTTTTTACAAGAGGTCCAACACTGTTTAACATCACCTATTAAAATGGCGGAATATTTGGATCTGTATGCAATGGAGGCTAATGGAATTGAATTGAGGATTTGACCAACAGTAAAGTCTATCAAAGGAGATGAAAAGCGAAGAAATTGTGGAATTATTTTCCCTTTTAGCCATCGCTGGTGATAAGCAGATAAGAAAGCCAAAGCTAACAAAATGTGTATCAAGTGAATAAGTTCAGAGTCAATGGTTATATTTCCATAAGGGCACAGAATTTAGCAAAAGGAAATATTTTCTGCTGGTTAGTCGCATCAAACATATTTTAAAGAAAATACGTTTCGAATATTTTTTCGCTTTACATCAAGAATCTTGATATCGGATTCTTCTTAAAATCAAGATGACACCCATGTACAATGGCTGGCGTGGATAACGCACTAATTTATTCGAATATATTTCATCTAAGTGTTTTAAATAGCATGTTAGCCATCGTGGCTTTTGAGTTTAATAGTCACAATGTTTCCGTCTGTATACCATTTAGCTTTCTTCACATTCTTGTTAGATTTAGTAACCAGGGAATTTAGAAGCAAGCCATTTATCAAATTTTTGATTACATAGCGCTGACTGTATTAGCCTATTAGTTTATTTTTAGGTTTAATGATCCGAAATTTCGCCAACTTTTTGTTTTATAGAGCAATAGTCAAAAGTATTTAAACGATGATTTAATGGGTATTGCTACTTTGTGGTCGTTAGTTCAATAATGAAGCCTGTTTCAAAGAAAAAAGAAAAAGTGGCAACACAACCATCAGAAAGTTGCTAAATATTACAGTAATCTAAAGTAATCCGAAAAAAGAAGATGTGGACTACTGCTTGAAGAACCAGTGTATAATAAATGTACTTTTGATAGACTTTAAAGAACCTTTTTCATAATTTTAGTCTGAATATCTTGAACTGGGTTCCAATTTTACAATGCACTAGTTCTTTTCGTATTTATTATTATATCTAATAATATATTCTTTTACCTGTCATGTCTGGTGTTCTTCATCGGGAATTTCGGAAGTCGGCTATTAGTTCTCTTTTATGGTTCTTATCTTCTCCACTAGCTGGTGTATATTTTTGAATTAACTGAACTAAGGGTTGGAATGATAACATTCGTGAGGAATATGGATTAATGATCTAGAGCGGTGATAAAATGACCATTTGAATTTATCATGGAAAGGATGTGATACAAATCAATTTTTAAACAGAGAAAAGCTGGTTTGAATTAAGGATTTTTGTTCTCCTTGACTGGTTACCTAACCAAAACTAAAAAAACAAAACAAACAAAAAACAAACAAAAAACAAAAAAAAGTCTACTCAACTATTCACTCATAGCTGGTGGAAAAATATATCGATTCCTGCCTTTCATGCACTTCACTTCACACAAAATGAAGTACAAACAGCCTCATTTAGGATTTCAACTCAGGTCACCAATTCCATTTTCTACGACGATAATTCTTATGCTAAATGTACCATCGAAGCTGTTAGGGTGACCCCTATTTGGATAATTCAGAAATATGCTCAGTGAAAAAATGGATTGCTATCAAGAGAAAATCCAAATTATTTTTTGTAAAGAACAAAAGTAAATAAAGAAGCATAACATATTGTTGACCAAGGAAAATATTGTGTTCGATGAATGTTCGAAGCTACCAAATGCAAGAGACTCCAACAGTGGGTGACCTGAAGGCTACTGTTTCAATAGCTACAATACCGATTTATGGGAGAGGGCTCTACTCCTTTCCCTGGATTGCTCCACTTTACCCTTGATCCGTACTTTATAACGCTGAGAGTTAACCTAGGCCGTACCCAGTACCATTTTTTAGGCTTTGGTGCTAAAATTTTCTACAATTGACTATAAAATTGAAAAAAAAAACGAGTATGGAATAATTCATAATAGAAAAAAATAATCTAAGAAATTCAGAAAGAAAGGAGATTAAATTTGACCAAACTTTATGGTAAAGAAGCTTGTAGCTGTCGCAGAATGAAGTTGCCGCTGGCAATGTAGGTAATTCCAGAGAAATTGAAATGAGGAAATTAACCTATATGAAACAATGTATAATAGTAGAGTAGCGACATCTCATTTAAGAAACTCAGACAGAAAGAATACCGGAGAGAACAGTGACCGAGTAGATGCAATTAATGAAAATGGTCTGAAAGAATTCTTATTTAATAGAAAGTTCTTCATATTTACAAAACCCTTTTATAGCTAAACATTGATATACTTGTACAACAGGAATTGTCAAAAATGCACAGAAAGTTTATTTTTCCCCGGTCGTATGACCGGGTAAATATAAACTTTCTGTGCATTTTTGACAATTTACCAATTTTGGACATTTACCGATTTTTTAAATAAAGTATTGAGCTGGCTTGCGCAGGAAATCTACAATGATCTCAGCTACGAGGCAAGATTTTAAACAAATTCTTCACGTGGAGCATATCAATATCTAGGAAGAATTGTCAGGACTATGATCCTAGAAAAAGGAAATCTCATGAAAATCAAACTAACTACAGCAGAGATCAGTTTTCCATCACTCGACACTCGGTTGAAAATCATTTTAATCGTCATAACTTTAAAAAATGGTTAAATCAAAATTAATAGATGGATTATTCTTCGCATTTACATGCTTATTTAGCAAAGTTAGCTAGTTGAATGCTTGGTTGGATTGCACTTCAACACTGGCTGAAATTTTTAATGCCAGATTCAGTCTTTTGTACAAGCCCTTACTTATTATATAGTTTCCAGTAACCACTCCTATTTGATAATAACAATTTGTCGGCACTCAGTTACAAAGTTTCAAGTAAGTAAAATAATAACCTTAAGTAAAAAGTTATAACTATTATAACTATTCTTAATGCAAATAATTTACACACTGTTATATGACATCAAACATTCCTATCAAATACAAATAATCTTCAAACAGATCCGTTTTACGAATAGATGGGACCCTAACAGATACTAATACTCTGGGTCAGAATGGATCTGGGAGTAATGGCAATGGAGTAGTACTCCACATTTTCCATGTCTTCAGAACTGGAATCTCACCATCAGATGCATTTTATTGTCAGGCTCAGGAAACCTCTTTTTAGCGTCTTACCCCTCTGTAGTTGAGCAATGTTCGGCATATCTAAACCTCGCCGAGAAAGATACAGAACAAAGAATTAGTAAGCGAACATTTTTTTAAAAAACTTAGTATTAATTTTATATTTTTACTTTATGAATTGATTTAAAAATCGATCACAGCAAAAATATTGATATAACATCAAGTCATCAATGCTAAAACGTTGAAAAATATTTGCCCTAAACTACTTAAAATTGTATTATCTCAAGCTACATTGGAAAACATTGCAATACATTTGATATATAAGACGTAAGTGATAATATAGTTCAGACATATCTTTCTTTTTAGAATGATAATTGGGCGGTATCCATCGTCTCTCGTGACGAATGCATTGTATAGTGGATAAAAAGTCTATTTGTCTGTGAGAGTCATTGAATCGTACAAGCGACTCGCCTGTTTTGGGCGGTGGAAAAAAATAACGTAAATGAACAGACAACTAAGACCCAAATTGAAGGGTTTTTTTTGTTCCATTTAATCCAGCTGGAATATTAGAAGGTAAAGTGCTGTTCCCTATCTCTCACTTCCTCTCCACCCGATCCGCAACGCCCCCTCCTTCATTCGACCTTTCTCAAAGGCAGAGCAGGGTTTCTCTTTTAAAAAAAATCTTTCTCTATTGCTCTGCTTTTAAAGAATGGTAATCGAGAGCATGTTACTATAGCTACTAGCTATAGAAATATGATGTTAAAGACACAATATTCAGTAGTAATTGCAGGGCGCTGCAATGTATAGACACACAGAGCATAATAGCCGTTCATTCCTCTGCTCAGGTTTCTGGGATCGAATACGCATCGGGATTTCAATGGGCTGCCATCATCCTGTTTTGTTTAATATTTCAATGCGAAAAATATATAAAATGAATTTTTTACCGTACAAGAAATAATTTTTTCATCCCTTTGTCATAGAATAATCATAGAAAATTAAGAAGTACAGAATTGTTATTTATAAAAGTAAACAATAAAATCCCGATTAAGAAATTATTTCATCATCAAAGAATGAGTATATACATTTGAAACAGAACCAATTTAATAACGTTGTTATTTTCGGTATATTAAGATGTGTATTTCGGTGTTTGCTTATTGGTAATCTTATAAGGCCATTACTATAGTAGTAAATTCTATACTGCGTAATGGACAATTTGTTCTTAATTTTAGTTTAAAGTAAACATGAATTTTTATAATAAGAAACATAGTTATCAATTTAGCTAATGGAAAATGGGAATATGCAAAAATCATCTTTTGGAATATAAAAAGTGCTCGATAAAAACTAAATCTTCGAAAAGGGATTTACATGGTTGGAACATTATCGATAATTGCAACAAAATTTACGTTTCAAACTTATATATATATATATATATATATATATATATATATATATATGTGTGTGTGTGTGTGTGTGTGTGTGTGTGTGTTTGACTGAATCTTTTTCCCAGATATCAGTTTGTAGAATTTGCAAATTGTACAATCCGTTTTTTTTCACACCAGCAAAATTATAGATTAGATATAAAGAATACTATATATATATATATATATATATATATATATATATATATATATATATATATATATATATATATATATTAACACAATACAAGAGACCTTTCAAAATAATTCTGTTCTCAGTTCCACACAAGAAATCAATATCAACAATAAAATTCCATTTCTTGGTGTACTAATAGACTCAATCACTATTGGCCGATCTATCACCCCCACATATAAAGAATCTACTAACATTAATCCCTGCACCCTCAGTTTCCAAAGTGAATGCCCCTTTCATTATAAAAGGACAATAAAAACACTTATTTACAGGGCTAAGCTACTATCCTCCTCTCTAACTATCTTCCTTAACGAACTTAATATAAAAATAAAACAAACCCTTATCAATAATGGGTCCCCAATTACATTGCTGATACCGAAATTAAACAATTCATTAATAAACCTGAACAACATAACATTGACAATATCCTAAACCATAAGCAATCAATAAACCTATACTACAAAACCCAATTTTATAGTAATTATAAGATAGATGAACATGTATTCAAAAACCTTATCCAAAAAATGTTCTCCCTACCGATCCTACCCAAAATGTTAGTCTTATCATTTACTATAACAAATTTAAAACCTCCAACCTAATTATTTCTTGTAACACTTCTCCCTCCGTCGAACTTCTTGATAAGACAAACATCGAATATATGTTCAAATGTCCCTTGGGAGACTATGTCTCCAAAGAAAATAATACGTATGTTGGTTTTTACACTGCAGCTCTTTCTAGACGGCTTCTAATGCGCCTTAATGATGCTAGCTCTCTAGCCTTACATCTTAAAACCCATTCTATTCCCAAATTCAAGTTTCGAAAAATTCTAGTGGAAAACACCACTATAATAGCACACGAAATTGATTAGCTGCAACTACAAATCCTAGAAGCCCTACATATAAAAACAAAACAACCCAAAATCATTAGAATTGATTTTGAGAATGGCGACAATATTTTGAAATGCCTTTTGATTCTTTTGAATATATCGTATTTCTTGATAATATTCTATTCCGGTTGATAGCATTCTGTTTTTAAAATCCATCAGCAACTCCGACTCTGCGTTTGCATAGTTTTGTTATGTTATAAAAACCAAAAAGCTTTCATAAATCTTTAAAATACTTTTTACACATGCAAGCGACCCTTGATGGTGGCCTATGAAAGCTCTGTAAGTGCTCGAAACAATTTTGGTAAATTCATCTATCAATTCCAACCTGAAACCAAGACACTCACCAGGAAACTTGAAAGGATCTTTATTAGATTATAAACGTATCTTTATCATTTAATCAAACACACTTGAATGAAATACTCCTGCCTAACTACATATATATATATATATATATAATAAAATGAGTAGGTCCACGAAGAGATTTGTATTTTTTAGAATTTATTTATCTTTTTTGTTCTTACATACGTGTATGTTTCCAGCTTAATGCTTTCGTCAGAGAGCATGTATGGCACAAGGCCTTGTTAATGGGATATCCAATGAGACTTGAACTCTCTCGTGTTTGTAGTTTGAGTAGTTTTCAGTTGGTTATAACTTTTTTTTAATGAATGTAGGCCCTTCCTTTTTCTAAGAGTGTGTTTCTCTTAGCCTACTTTATTCCTCATTCACTTTTGATATTTGATGCGTTGTATGTGTGTGAGTGTGTTTAGGATTTCACTTATAGTTATTTTTTTCAGTGTATATGGGAATGCGTATCTTGAAATTTATTGTGCGTATATATATATATATATATATATATATATATATGTTTGTTTGTTTTCATATGTGTGTGTACGATTCATGTTTTATTCAGCTTTGGTTTAAATTTTCCTTGACTACATTGGTATAGGTGTTTCAATACATTTAATTTGCTGTTGTCTTCTTGTTTGATATTACTCCCTGAAGTGATGTCCTTGTATAAAGGGCCTGTGTTGACCCTATGTATATTTCTTTGCATTTCTAGATTTTTCATTTATTCATTAATTAGTGTTGTTGGGTATCATCTCTGGTTTAGGGATGTGTGTAGTTCTTTAAGGCGAGCTTTTTGAGGTTGTTATTATTGTGTGTATTCTACGTGCTAGATTGTAAGGGATAGATTTTATACAGTTTGGGGTGGAGGGTTTTGAAGTGGGGTATTGTTGGGGGTCTGTTGGTTTGTGGTAGATATCTGTCATGATTTGTCAATTTACGTTTTTATAAGCATGTCTAAAAATGGTAGTTCTTTTGAGCTGTGTTCCATAGTAAATTTTATTTTGGGGTGTAGGTTTTGTAGTAGGTTGTGTAATTTGTTGATGTCTCCTCATTGGCATTGCCAGAATATAAAACAATGATCGAAAAATCTTTTCCATGATTTGGTAAATTCTTCTTTTATGTCTTTGCTGTATTTTTTACATATTAATATAGGTTTTCATCTAAATATTCTAGGGTTAGGGTAGCGTATGTTGGTGCCATTTTAGTTCCCATAGCTGTTCCTAGGATCTGGATATTAATGTTATTGAATTGGGAGGAGTTATCATTAAGGATTAATACCCTCTATGATATTTATCATTAAGGGTTTTCGGACTATTGTCTTCATCTTTATTATTATTTCCACAACGTTTCGGCCGATATGTGCTCCGGCCTTCTTCAGGAGTTTGTGGAACTCGGGAACCTTCACGGAACTTCGAACTACGTCCTTTATTGAAACCACGGGGGTCGCTTGTTCTGATTCCGCTAGCCATAACCGGGTACAAGTGTTAAGTATTCCTGTATTGTTACTCGCCTGTAGTGAGACCAAGTATAGAGTTGAATACAATATGGGAACCGATGATTAAGAAGGCTAGATGAAAGAGGAGAGAGAAAAAAACTGAATATGATCACAGGTAAAAAATCATAAGGACAATAATAGAGAAGATGAAAAAAATTACCAAACATCACATAATTACAAAAATGATTAAAAGTTAATTGCTTAAAATGTTCTTACTTTTTAGACATAACCATATCTTTGAGAAAGAAAAAACAGATTGGAAACTATTTATTAACTCCAGCAAGGTGAATATTGAGCTTTAAAGTTCAAGTTTTATACACACGTTCAGTCAATCTAATGACATTCATTATACCTTCTCATGTTGTCAGTTGAGTTTCGAATACGCTGATTGTATTCTCTGCAGAGGGTTAAAAACCCAACTTTATTCATTGTGGGTGTACACACACAGAGACACACACACGCACACGCGCGCGCATATATACGTATATATATATATATATATGTATGTATATGAAGGGTTCGTCAGCGTCTAATAGTGATGAGTGGGTAGGAAGTATGTGATGAGCAGCAGCATTCATGCCATTTCAGTTGCCATCATCACTTGGGGTGGTGAACATTGTTTGGGATTGAAACTTATTTTATAAATGGCAACTGTCTCATTGAAAAGTTGTTGTAATTTGGTAAGAATTTCTGAGTAAGTTAACATGGAAGAGATCCTTTCAGATTGATAGATTCTGCTTAAAGAGTGAAAATCGTCTTTGACTTGGTGAGAGCTGCAGACCTTTAAGGTAAAATTTCAGGTGTGAGGGTCGACATTTGAACTATATAATCTTAAAAGCAGAGTAATGACACTATTAAAACAAAATGGCAAATATTGTTCTTTTATATAGTAAAATTAAATTTTGAATTGGATTTATGTTGCTAAATTTATTCATAGTACAAATCCAATAGATTATTTTGCTGCACGCGCGCGCGCACACACACACACACACATACACACACTCTCTCTCTCTCTTTCTCTCTTTCTCTTTCTCTCTCTCTCTCTATATATATATGTATATACATATGTGTAAGTGAGTGTTTGTGCGTATGGGCGTGTATGTATGTGTGTATTTAAAGACGATAGATGAGAAATGTGTTTTCCTCTTTACTAAAATTATATTGTTTACACACAACAAAATGGATTATATTTTCATTCTATGTGAATTTTCCCCCAGTTCTAACTGATGATTCTTTCCCTGAAGTCTGAGTGACAAGACCTTTCAGGTCTTCAGAATTTTTCAAATTTTTCTGATTATAACAGAAGATGGTCTCGATTCGTTATATTATTTCCAATCTCGTAGGTCTCTTTTCAAGGGTTTTGTAGACCCTTCCAATTAATATCACTGTCAACTGGAAATATAAGTCAATTTTAAGAACTATTCATATATTTTTTGACTCCTGCTACGTAAACACACACACACACACACACACACACACACTCTCTCTCTCTCTCTCTCTCTCTCTCTCTCTCTCTCTCTCTCTTTTTTTCTCCTTCTAACACATGCATATGTTAGGAGTAGAAGTCTTCGAGTGTATGCGTGCACGTGTATATGAACACATAGTATTCTCTAAATTCACGTGGGTGAGGGCAGAAAGGAAAGTTGGCGACCGTAGTCGAGGATGACCCAAAGGCTTCCTTTTCAATAGCTACCTCACCGAGGTATAGGGGAGGGCGCTACTACATTCCCTGGATTGCTCCACTTTACCCTTGATCCTTACCTGATAATGCTGAGTGTTAAGCAAGGCAGCATTAAGTACCATTTTTGAGTCTTTGGGATGACTTGACCAAAATTTACCTATGGTGTCCTGGACCATTGGCGAGCACTCTACTCATTAGGCCAATGGGGCATATAGTTGTATATAAAACTGAATATATGCATATAAACTTGTTCATAACCCTTCAAATTATTTCCAATATATATATATATATATATATATATATATATATATATAAAATGGAGTAGAGTAGAAACAGAGACATCAAGTTGCGATGAAACTGTATCTTCGCTCAGATATTGAACACTCTTTATTTATGAATCTAGCAATCTTTATATATATATATATATATATATATATATATATATATATATATATATATATACGCTGCCAAATGTAAACAACGAATATGATGATGCCAACAAAGCCTTTCTCAGATGAAAACTGAGTTCCAGCGAGTATTTTGGGTCAAACCACCATTACCAAATTATCTTACAATATTTCCTGATTTCCAGATTTTGTTAGTTTTCCGTCATATCACAGAAATGGTAGAATAAGATGCAGCCACTTCGTTGCAGCCCTTTGTTGCATTCACAACTTTTCAACAGCGAAGGGTTTATTCAATGAATAATGATTTTAAAAAACTGACAAGATTTCATATTCTCACTCTGAAAATGAATGAGAATAGAATTAACGTGAAATAGTGGTGCGAAGTCAATGTATAAAATCTCAAAAATGTATCATTATTTCAGCGATTTTTATTTGAATGATATAAAGGGATTATAACATTATTCTAAAGTCCAGTCAATATTTCTACGTTTTTCAAATTCAACCAACTAATTTTACAACTTGTAATTGTTTCAGTAAATGAAGAATTCTATGTACTCTGGATAAATATTAACTTTGGATACCCCCAATATATATATATATATATATATATATATATATATATATATATATATATATATATATATAAAACTGAGAAGGTTCCTTATGTAGTATATTTCTTTTGATCACTATCACTGTTTTTCTCGCTGTTTCTGTCTCTGCCTAAGTCTATCATACTGTTATTCTATCGACCGATTTCTCTCTTGCTTTATATGTACATATGAATGTATTAATAGATTTTTGTTCAATGTAACAATGTTTTTTCATCTCTTTTAATGAAATCTATAAAACATAAATTTGCAGGGAAATAATTGGAAGTATGCGAGTCTGTTATGGTGTTAATAAATCTCCGCGCGAAATCATCTCTCAGTATAATGTAAAGATAATTCACTGGTGGGTGGTCTTTATTTGCTAAATGAAACCGAACCTATAAGCAGTATAAATGGAATTGAAAGCAACGTGCACAACACACCCAACTACGCCTGCTGGTTGTTAAATAAAATATCTTGGCCCAAAGAAGAACCCATAGAGACCCCAACGAGAAGATGGGAAGCAAGCGAAATGGACTTGTAAAAAGAAGGAAAGAACCATCCGCTGGTAATTTAGCTGGGTGTGTGACAAGTGAATTCGGTAACCGTGACGTCGTGAAAAGTCTCGACTCAAACGAACCGTATCAAAAAGTATCCGACCACCTTCTCTTTTCATTATTATCATTATTATTAGTAGTAGTTTTAGCAGTGTACAACTAATACAACTACTACCACTATTATTATTATTGTTGGTATATTTTCAATTTTATTTTATTTAAAGGCGGTTACAGAGGAGCTTCAAAGAGAAGGCGGATGATGGTATTGGATCCATTGATGTGTAATACTTTCCGCCTATGTTAAGCACGCACCGATGGTCAGTCTATGTTTAAGAAAAGGAAATATGAGCCTTTTAAGTGGGGATGGAGAAACAATGTGTTCAACCCTGTGCAAATAATGCAGGTACTTCGAATTGAGTGGACGGTAAATGACTATATATGGTTTGAAGAAATGCAAAGGGTCGAGTTTTTTTTTTATTGGAATGTGTGTGTGTGAGTGTGTGTGTGTGTATGTGTGTGTGTGTGTGTGTGTGTGTGTGTGTGTGTGTGTGTGAGAGAGAGAGAGAGAGAGAGAGAGAGAGAGAGAGAGAGAGGTACAGACGAAGATTGAAATTATGATGATCAATCTATATACAGTAGCGGCCATAAGTTAAGGAACAGAACAACAACAAATATTTAAATGATTTTTACATGAAAAAATTGGCATGTACGTTTACGAAATTTCCCTAAATATTGTTGGAACATATATGTATTTATTACATATAAAGTCTTCTAAAAAATGTTTACTGTAAATTAACAGTGAACTAAAATCATAGGAGAGAAAGCTCAGAACAGAAATCCTCCAAATATTGTTGATTTATGGGGTTTTCTGAAAGAAGAATGGGAAAGTACAACTACCACCTTTTAAGAAGTTAATTGGCTCATATGGTCGAAGATGCAATGAGGTAATCCAATGCTAGGGAAAATTCACTAAATATCATTTTTTTATTAGTTTATATATTGATCTTACAAAGATTTATGATGTGTTCCTTCACTTTTGACCCGGGCAAAATGTATTTTTTTCAGTTGACTATTAATTTACTATAAAAGAAAATTAAAAAAAACAACTTTATATGCATATATGTTCCAAGTATACTTTGAGAAAAATTCATAAACGTACATGTATTTTTTTCAAGTAAAAATCATTTAAATATTAGTTGTTATTCCGTACCTTAACTTATGGTCACTACTGTATGTATGGATCTCTGTCTGTCTCTCTGTTTCTATAGATAGATCATAAGATATACCCCCCCATATATATATATATATATATATAGGTACATTTCATTATGCTTCAGTAGTTTACTGTGCATCTTTGTCTAGTTAATTCGTACTCCTAGGTTTTACTCACAACAATCAACGTCTTTTTCCAGACGCACGTATGATTTTTATGCTTACGTATACACTCCTTGGAAGAGTATGATTAATGCAGTATGCATCATTTTATCTTTTCCATTTTGAAGCAAATATATATTGATGTGTATCTATGTATGTGTGCGTGTGTGTGTGTGGAGTTAGTTCGTGGAAAAGGTATACATGAAATGCAGGAGAATTGATATGGGTCGGGCGTGCTCTGAGCACTTCGGAGAGTCAAGCGACTGAGCAGTATAATGATTATCTTTCGTCAGATTACTGGTCTAAATACTGATTTAAAAATAACAAAGAATATGAATTGAAGGAAATAAGCAACGATATTGAATGTAATTGAGACTAAGTTTGCCGCGACCGGCCGATAAACCCTTGCCGCGACCTGCTGATAAACCTAAACATATCAAATTACACGCCCGAGTTAGGACGATTATATCCGAGTACGACCGGAACTGACTAAGCCCTTTTTTCTTGCTAACGACCTTGACAACTAGTTATAGCTAAAAGAAAAGGGAGAATTAAAATTAATAACATTCACAAAACACTTCGGCCAAAAATTACCTGATAAGACTTGAACTAATAGTCGTCGCCAGCCTATAGCAGGTTAGGAAAATACTTTACGGCTACACTCATTTTTTATCAAAGAATTTTATATCCACGCGGCTGGAGCTGTGTGTCACAGCACCTTCGAAATATCAGCAAGCCCTTTTCAACGATTAAACGCGCTCCCCTTTATCCCCACTTTAATTGGCCTTCGGGCTTTTGACCTTGTGTCAAGTCGTGTCTGGTGGGAGGCAGCGACAAATACTACGGCGCGCTCCTGGCGAAGCTCATTAAGGAGGAATCCGGCATTCTGTGCGGTCGCATTCACCTTAACTTACGGCGTTGGTCCCACTTCTCGTGGTATACCTGCCTTTCTCCCACCTACATAGGTATGCACAAAGGTCCTTTTTAGGACCATAAGAGGTCTCTGTCTGCGGGTCAGAGCATCTCTGACTGGTCAGTAATGATCAGTCGAAGTAGACGGCCAGGCGGCAAACACGAAGACGGATTCTAAGACCAACCGGTCTTAACTCTCATTCGGTTCCGATAGTCCGATAAGCTGCGCAGCGCTAATGGCACGGACCAGCCTTTAGCTACGGCTTCACTATCTGCGCAGCGCTAAGATAACGCCCATCTTAGCCTCGGCCTCATGGCCTGTCCGCTCGTTCGCGCGGCTTTGACCCGACAAAGCCTTCGTTCTCGTCCGCACGGCTTTTACCCGACTAAGCCTTCGTTCCCGTCAGCTCGCCCGCACGGCTTTGATCCCGACAAAGCCTTCGCTCTCGTCCGCTCGTCCGCACGGCTTTGACACGGCAAAGCTTTCGCTCCCGTTCCATACGTCCGCACGGCTAGGGGGCCTAGCAAGGCCCTAGCCTTTCCTCGACCTCGACGCTCTCGCAAGGTACAACGCAGTCCACGTAACGACTCGCTGTTACGGACTGTTCTACCACTGCAACACCTGACTCACGTACGACCCGCTGTACGAGCCAGAGACCAGATCAACACACCCCCGGTTAACCCAACATACCGTCATAACCGGGGATGTCGATCTACCGACATCGACGCTCCTGCAAGGTACTACGCAGTCCACGTAACGACTCGCTGTTACGGACTGTTCTACCACTGCAACACCTGACTCACGTACGACCCGCTGTACGAGCCAGAGACCAGATCAACACACCCCCGGTTAACCCAACGTACCGTCATAACCGGGGATACCGATCTACCAACCTCAACCGACCTCAGATGTCCGCGACGACTGCTTAGCTGAACTCAACGACTCGACCGACCTCAGCTTACCAGCATCCAACGACTAGCTGTACTCAACGACCAGCACCGACCACAACGCCTAGCTGAACTCAACGACTCGACCGACCTCAGCTTACCAGCATCCCACGTCTAGCTGTACTCAACGACCAGCACCGACCACAACGTCTAGCTGAACTCAACGACTCGACCGATCTCAGCTTACCAGCATCCAACATCCAGCTGTACTTGACGACTCGACCTACACCAGCGACCCTTGTCGAACGTCCAGCTGCGAACACATACAACCGCCACGGACATTTACATTCATGCTTGTAAATACGACGAAATAAATTGTCATTTGTAATAATCATTATCTCACCTTTGTTCCTTCATATTGCTTTGGCTGTTCTCATTCACATAATTCATTTGCTGAGTCGACATATTTATCGGCTCCGCAACAAGTTCAAGGATATGAACGTCTCTGTTTAATTTGGTATATCACTTTTGGTCAGTCCAAATCTATCCATTTAGCAGGCATATCTATCTATCTATCTATCTAAAATAGTCTTATATATATATATATATATAAAAGAAAACTGCGGCATATATATATATATATATATATATATATATATATGCCGCAGTTTTCTTTTAATACCAGTTTGGTTGAATAGACCATACAATCAAGAATTTATCATTCTGTTTGGAAGTTTTTCTTATTTACGAACAAAGGGGCATAAATTCGGAAAAGAGAATTCTAAATGTATTTACTAATGAGAATTCCACTTTTTCGTTGGTTGGTTGGTTGATTTTTATGGCATATCTGCCTTGTTGATTATTCAAAGCCAAATCCTGTTTATACATAAATATATTAGATATATATGATTTGTAAACGAATAGTTTACAGATAACTTTTTTAAACGAGCCAGAGTTCATTTGTTTGCACATAGTTAAATGGTTTCAAATGTCTAACACTAATAGTTCTATTCAATATCAATTATTTGTTTGCAGAAAGTATTTTTCATATTAATAATTTTATTTGCGTACAATTAAACGGTTTCAATTATTGGTATTTAACCTTTTAGTTCTATTCAACCCTATTCATTTGCACGCTGTGAAACGGTTGCAAGTATTGCTATATTATTTCACAGCAATAATATTATATAGCAATAGTATTATATAACAATATTAATTCAATTTTTGTGCACAGTAAAACAGTTTTAAGCATTCTTGTCTAACAGAAATAATTCTATTTAGTATTAATCATTTGTTAACACTCAGATAAACTGCTTCAAGTATTGCTATCAAACACCAATAATTTTATTTACACACACTTAAATGGTTTCAAGCATCGCTATGTAACTCTATGTAACTCCTATTTAACATCAGTAATTTGTTTACACACAGTTAAATGTTTAAACAGTTCTATTTGACACAGATAGGATCCTAACAGGAACTCCCACTTGGAATGAGAGCGAACAGGGGAGTAATGGCTCCAGAACTGGAGCCTCCCATCAGATGGTTTAATGTCATATCCAAGACACTCGTTGTGCAGGTATTACTCCTCTGCAGAGATGTATTCTACAGCCCGATCCGACTGGGCTGACCACTTTTTCTCATAATCTTTGTATAACATCAGTTTAGAGTTCTAATTGTCAACATCAAATTTGTTTAAATAGCATAAAACTCGATACATAAAAAAACGAACAGTTCACATTATTCTTTAATATGACTAGTGACACGATGAAAATTAATCTAGTCTAAAATAAAATCTTCATCAAGTCGTACTGATAGCGCAGATTTCCTTTCACACTCACCATCCGTCGCTATCGTACATCGATCCTGTCTGATAAGAGAACCTGAGAGAATCGATGGACAATAGCGTCCGTAAAGATTTGATATATGTAGTGACTAGGGGCGGATTTGAAATCACTTGAAACCCTAAATTTTTTGAAGGATTTCTACAATAATCTGATCCGAATTTACGTTCGCTTGTTCAAACATAAGTAAAGTTGGCGACCATAGTCGAGGGTAACCCGAAGGCTCCCTTTTCGATAGCTACTACACCAAGGTGTAGGGGAGGGCGCTACTCCTTCCCTGGATTGCTCTACTTTACCCTTGATCCGTACCTTATAATGCTGAGTGTTAAGCAAGGAGGCATCAAGTACCATTTTTTGAGTCTTTGGTATGACTCGACCTGGGATTGAACCCAGGTCTCCCGGGCCATTGGCGAACACTCTAACCGCTAGGCCAATGTCCGGTACTATGTTCAAACATACAATTTTTTTTCTATTTATATTTTCTTCCTTGTCCGTTCTATTAAACCAAACTTGCATATATTGGGTTGAGTCATAGATAATTTCCGGTTTTCAAAGTAAGTTGTGACGATGCACTTTAAACTTCGAATGTTTTAAATGTAACCGGAAATTATCAAGTTAAAAAGTGGCTTCATTTCTCATTTAGTGAAAGAGTGCGCATCATAATCTTATCTATGATCTTACGCCCCTAAAACAGAGGAACTGAAAGTGCATATTCTTTATGTAAAGTTGTGGGAGTTTTAGAATAATAGAATGGTTATAGAAACAAATATGTGGTGTTTATTGTCTCGGTGACATTACTGACATCCAAGTTCTAAACTAGTTTTCAAGTTTCATTCTGGTGATATGTCATTGAGAGATGAGCTCAAACCAAGATGTTCAAGATACTTAAAGAGAATTAGTGCAATACACAAAAGTACACGAGAATTAACCCTTGACCCTCGGCACACTCAAATTTACAATTTGCTGCCTCTTGAAAAATAAGAAAAGTGAGGAAGCTGAGTGTTTAGGTTCTTCATATTCTTACTCAGAAGAAGAAGGAAGATCGCATATCTATGGCGACACGTCTTCTTTCTAGGCAGAGAAATGATCTATTTCTCTAAAATATTATTACAGGTGAGAAAAATGGGTCTTTTATAAAAATATTCAACACAAGTAGAGCTTCATGGAAGAAAAGTTATGTGGTGTATTTTGAGGAATCAGCACAATATTCATTTTAAGTTTTTAAACCACAGTCTGAATTTCAATGTAGACTTATAATCTAAACAGTCTAAAGTATGCATAAAATAAAAAAACAATGCTTTATTATCGTCAATAGTAGATTGTGCATCTATCCGATAACGATAAATAAATAATTAAAAATAATGGTGAATATACAATTGATTGAAATTGATAAATTATTCATGAATGAATTACATTTTACCAAAATAGAAATTATTTATGAGTCGACCCAATACACACACACACACACACACACACACACACACACACACACACACACACACACACACACACACACAAATCTCTCTCTCTCTCTATATATATATATATATTTCTGCCTGTCTTGTCTTGTGCTTCTCTGGTCATCTTTACATGATTTGATTATTGAATGTTCATCAAGAGCAGTCGATCCGACTATTCGAACCCAGCTTATGAAATACAAGAATTCCCTATTCGTTTAATTTCCGCAGGATCATTCGGACGTTGACCGGTAGAAGAAATAGTCTCTTTTTGATTGAAAATGTCGTGTGTAACGTCGCAATTCTAGGTCCATTTTGTTGATTTTTTTCGCAATTCTTTTATGTTGTGATGGTTTTGCCAGCACCCCCACCCCGCCAAAAAATTAAAATAATCTACTGATTGAATTAATTTATCTGCTATCAAACAATTGTAACGTTACCCACCGTCGGCCCCCACATACGTTACATCCTCTTCTAACCATTTCACTTCCTGGCCGGTGATCAACTAGTGGTTCCGAGGGGGGTAACGCACATTTCTTGCCACTACAAGAATACGATCGAGGGGGCCGGAGAAAATAGAAGGACAAACGAACAAACACTTGGGGTTAACCCAAGAGCAAAAAGAGGAGTTATGCAACACTACATTTCCGATAGCATATATGGACTAACGCTAGCATGGATTACTAGCGAAAATTCCACAAAGCTACTGGAATGCAGACTCATCTTCCCTCACAGTGGCTGGACCCTATCCCATGCTGCCTCGCCTCTCTGCTCGGGTGTCCACTGTCGACCGCCTCTGTCCATGTTCCGTAGCCAACCGCTGTGAGCTCCTTTTCCCAACCAACTCTCTTTTTGCGTCCCGTTACCACTTCCGGACACGCCGAGATTTCAAGTCCGAAAACCCTTTGTCTGGTTTCGCGCCAAAACAGACAAAGGAATCGTCTGCTTGGCGGGCCACCCATATAGTGTTACACAATATCCTTTTGGTGCATCTTTGGTTTGAAGAGCCAAACGTCGAGGGTAGTCAAGAAATGAATCGTTTTGTGGCGCAAAAAATCACGGAGGAGGCTTTTTGATTTTTGTTCAGCTATTTGATGAGTTTTATGATTTTCCGATTTAGTTCAAATGACAAACAACTGTTGAACCGTTAGTTCTTTGGCAACCTCTTGAGTTGTTTTGCAGGGGTCTGATTCAATAATGATCTACCATCGGTGGTCATCAATCGCAGAAGAATATCTGTAACTTATCTAGTCTTCGTTATGGAGTTTATGTGTGATAATGTTGAACAGGACGTTTATAGACAGTCTCTTGGCCAAATGCTTAATTGATATTCCGAGTAGTTTCGGCTACTTTACATTCCATTTTCAACCCCCACAATAAAATCATTTGGATTTGGTTTGACAGCCTAGAAGAAATGAACAAGAATAATCTGAAAAGAAAATCATTATGAAAAAACTTCTGATATTCTATGAATCCTCAAATATTTAGCCATGAGTCAACTGTAATAAAGTTCAGGTATTTCTCTACAAAACTGTTGTAACAATATCGCTTGGTCCAATTACTGGTTCCAGCTCCAAATGTAATATTAATGTAATAGGCACGACAACATTTGAGGTACCAAATGTAATGCTATAGTTGTCACGGCACTTTTACTTCGGTCTTATCCTGGTAACGGTGCCAAATGTGATACTTGTTATAGTTGGTAAGGTTCTTTTTTGTGACCTTCGTTCCGTGACCACCACATCCATCTCCAGGTAATTTGTTTATCAATCCCCTCTGTGTCCATGTTGTGTTTGAAAGATCCACAGATAGGGAATGACACAATTCATTCAGAACTTCCTCTAAAGATCGGGATTGTTCCTTGGAGCAAGTTGCCTGCGAATTGGCAACTCAAAGACAAGAAGAACTCTCCGTCAACAATTAAAAATCATTTATTTGAACTTATTGGTGTAACAGTGATATGCCCTATATACACGTATCTATAGAAAATTGTCGCATTATTATCCAGATATGCTATTCAATGTTCAAACTGCATACGGTAGCACGCGCGCGCGAGAGAGAGAGAGAGGGGGGGAGAGAGAGAGAGAGAGAATCTGTAAGAACAGAGACATAAAGAAACACCCCCTCGGCTTATGTCTAACCCCGACTGAACTCCCTGAACACTAACTCCTGACTACAACTTTTTCAAAATTCGCTAATTTTTATATATCTAAATTCAAGATATCGTTAGTGTGGTGTCATCTCACTAAGTTATTGCGTCATCTCGTACTTGTTCCCAATTTCACCGTGTTTTTATTTCCTCAAACTTGTGACTAGACATGAATCTATTTTGTTTACATTTGGTCTTCCTGTATAGGAATGACAGATGTCCAATCTTGGTTGCTGTGCACTCGCTTGAACTTTCAAATTTGACTTACATTTCCGCTCAAAGATTTTAGCTAACTTAACATCTAATAGAAAGACTTGCGGCCCGACCAAAGTAGATTAATCACAGTAATTAGTTCATACTGTATTACGATGTCAATATGTAAATTTCTTGAAAATATTTCTTTTATCGACTTTTATATATGCAATACATATATACATATATACATGCATATATACATATATACATGCACACATATAAACACGGACACAGACGCACAGAGTCAGAAACACAGACACGCATAAATATATATTTGGATGTGTATGTGTGTATATATTCAAAGAGAGAAGAAAGAGTAGGAGAAAAAGGGATCTGAATTGGTTTACTATAATGAAGCTTTGCCCAGTCGGCAGGAGCTGTAAAATATACCGACTGCTTCTCTGCAGAGGGATAAAAACTCCTCCAACGAGTGTTCTGGATAAGGCAGTAAGCAATGTGATGGGAAGGTTCCAGTAATACTGGAGTTTTGGGGAATGTGGAGTATCCCTTCATTGCCATCACTCCCAAGTCCACTCTGGTCCGGAATGGTAGCCCCTGATAGGGTCCTATAAATAGGTCAAATAGAACTAAACTGTGTACTTATGCTAAACTGAATTGCTTGAAATGGAACTGTTTGACAGTTAAACTGCATACTTATACAAAACTGAATTGTTTGAAATAGAACTGTTTTTGACATTGAAACTGTACTTACACTAAACTTGATAGTTTGAAATAGAACTCTTTGACTAAACTGAATACCTTGAAATAGAAAAGTTTTGACAATTTAAATTGTGTACTTATGTTAAGCCTAATTGTTTGAAATAGAACTGTTTGTTTGTATAAAACAGATTTGCCATTAAATAACCTATAAGGGTTGATATACCATAAAACCAAAACAAACAAACAAACATCATGAGGTTTTGGACATATATAGTAGAAGTAATAATTGGAGACCATAGTCGAGGTCGACCCGAAGGCTCACTTTTCCATAGCTACTACATGAAGATGGAGAGAATGATCCATACCTTATAATGCTGAGTGTTAAACAAGGAGGCATCAAGTACCATTTTTGATTCTTTGGTATGACTCGACCTGGGATTGAACCGCGATCTTCCGGGCCGTTGATGAACACTTTACCAACTAGGCCAATTATTTCTAAAAAGGTAATGAATAATACTATTGCAATACTAGGAAAATTCGTTACTACACGAAAACACAAACGATTTTTTCGAAGATATTTACATACTCCTTGAATATTATGTAACGTAGAACTGACTCACATTCAGATTCCGTGATTTCTATGCATCACACTCCTATTATACTAACAATTCTTTATACTTCAACCCGATGAAGGTGAAACTTACAAATTTGGTTTTAATTTCTCTATTATATTACCTATGTACGCTCTATTCCAGATTTTGAACATTCTCTGTCGAGACTAACAGTTAAACACAGCAATGATATATATATATATATATATATATATATACTTATGCCTGTGTGTGTATGTATGTGTGTAAACTAATCTTTATAATCCCGAGCGTTATCTTCTCTAGGGTTAAGGAATATTTGGTGGTATTGATCGGTGGGGGAGTAATTGAAATAAACATTTTTCTGATGAATTTATCAATCTCTTCGTTTTCTTTGTCACCCTTAAAAACGAAACAAGCCCACCAGGCTATCACGTTTTGAATAACACTGTGTAACGTGCTACTGAGAAAAAAGACATTAAAGGTTTTTTCTCACTCTTTCAACTGCATCGTCAATGACAAAGCGATTTATTTACGAGCAACTGGGGTGGAGAAGGGAAGAAGGATTACAAATAATAATAATACGAATCATTACCATTAATATTTAGATTATTATTATTATTATTATTATTGCGAGTTTTAACACCAGCGTTAGCTGATGCTATTTTATTAGAGTCTGAGTGATAGAAAGTCTCGTCAGGTCTCCAGGACTGTTCTCAGTATTCTGGTCAGCCTCAACAATGTTGCATTTGCATGGATTCGGCTCGTCCTCCGATTTCCAACTCTTCCAGCATTCTTTTTAAGTCTTCGGAGATCTTTTCATGGGCTCTAACTATACTTGGTATTACCATCACCTTCGTGTTTCACTGGCGAGATCTAAGTATTTGTCTCTTTTTTCGTTTTCTTTGATTTCCACTGTATGGTCAACCGACAGAATCTCTTTTTTGATAACTATCACTCGGTCTGTTCTTCTGACCGAGATCATGTGATCACTTTGCATCTCAAAATCCCAAGAAATTTGAGTGTCTCATTCTTCAGAACGGATTCTGGGTTGTGCATATAGCATCTGGCAATATGGTCAAATATCAATTTCGTGCATAATTTTCCGTAGATCACCTTCCTCACCCAGTCGTGTCTAGTTTTGTACTCTTTTGTGCTATTTTGCTGCATTTGCTTATTATATGATTAATCGTTGCGTCTTTTTATTATATCGTTGCGTCTTATTATATCGTTGCGTCTTTTTCAAAACTTGCAACTTTATTGCGTTTTAACTATATACGCTTTAACAACTCCATAAGGACTAATCCTTATGGAGTTGTTTTGTGCCGCCTTAGAAGGGATTCTGTTTCTCTCCTAAGGTTTCCATTTCTTAACAATATAAAAGTTTTCTCGTATGAGATTTTGCTCGTTTTTCTTCCTATTTTTGTTTTCTGGTTATTTTTGTTTATATTGTTTCTGGACGCTCTAATCAGTCTTCCCGTTGTTTTTTATGCAGTCCTCTAGTCATTGTATCGATGCATCGACACTATTTTGAATTCTGCCAATACCTCTTCTACCTTTTTTTCTTGACAGATACAGTCTATCTACATCATCGCAGGGATGTGAGGCCTTATGCATCGTCATGAGTTTTCCTGTTCTGTGGTCCATTTGTTGAACTTCTTCTCTCGTTCACTTTAAGAATGGTCCTGAGTATCTTACAAGAAGGGACAACCAAGGTGTTTTTCTCTTTGATGAGAGTTCTGCTATGTAGTTTGGTTTCGAGAAGTTTTCTTTTTCTCCTGAGCTATTCTTTTTTTAAATTTTTTCTTTCATCTACGCTTGTTTGATGGTGTCCGCTTCCAATATTCACCAGTACTTTTAAGTTTCCTTTTTCTCCGAGCACCACCAAATATCCCTTGTAGTTCTGGTTCCTTTGAATCCGGTTATTGGTATGTGTTGGTGCATTCTCCCCTCTACTTGCTGGTTGAATTTTCTTTCGATATTTTGTAATGACCTGTTTTTTCTGTGTTGTCCGATCTTGTCTCTGTATCTTATTTAGCCTTCCTTTTTTCGCCTGTACCTTAAGATTTACTTCCTTGAGTTGTACCATTTGTTTTATTTCTGCTGGTTTTCTTTTATTTTCCATCGTATTTCCACGTTTTTCCTCGGTCTTAGCATTTTTGCTTGTTGTCGTAGATTTCTTATTTGTGGTTCCAGTCTAACTTCACATCCAGGTTTTGAGTTTCTGTTCGTGCTCGTTTGGAAAACACTGATTCTGTCACATATTAATTTCGTTCCTACATAGATTAGTTCGTTTGATTTCATGATGTTCATTGAAACACGTGTGAATAATTCGTTTTTTATTTTATTATTTGCGAGTGACTTTTTCAGTCTTGATTCTGAGAGATGTTAATGAAGTTTTCTTTTTAGACTTCATTCTCTATATAGTCTTTACATTCATTTTTCTTCTTGTGTTAGTGTTTGTTCCATTATGTTTGGGTGTGGGGTGTTTCGATTACTACAAATTGGCGTTTCTGTTCGGTAAGAAGCTTCTTGTTTTTTATTATTCAGTATCTTGATTATTGTATTTGGGTCTTCTTGAGATGATTCCTTATTTATTTGTGTATTTCTAATATTTCAAGGTAGGAAAAACAACCTTTATTATCGGCCTTGCTTGGATTGTTTTAAATCCAGCACGTTCTTCATGGATTTCTGTCATTCGTTTTTTATACACACTTTGTATGGGTTTGCTCCTAACGTTAAAGTAAAGTACACACTTGTTTCCGTTGATGTCTCTCATCTAAGTGGTTGTTTAGCTCGTATCTAGTGTACCTGAAAAAGAACAACCAACATTCGCAGGATACTGACAGATACCCCATGGTGGTTATCGAGGGAGCACCTGCAGATCATGACACCCAAACCTGTTGCCTTGGTCCCACGTTAAATTCTGTTTTCATTTTACATTTTTTCAAGGGTAGTATATTGTGGCTATAGAAGATTCAGTAGTTGTTTATTATCTGAGCACCAGTTACAGATGTGACCAAGTACTTTCAAAGTAGGAGTACTTTTAAGCGTTTAAAAATTATTATTATCATTTTACTCTTTTGAGAGTTTTTCATATCAGCGTTATTTGATGGTTTTTCACTGGCATTTTAGTTTTAGTCTCCAGGAGTCTTCTCCGAATCCTGACCAATCTTAATGATGCTGTAATTTGGATTTTTCACTTATCCTTGATTTCCTTGTCTTCCAGGCCTTTACCAATCCTTTTGGGATCCGTTCCGATCGTACAGATTACCACTGCTATCACCGTTACTTTCATGTTCCACAGTTTTTCTTGGTTCTCTGGCAAGTTTTAGAAACTTATCTCTCATTTTGCTTTCTTTTATTTTTACTTCATTGTCCGCCGAGATGGCAAAGTCTACTATTCGACGGGTTCTCTTTTTTTGTTGACTGTCACAAGGTCTGTTCTTCTGGTCGAGATTAGGTGATCTCTTTGTATCTCAAAACCTGAAGAAATTTGTGCATCTCATTTTCCAGAACAAATTATGGTCAAATTTCAATTTCTTGCTCAATTCCCGGAAGATCACTATCCTCATTCAGTCGTATCTAATGTAAAATACCCATTTGCTGCATTCACTATAAATGAAGTTGATAGTTTCATCTCTATCACCACGTAACCAACACTTGCAATTTTGTTTGTGTTCTGTGTTCTATTTTTGTTTTAACATAATAGGTTTTTATGGCGTTGTTTTGTGCTGCTGCTACAAGAGATTCAATTTTTTCAAAAGTTTTCTCTTTTTCAGTTATTATTATTATTTCTTTTATACTCCTTCAGAGTTTTTCACGTCAGCGTTAGCGGATTGTTTTTCCCTAGAGTTTGAGTGACTGCAAGTCTCCTCAAGTCTCTAGGACTCTCCCAGTATTCTGGCAGTATTCAATAGTGTTCTAGTTTGGATGGTCTCCACTCGTCTGACAACTTCAAAGTCCTCCATGTCCTTTGATAATCCTTTAGTTACTGTTCCAAAAGCACCAATTGCAATTGGTACAATCGTCACCCTTCTTTTGAGTTTCTTTCAGTTTTATTCTGTGGTCAGCCAGGACAGCAAAGTCGACAATTTTGCAAGTTCTCTTTTTTTTTGTTAATTATTATAAGGTCTGGTCTTCTGGCCGAGACTAGATGATCCGTTGTATGTCAAAGTCCCATAGGAGTTTATGTGTGTCATTCTCAAGGACAGATGCTGGGTTATGCATATACCATTTGTCCGTATGGTCAAATTAAAATTTCTTGAATATCTCCCAGTGGATCACTTCGCTCAACCAATCGTGTCTAGTTTTATACTCCTTCTGTGCTAATTTTCTGCATTCGCTTATTATGTGATTGATGGTTTCGTCTCTATCACCACATAACCAACATTTGCTATTTTGTTGCGTCTTATCTATTCTCGCTTTGATAAGATTGGTTCTTATGGCATTGTTTTGTGCTACTATTAGGTGAGATTCTGTTTCTTGCTTAATGTTTCCTTTTCTTAACCACGTCCAAGTTTGATCGTGTGAGATGTTATTTATTAGTCGTTTAAAACGTCCATAGAGTTGTTTTTCTTCCCATTTTTGTTTTCTAGTTATTTTCATTCTGTTAGTCTTCGTGTTGTCAATATCGTTTCTGGTGGCTGTAAATCAGTCCTCTTTCGTGCTTTTCTATGTAGTCCTCGAGTCGTTGTATCGATGCGTCAACGCTGTTTTCAATGCTGGCAAGTCCTCATCCTCCCTTCTTTCTTGATACATATAGTCTGTCAACGTCATCTCTGGGATGTAATGTCTTATGCATGGTCATAAGTTTTCTTGTTCTTTGGTCTATTTGCTTAAGTTCTTCTCTGGTCCACTTTAAAAAGGTTCCCGAATATCTAACGAGGAGTACAACCTGAGTATTTGTTCTTTTGATAAGATTTCTGCTAGATAGCTTTGTCTCGAGTAGTTTTCTGGTTCTCCTGAGTTACTCTTTATTAATTTTGTTTTTCATTTCCACTTGTTTGAAGGTGTTAGCCTCCAAGATAACCAAGTATTTTTTGTTTCCTTTTCTCCAAGCGTTCTAATCTTATCTTGAATTGGCAGTTCCATTCTGTCCGTCGGGAGTCTTTTGGCGCTTTTCATTACTAGCATGGCACATTTTTCTATGCCACATTCCATCCCAATGTCCTGACTGTATATTCTAACTAAGTGTATTAGAGTTTCCTTTTATTTTTCATTTTTTGCAAACAGGTCGATGTCGTTCATGTACAACAGGTGATTGATCTTTTCCTGAAATTTATTAAGTTTGTATCCGGCTGTGCACTTTCTGACTATGTGGTTAAGTGGCATCCTCGCAGCTATGAATAGTAATGGTGATAGTGTACCTCCTTGAAATATACCTCTTTGGACATTTGCTTCACCAAAGCCTTTTCCTCCAGCTGTCAATTCCACTTTCCAGGTTTTCATGGTTTTCTCGATAAAGTTTATGACATCGTGTGATATTTTGTACATTTTGAGCCGGTTTATGATCCAGCTTTATGGACCATATCATATGCCTTTTTGAAGTCAATCCAGGCCATAGCTGGATTTTTCAGTCTCATCTTGCTCTGTTTTAGGATGTGCTGATCTATGTAAAATAACACTCCTGTGCCTCTGGGTCCTTTGTGGTACCCTTTCTGCTCCTCGGGAAACAATCTGCAGCTAGTTAGTGAATTGTAAATCTCTTCGCTTATATAGGTAGGTTATTGGTCTGTAGTTGTTTGGAGCGGTTCCCTTGCGGGGATCCTTCTTGATCAATGTGGTCTTTCATTTGGCCCTCCACTCGGGTACGTGTACTCCTTGTAGCCATCTGTTCATTTCTAGTGCTACTCTGCTATGAATGGAAGTGAATATCTTGAACCAGAATACATTTTTACCATCATAGCCTGGTGTTTTCTAATTTGATATATTTTTTAGTGCTGTTTTGAGTAAATCGATATCTATTTCCGCTTTTGGGCCTTCTTCGAGCTCTTCTAATTCTTTTGTCATATTGCTTATCCATTTTTTTGGCATTGTGAGACTGTGAGACTTCTAAGCTTTTAGAAAAGATTTTAAACCTTTTTGCCGTGTAAACTAATACATTCGACCAGAGTCGTCCCAGGTCGAGTCATACCAAAGACTTTAAAAATGGAACTTGATACCACCTTGCTTAACACTCAGCATTATAAGGTACGGTTCAAGGGTAAAGTGGAGCAATCCTGGGAATGGAGTAGCGCCCTCCCCTACACCTTGGTGTAGTAGCTATCGAAAAGGGAGCCTTCGGGTCACCCTCGACTATGGTCGCTAACTTTACTTTACTTTACATTTAAAATACATTATTCAAGAGGCATTTTACCAAAAAATCAAAACACGGTAGAATGGGTAGGAATGCTTATAGGACCAAGAGCGTTAAAAACGCTTAATAGCATTGAGAGAATACAACCTAGGATGATGGCAGCTACGTTTAATGGCAACACCAGAGCAACAATCATCTCCTGCTACAGCCCTACCAATGTTAGTGAAGAAACCGAACTAGTCACCTTCTACGAGGAGCTATCCTCTCAAGTGCGTAGCATTCCGAAACACAACCTGCTAGTCATTGGCGGGGATATGAATGCCCAAATCGGGAAAAACAGAAATAACAAATACAGCCTACACAACATGTCAAATAGGAATGGACAACATCTAACTGATTTCATGATAGAAAATAGATTAACATGCCTCAATACCAACTATCAAAAAAGGGAGGGAAAATTATGGACCTACACATACGTGAACAATAGTAAAGCACAGATAGACTATGTCTTTATAAACAAGAAATGGAAAAATAGCGTGATGATTTGCGAGGGTCAGTCCTCCGATCATCGAATAGTCACGGCCAAATTACGACTAAGCCTACGAAAAAAACGCCACACGAACAGTGACCACTAAACAATATGACTGGGCCCTTCCTAACAACAGAGATATTAGAGATAAATATGTATTAGAATTAAGAAACAGATTCGAGACACTACAAGAGAAGATAGAAAAAGGTACACCAAATGACGAATATGAGAATTTCGTTAATGCACACCTCGAGGCGGCATCAAAGTGTATTCCAACAAAACCTAGAACTAAATATAGAGTCCCATGGGAAACGTTAGCGGTTAGAGAAAAACGTGCACTCGTGAAAACTGCCTACAAAAGCTATCGGAAGAACCCAACAAACACAAATGCTCGAAAACTTGAAAAGGCACAATATCAATTATCAGGCATATATCTAAAAGAACAGACTGAATACATACAAAATCAGATAGATAAGATTAGAGACTCGGTGGAAGATGGGCAATCTAGGATAGCCTGGCAAACAATAAACGAAGTGAGTAGAAGGATGAGCACAGCCAAAGCAAAATTGAAAGCTGCAAACCAACAAGAAAGAATAAAACTGTGGAAACATCATTTCGAAAATCTACTAGGAAACCCACCGAAAGTAACGCAGGAACCGATCACCAGAATTATCAGTAAGCAATTAGACATTGAACTAGGTCCGTTCACCAAAGAAGAACTTGACTCGGTTCTTAGAAAAATTAAAAATAGGAAAGCTGCAGGGCTTGACGAGATCCCCCCAGAAGTATGGAAGAACCAGACAATTCGACGACATACTGCTCCGACACTGCAACGCAGTCTATAATCAAAATACGATAGACAGATGGATGAAGGGATGCATCCTTCCTTTCCCTAAAAAGGGTGACCTCGGATGAGCCAAGAACTACCGAGGTATAACACATCCATAGCAGTCAAAATTTGCAATGCCCTACTACGAAACCGCATAGAACCCAAAATCGACAACATCCTTAGGAAAAATCAAAATGGCTTCCGATAAAAAAAAAACACAACCTCACAAATTTTGACCATCCGTAGAATCCTTGAAGGCGTACGGACAAAAAACCTACTGGTGACATTACTATTTGTCGACTTTACCAAGGCCTTCGATTCCATACACAGAGGAAAGATGGAGCAAATCCTACTGGCATACGACTTACCAAAAGAAACCGTAGCAGCAATAACAATTCTCTACAAAAGTGAAAGTACGTTCACCGGATGGAGACACAGAATACTTCGACATTGTAGCAGGAGTACTACAAGGGGACACGGTAGCCCCATACCTCTTTATAATCTGTCTAGACTACGTGCTTAGAACTTCGATCGACAAAATCAGAGAAAATGACTTCGAGCTGACAAAGAAAAGAAGCAGAAGGTACCCCGCAAAAACAATTACTGACGCCGACTACGCCGATGACATAGCGTTACTGGCAAATACACCCAACCAAGCCGAAACACTACTGCATAGTTTGGAACGAGCTGTCGCAGGCATTGGCCTTCATGTCAATGCACACAAAACTGAATATATGTGTTATAACTAAACAGGCGACATTTCCACACAAGACGGAACCTCTCTGAAACTAGTAGACAAATTCACCTACCTAGGAGGCAGCGTCTCATCAACCGAAAAAGACATCGACACACGGCTAACGAAAGCATGGACAGCTATCGATAGGCTCTCGATCATATGGAAATCAGACTTGACCGATAAAATGAAACGCTGTTTCTTCCAGGCAGCGGTCGTATCGATACTGCTATATGGATGCACTACTTGGACGGCTGAAGAAGAAGCTAGACGGCAATTACACAATAATGTTGCGAGCAATATTGAACAAATCCATGCGGCAACACCCCACAAGGCATCAACTATACGGCCACCTGCCACCGATTACGAAAACTATACAAGTTAGACAAACTGAAGAATCAAGGACGAACTCATCAGTGATGTACTCCTATGGACCCCCGCATATGGCCAAGCAAAAGCAGGACGACCAGCTCGAACATACATACAGCAGCTATGTGAGGATACGGGATGTAGCCCTGAAGACCTGCCAGAAGCGATGAACGATAGGGAGAAGTGGCGAGAGAGGGTCAGGGATATCCGTGCTAGCGGCACGACATGATCATGACAATGATGATGCTTATCTATTCGGCTTTTTTGTTATGCTATCTTGGTTTCGATATTTTAGTTCAAAATTATTCTGTTTCTCTTGCATCCGGTTGTTGATATGGTTTCGTGTCATCTCCCCCAATTTGTAGGTAGAATTTCCTTTCGTTGTTTTGGAATGTTCTGTTTTGTCTGAATTTTTTTTACCCTTTGTAGATATCTCTTTAATCTTCCTTCTTTCACCAGTACTTTCTGGTTTATTTTCTTAAGTTGTATTGTTATTTTTGTGTGTCGCCTTTTCCTTTTTGTCTCTACGTGTTCTAGCGTCTTTCCTTCGTTTTATCATTTTTGCTTGTTTTCGCAGATTTTTTTTTATCTGCGTTTCCAGTCGAATTTCTCATCCTGGTTTTGATTTTTTCTTCGTGCTTTTTGAGGGAATCCCAATTTTCTCACAAACTAATTTTACCCCTACATTGATTAGTTCATTTAATTTGGTTATGTTATTTGTTGAAATATAAGTTAGTAATTGTCTTTATTGGGAATCCTTTTTGAGATGAGGCTTCTTAATCTGAGTATCAATTTTATTGCGGACTTTTGTCCTCATCTTGGTAGTTTTTGTTGCTTTTCTCACTACGTTTCAGCCAAATTTCACCTCTGGCCCTCTTCAGGTGATTAACCACGACCTCGGATTGGAATGCGGAGTCTTGTAACCGTAGACCCAGTAATTATTGCCTTCCATAGTTGTTGTCTATCGCACCACGTTTTTGACCAAGTAACCCTCTGGCCGGCTTGGGTAGGAATTGAAACCGCTATCTCCTGACAATGCTCACCTAGAACCGTAGCGTCTCAACGCCTCTATCCGCTGTGCCACGGGCCCCGAAGGGCGATTAAGGTTGGATATAAGTTTGTACTTTATCTTTTCCGTTTCTGTCTTGACTGTTCTCCATTCTATGTCCTTAGTGATGGTAAGGTAGTCTTTTTCCCGTTCATAATTCTCTGTAAATTTTCTAGGTTAACTTTTTGTTCTTGTATTTGTGTTTGCTCTGTGTTGTTTGGTTGTGTGTTTGGTTGTGTGTTGCTTGGCTGTCTGGCGTTTCTTTTTTCCGACGTTGCTGGTTCATTTCGGTTAAACTTTTTAAAATAATACTTTTTGTGTCTGATATTGTATTACTATCTTGTTCATTATTTATTTTCTGGTGTATTTCTAGTATTTCAAGGTCAGAAAACGAACTTTTCTTTATTGTTGTCCTGACTTGGTTGGCAAGTCTTTGGATTGTTGTCTGAAAACTAGAGCATTCTTGCCAGATCTCTATCATTCTTTTCCAATGTCCTTTTCGTTTAGGGTTGTTCTTAAAATAGCAATGAAGAGCAAGTTGTTTGTCTTCCCTAGTCCATGTTTTGTGTTTGCGTCTGTGATTGGTGTGGTTCCTTAAATCGTCATTCATGTACCTGAAAAAGGACAGCCATCATTCACAGGATGACACACGTATCTCCAATATTGGCTATCAGGAGAGCACCTGCCGATCATGACACCCAAGCCTGTTGCCTGGGTTCCACGTTGAATTATATTTTGATTGAACATTTTTATCATGGGTGGTATCTTGTGGCTATACCAGACCCAGAAGTTATTTATTATCTGCGAGCCTGACACAGATGTGACATGGTTCTCTCAAGGAAAACTTTTAACCTGGTCACAAAAAAAAGAGAAAAAAATTCCTCTAATAGAATATACGGGAAGGAATGACAAAATTTAAATTTTAACTTAAGTTTTAACTTAGAAAAAGTCTACGTTTATGCTACTTTTTAAATTCAGAGATAGTTTAGGTCCCGAGCAATCGACTAGTGGGGACCAATTATCGTACGATTAAGTTCTGTAAGGATTATTTCAATCTGGTAAATCTTAGGCCGACTAATAACAAGAGTAATTACATTAAAACCAGTCACAGTTACTTACATTTGAGCGTGAATTTAGTTACCTTCTCGTGTCGTCTCGTTGGGATTACCGCATGATAGTAAACAGCTTTTCATTTCTTTGACTTTTCACTAAGCTTCTAAGAAAGTTGTGTGGGCATTTATCTTTCTTCCGTATTTTTTTTTGTTCTTTTGTCTTCTCCATTCACTTCTCTCTACTCTTCATTACTTTACAAGAAACGAAATATTTTCATTTAACCGGTATTACCCTAACACTGACAATTTGGCACAGTAACTAAATGATTATTAAAGGGACTGGATGACTTGGAAGTTGGTGGACGAGTGGAGTCCTGGAGACTTGAGGAGATTTGCTCAAACTCCTGTGAAAGACTCAAAATCCAGTGAAAGACTATCAGCTAACGCTGATGTGAAAAACTCTAAAGGAATAAATGATAATTGTAAGAGAAATTATGTTAGTAAGAAAGACAGAAAACATGTTTATTAATACCAAGATTCAACGATGATTTAGTTACCTTCTCGGGTCGTCTCGTTGGGATTACCGAATGATAATAAACAGCTTTCCATATTATTATTATTATTATTATTATTATTATTATTATTATTATTATTATTATTTACTCCTTGAGAGTTTTTCATATCAGCGTTTGTTGATAGTCTTTCACAAAATCATAAAGGAATGACCTGATTTATTGTTGATTAACAAAAATAAACACCAACAAAGAACTTACCATCTGGTGGATTTTGCGATTCCGGTTGACCACAGAGTAAAAATAAAAGAGAACAAAAATAGACAAATTTTCGGATCTAGCCAGAAACTGAAAAAACTGTGACGGTGATAACAATTGTAGTTGGTGCATTTGGAACGGTTTCCAAAGGTTTGGAAGAAAGACTGAAGGAATTGAAAATCAGTGGAAAAATTCACAGAAGAGTCAAAGAAATGTGAAGAGACATTGTCACCTGGGACTCCAGTGAAACACCACCAGCTAATGCAGTCATGGAAATAATAATATTAACAATAATAATAATAATAATGGTTACAGCAACCATAAACAATACTGACAACACGAGGAACAACGGAACAGAAATAACTAGAAAACAAAAATGAGAAGAAAAAACAATTCCATGGACATTTTAAGCGACTAATAAGCAACATCTCATTCGAGAAAACATGGACCAAACCTTAAGAGCGAAACTGTATCTCTTCCAATAGTAGCATAAAACAACGCCATAAGCAACACTAGATAACGCATAAACAACAGATGTAGATTATATAGTGATAGAGACGAAATGATCAATCACATAATAAGCGGATGCAGCAAATGAGCTCAGAAAGAGTATCAGACTAGAGACGACTGGGAGGGGACGGTGATCCATTGTGAATTGTGCAAGACGATACGAACAGCTGAGAACCTGTCCTTGAGAATGAGACGCACAAACTTCCCTGGGATTTTGAGATATAAACAGATTACCTAATCTCGGCTAGACGACCAGACTTGGTAATAATTTAAAAAAAAAATAGACAAAATATTAAAAAAAACTTGCCGAATTGTGGACCTTACTCTCCCAGCGAACCACAGAGTAAAAATGAAAAAAAAAACAAAACAAAAAATAAAACAAAACAAAAAGAAGGATAAGTACCTCGACCTTACTAGGAAATTGAAAAAAATGTGGAACATGAAAATGACAGTTATACCAATTGTAATTTGTGCTCTTGATACAGTTACTAAAGGATTAGTACATGGACTGGAGATCTTAAAGATAACGGGACGAGTTGAGACCATCTAAACTGCCACATTGAATAGACATGCTGTCACTTAGATTCCAGTAAAAGACTACCAACTGACGTGAAAAACTCTCAAGGAGTAAAATAATAATAATTGCCTCAAAATGTACAAAGTATTAAACAAAGTCATAAACTTTATCGAGAAAACTATGGAAACTTGGAGAGTGGAATTGACAGCAGGAGAGAAAAGCTTAGCTGAAGCGAAAATCCAGAAAGGTATATTCCAGGTAGATGCACTATCACCACTACTATTTGTAATAGCGA
This sequence comes from Sepioteuthis lessoniana, assembly GCA_963585895.1. Lineage (NCBI taxonomy): Eukaryota > Metazoa > Mollusca > Cephalopoda > Myopsida > Loliginidae > Sepioteuthis > Sepioteuthis lessoniana. Next base: position 24,921,016 of record OY757924.1, read on the forward strand.
TGATGCCTCTTAACCACATACACAGAAAATGCACAGCCGGATACAAGCTCAGTAAATCGCAGGAAAAGATTTGTCACCTAATGTATATGAACGACATCAAACTGTTTGCCAAAAACGAAAAAAAAAATTGGAAACTCAAATACACGCAGTGAGAATATACAGTCAGTTCATAGGAATGGAATTTGGCATAAAATATGCACCATGCTAATAATGAAAAGTGAGAAACGTCACATGACCTAAGGAATGGAACTACCAAATCTGGAAAAAATTAGAGTACTCGGAAAAAAGGAAATGTACAAATACTTTGGGAATATTGGAAACTGATACCATCAAATAAGCGGAGATGAAAGAACAAATTAAAAAGACTAATTGTAATTTGTGATCTTGATACAGTCACCTAAGGATTGGTACAGGCCCTGGAGCACTTGGAAATAACAGGACGAGTGGAGACCATCCAAACGACACCATTGTTAAGATTGGCCACAATACTGAGAAAAGTCTCCAAGTATTGAGGAGACTTGCTGTCACTCAAAGTCCAATGAGAAACTATCGGCTAACTCGGGTGTGAAATACTTTCAAAGGAGTAACAATGATCATAAAAGTAGAAGAAATCGATATTTTCGGGTTCTAAATTAAGATTAAACAATAATATTGATCCAAACATGCTCTCGTCTAGTGGGTGGTCAGTGAAAATAATGTCTCAGCACACACACACACACACACACACACACACACACTATTAAGTTGCAAGAGTCTATTTTGAATATCTCATTAGTCGCAATTTACTAAGCTTAGTTTATTATAGCATAAAGTCTCAAAAATGGGAAACTCTTTAAAGATCAAACCTACTACAGTAAGCAATTAAACTGTAACATGATATTGAACGCATATTCGAAGACACGTCCTTTATCTTTACTCAACAGCAATATAGATCACCGACTGATAGATCATTGTAGTAATAAAAGTTTAGTGTATGTTTATCATTTGATAAAGCCTGTATATTATGTTTAAATAAGTGTGTATTGTTTCAAGTTGTGGTTGTTGGGCAGATTAATTATGTAAGTACAGCATGCAAGGGAGTCCGTCAATATCGATGATAACATCATTAAATCTTAAGATAATAAATGGCTTCTTAGGCCAAATATCAAATTAGTGACTTTAGAAATTATATCCAAACTGATGAGTTCACTGTCAACATAAAAACGACTCTACATTTATGACCATTCAGTAAATAAATTAAAAAAAAACTGCATGCTTCAGCTACAATATTTGCTGCTAGCTTTTAATGGTTTGTTTTGTATTCAGCATATTCGAACTTCTTTTTCTTGTTTCTATAACTGACCAAGATAGAATATTTCTGTTTCTATCTAAAATATGGGTGATTGAGTTTTTCTCAACCAATTCCTCTGTGTCATCTAGGATGATTAACAGGATTCATAAATAACTACTTACCTTTTATTTCGAAATGTACACGGTGTCAGAAATAGAAGATACATAAACACTCTATAACGCTTTTAACGATCCTGATTGGCGTTTTTTTCATATTCTCTTCAGTATTATTTGTAGTTTACCAGATTCAAGTAACTACATATGAACTTATTTTTGTGGATATTATTGTGAATATATTTACCTGTTAGTCTGTGTAGACATCATAAAGTACATTTTAGTTGAAACTATAGCTTCCAGAATTCTATGTTGCGTCACAACTAATAGAGGCTTACAGTTCCAGTCATTTTTTCATGAATAAATGATATAAATTATTGATAATACAATGTGTTAAAAACATTACAACTGTAACATAAAATTCATGCTTGAGCGCCTTAGGTCACTAAAAATAAGAATGAAAGCTGTAATGAACATTTACTTATATCTGCCGATTTTTCCTCTCACTCTGCAAATTACAAAAAGGAGATACCTGCTATGTCCCAGACGAATCGGCAAATGGTAGTATTTTGAGTCTATCTGGACAATTATTAAACCACAAGAAGATCAACAATCAATATCAAGTATAATTTTTAAAAATTAAAATAAATTAAAGCACAATAAAAACGCTGCAATTCACAGTCAACAAAATATTGCTTAGACAAGAATATAAATCAATACATCTGCATTCTTGTGAATCGATCTTCGTCCCAAAACACAATATCAAAATATCTCTGCAACGTAAAGAAGCATTCCCAGTTTTTAAAAGAATGAAGATTTTTTATGATAAACAAATCTAATCAGATACGATCATCCAAAAACAGGTTTATATTGACATGCAACAGACGAAAAGATAACTTCGACTGCACCCAAAACAAAAAGAATTGTAATCCCAACGCAATGGTAATATCGCCACCAAGTCAGTCTTTCAACTGACCGAAACACTTTAAATTATTTTTATTGTCAAATATGTCAATATGTCAATATATTATATTATCCCATTTTGTCAGTAAATTGAGTAATTGTCAATTCCTATATTTTTATTAGAAGTAAATCTGAATATTATCACTGTAATGTCTTGAGAGATCATAGGGTAGAAAAAAGAAAATCTTTAAACTTAATGCTTAAAAGATATCAATCAAATAATATATCTATTGGAAAAATTTGCACATAAATGTACAGGGATTTGAAAGCAAATTTCTCATAAACCTCACAAAGATTCCTTTGTGAGGTTTATTTGTTTAACAATATCTAAACTCATGGATTATTTAATGCCCAATTTTTCTTTCTTCTTCTTTTCTTTTCTTTTTTATACTGTTTTACGTATTCCTTCCTTTATTTCCTTGTCACCGTCTATGTTATGCTATTTTTTTCTTTGAGTATTTCACTAATTCTTCTTTTATTCTTCTAGATATTCTTTTACTATTGATTTTCCTTCCTTTAATTTGTTTTATTTTGTTCTGCTTTCCATCTTTTTCTCTTCGTTTTATTTATTCGATATTAATGCCTTTTCTTTTATTGCCTCCTTTGCTTTTTTGTTTTTTTTAGCTTCGTTCCCTAATCCATTCATTGCTTCCTTCTTATTTTTTCAATTTCTATTTTCCATGCCATCCGCTTTCTTCATGATTAATTTTATCCCTCTTTCGTGATCTTTTGCTTTTATCTCTACCCAGATCCATTTATTTACAATATTATTCGCTTTTCCTTCCTGTTCACAATGGTAAGCAATACAAACCAGTGTTTACTGTCGTCCATCGCACAAACAAAGCTACACTTTCTGTTTATATAACAATACTCCACCTTTTTAAAGATGACCTAATGTGATGGAATGGCTTAGAGCTTATTTTCTGGTACAGTTGTCAATACTTAAGACACTTTTGGGCATTGAATAAGAACTAGAAGCAGAAAGAAAGAAACGATAAAAACAAATGTATTTTACTCTATTCAGTAGAGAGAGATGTAATCTATCTTCCTGATTCTGTCATGTGGTATCTTAGATGTTTCTCTTTTTCTTTCTTTCACTTCTTCTCTTCCCTTCTCTCCCTTCTCTTCCCTTTCTCTCTTTCCTCCTCTGTTCTTCTCTTCCTATATATATATATATATATATATATCGAGAGATAAAGATAGATAGATAGATAGATAGAGAGAGAGCGAGAGAAATAGAAGTAGAAATAGAAAGAGTGTTTTTCTAATGTGTATTTTGTCTAGATTTCAAAAAGAAGTGCTCTGCAAGCATTTATATACATACGTACATTCATACATGTTGATAAATAACATATTATGCAACTATAAATCAGCTGACATACAAATGAAATATAAACATATTTTTGTCAAAATACATAAAATACAATAAACTATTTTGTCAAAGTTTATTTTCAATTGGTCTCTCTCTCTCTCTCTCTCTCTCTCTCTCTCTCTCTCGCTGTTTGTCGTTCTATCGTATATTTGACGATGTTTAAATGCTAAATGCATCCATGAGAAGAAAAATTATGAAAATTATTTTCTTTAAATTCCTGTCGGAGGGATTTATGAAAGTGTTCATGGTGTTGCAATATATGAAATACGCTGAGTAATTAGAAGTATGAACACATTGTGCTTGTGTATGTAGTCGACCTTTATTAAGCCGATCTTAGTTTGGTACAAGTTCAGTAAGAGTCCATTACTCCTCACGAGATGACTTTGGTTGTATGTTTAGTTGAGTATACATAGTTGTGTTTTTGTTTGTTTATGTTCCCTGCAAAAGTATGTGTTTTCAGATATCTGAACGCATTATTGTTACGCGTGTGTGGCCTTTTCCATTCTTTGTATCCGTCTCCTAATCACATAGTTACTGATAAATTCGCAAGAAAGTGAATAGAGTGTATGAGAGAAATTATATCGAATACAGGCTATTGTTGTCAGGGACAGTAACGTTTTTAAAGTATGGAAAATGGGTGACCAGCATCAAGATGTAGTTGAAAGCGAGGCAGAGGCTGTAATGGTATCAAAAAGAAGGAAAAAGAGAGAATGATTTTTGTTTGTTCATAAGTTAGTTTATATCAGATACCGTCTCTTTATTGACACAGAATTCGAAGCGCTAATGCGCTATTTAATGTACTAGCAAATATATTTCATTCTCTGTCTTATAGATTGATATATGTTATCCTTAAAATTTCTGTACACTTACTGATATCCACGTGACTATATATACGTGGTGAATTCAATAAGTTTTCAGACTTTTTTTGAACAGGCATATAAATTGTCGTAGACTCTTGAAAATTCAATACGCTATTGCTATACATCTTATGAGATGACTGACCAATTTTTATGATTTCAGATTCAAATTAACAGCTACAGCTGCAAATTGGAATACACCCTACTAAAACCTGATTGTCACTGCTGGTGAATTTCAAAAATGCAATCTGACACTTTAGAAGAACGATATAGAATAAAATTCTGTTTTAAACTTGGAAAAAATGCCACAGAAACGTATGGAATACTTCAGACTGCTTTACGACCATCTTGCATGAATCGAGCATTAGTTTTTGAGTGGCATAAGAGATTCAAGGAAGGCACGGAGTCTGTAAGGGATGATGAGAGGTGTGGGAGGAGTAAGGAAGTCAATACACCGGAGTTGATTGGCCAAAGGGTTAGGGTTAGGGTTACTATGTTGAGGTTTTAAGGGAGTTCAGCAAGAGATTCCGTCGGAAGAGGCCAGCACTCTTCAGATCAGGTCAGTGGCATTTCTACCAGGACACTGCACCAGTTCTTAACCCCATCCTTGTCATCGACTATTTGACCAAGATGGGCATCGAGACAGTTGCTCACCCTCCCTATCGTCCAGATCTTGCTCCCTGTGACATTTGGTTATTTCCAAAGCTCTGAGGCTGTCGTTATTAGACAATTGAGGAGATGTAAGAGGCTGTGACGAAGGTCATTAATACGCTCATACAAGAGGACTTCCATGTGGCTTTCCAGAAGTTGTTGGAACGGTACAACAAGTGCATTGCAGCCGGAGGAGTTTCATGTGTGTACTATCAATAAAAGTGCCCATACGAAAAAAGTCTGGAAACTTATCGTATGCACCTCGTAACTATATGATTTTATATACATACCAACCGTAGTATCTTAATTTACTGTGTAATATTTTTCAAGATAGAGTTTGCACTTATGCCAGAAAAAAGGAAAAAAGGAGAAAGCGGAAAAAATCACCCTTATTGATTTTTGTTAAAAAAATTGCAACGGTTTGTACCCTCCGACAAGTTGTTGGCAGGGATCAGTTTGTTTATAATTTTTTTGATATTAATTTATATATTAATCGGTTTTAACATTCTTCTTTCCATCTCTGTTTAATTCGACATTCTGTTCATCGATCGATCAAGCTTTCTAAATATATATAAACGATTTAGCCGAATTATTTTAATTAAGAGATTTTGTAACTTTTCAGTGCCAATCTGACCAAATAAGAAGTCAAAGTGAAAAAACCCGGTCTCTATTTGATAGCCATGTGTGTTGAAATGATACTTGATTCAACGATTTTCCAGATTTTTTTTATCATGTATGTAAACAAACATTGGAATCTTTCAACATTCAAGTTGTGATTATTAATACCAAGAGAAATTTCACACATAATTTTATTGCAATACTGACATTTCATGCACCCCTGCTTTGGATTCTATTTGAGTATTACTATTCTTATTATTAACTAAAATCTTGATTGTCTTTGAAGAGTTATAACACGTAACTGTTTTAATTCTAATGGGATTAAGGTTAATTGTAATGATGTTTATGGTTGAATAGTTCGGTAAAATGATATATCTATGGAATGTATTATCATTTGAAAAATTATTGTTTTGAATTTCTGGAGAATATTTACGCTTGTGAATTTTGGTTGCTTCAAAAGATTTAAGATTCTGAATTTGTGTGAAGGAAATTCTGATATCGTCAAATTCATCATTTAAAAATTTTGGGGTGCAAATCCTATGGACTCTAAGGTAAAAACTTATGATTATTCCCCTCGTTATTTTGGTGTTATGATTCGTGTAAAAATGTTTATGGTCATTTTTATAAGTGGATTTTTAATGAGCTTTGAATTCTAATTTATTGCTATAATCTATTTGTAAAATAAGGTAACATGTTATTTCCTTGTTCATTAAAAAAAATCAATAGTAGTTTCAATATTGGTATTGTTCAATGTTCGTATTTTTTGTTAAGTCTTTATTTCATGGACATATGAGTAAAATATTATCTATTTAACCGAAATAGTCAGTATCTTTGGGTATTATAAATTTAAAGGGATTGGATTCTTGAATTTAAAGAAAAAGAAACGGAAAGACCCCACTCGGAGGCGAACCCAATTGTAAAACAGATTTTAGTTCATAGAAAATACCGTTATATCGAAAAAAAAAAACCCCAACTTTCCTGCATATTGTGCAGCACATGATTATTTGTGAATAGGTAAAGGTAATATAATGTTGGTTTACTTAAGGTGAATTTCTAAACGTTTGATACAATTTTTACCAAGAATGTTGGTGTATTTACCGTCTTTTTTCAAATCTTTGGACTTTGAAATCAATCCAACGAAAGAAAAATGAATGTGATAAAGGAAATGTCAGTAAATTAATTTTTCATTTGTATTTTTTGCAAGTGTTTTGGATGAGTCTTTTATGATTTATCAATTTTTCTAGAAATTCATTCAAATAGATTTTAGGAAATATATCATTTTAAGTTAACCTCAGGAGCTTTAACGGACTATTTTCCCCGATTCGATTAATCACCAGCCTAGTGATTGACTTCCTTCTTCAGGGACTATCCGTATCTTTTTGTATACTATACTTCGGCTGACCGTAAAGATTGCATTACAAGACTGATAGACAATATTTTTTCTCAGATATCTGGCAGCATAGATTAGCTTATCAAAACATATGCGTCCACATTTGTGTGATGTAAGAGTATGTCTTTGAAATCTCATTGATCACAATGCCTTCACCGACCACCGGATTTGACATTTCAAATAACCAATATCAAGTTTGATCAGATAATTTTATACGGTTCATTTTCAGGAACCTTTATATTGATTTCATGAAGAGGAACTCTTTGCCTATATACATCTTATCATTTTCCGAACAATTTGTTCATTTAATTACACAGATAACATTTTTATGTCATGATTGTATTACTTTTTTTAAAAATTCGTTGAACTTTTGAATAAACTATATTTTTCATCTTATCTAATTGTTATATTTTGAAACCGTAAAATTCCTAAATCGAGACGATGTTAAAATTTTTAAAAAATTTGGTAGACGTTTACCTTTAATTAATGTTGTATCATAAAGTAAATTTTTATTTGTAACATTTTCCATAAGTCGTTCTAAATTCCAATATCGCTAAAAAAGAAAAAAGTTTCTTGATTACATTTGTTATAAATTCAAACATGCATGAAATTTTGGTCATTGCTATATTCCCAGAAGTTTCTTAATTCTATCATTGGTATTTCAAAGCAAATTCTATACCTATTTTAAAGTATAGGTTAAATTCTCTGACAGAGGATTTAGTGTAGTTTTTATTAGCGAATCTTTTTGTAGATATTAGATAGTGAAAATGTCACAGTTCTTACTTACTAAAATTGTATTGTCAGTAATTTTGAGGGTGTCATTTTATCTCTGACGGATAAAATTGTAGAATTCATTAAGAGGATGCGCTGGAATACCCACTTCTATCTTAACCCCTCTGACCCACAGCGGGAACAAATAAAAGACGGAAAGAGTATGAAATCGCAAAAAACACCGCCGAACAACAAAATACTGGACCCTTTGGAGAAAGAACTATCTAATTTGACTCGGAAGATTAAATGTAAAAAATGAGAAATGGATCCCAGGAGCAGATGGAGAAAGTTATAGAACAAATGAATTTGTTCTATATCTTTCCCGGAAACCCGGAAAAAATTCTGTTAGAGCGGATAATTCTAGGAGTATATACAAAATTAACCCAACAAACTACGTATGAAAGATAGATTAGGAAAACTGAAAGAAAAATACGCATGTGTTTTATTTAAGGATCATAAACAGAATTTTCAGGATAAGAAACATGCCAGGTTAAAAAACCCTTCCGAGACCGAAATAGGCTTAGTACGTGGTGAATTCAGTAAGATTCCAGACATATTTTGTAAAGACATTTAAAATTGTTTTAGACTCTTGAAAATTTAGTATGTTATTGCTATACATCTTATGATATGACTGACCAATTTTTATGATTTCAGGTTCAAATGAACAGCTACAGCGGTAATTGGAATACACCCAACTAAATCCTGATTGTCACAGATGGTGAATTTCAAAATTGCAATCTGGATGTGAGGACACTTTAGAAGAACGATATGCTATAAAACTCTGTTTTAAACTGGGAAAAATGCCACAGGAACGTATGGAATACCTCAGACTGCTTTTGGAACATCTTACATGAATCAGTTTTAGAATGGCATAAGAGATTCAAGGAAGGCACGGAGTCTGTGGGATGATGAGAGGTGTGGGAGGAGTAAGGAAGTCAATACACCGGAGTTGATTGGCCAAAGGGTTATGGTTAGGGTTAGGGTTACTATGTTGAGGTTTTAAGGGAGTTCAGCAAGAGATTCCGTCGGAAGAGGCCAGCTATCTTCAAATCGGGTCAGTGGCATTTCTACGAGGACAATGCACCAGTCCACAACTCCATCATTGTCATAGACTATTTGACCAAGATGGGCATCGAAACAGTTCTTCACCCTCCCTATTGTTCAGACCTTGCTCCTTGGGACTTTGGTTATTCCCTAAGCTCAAAGGCTGTCGTTATGAGACAATTGAGGAGATGAAAGAGACTGTGACGAAGGTCATTAATACGCTCATACAAGAGGACTTCCATGTGGTCTTCCAGAGGTTGTTGGAACGGTACAACAAGTGCATTGCAGCCGGAGGAGATTACTTCGAAGAGGACTAGAGTTTCATGTGTGTACTTTCAATAAAAGTGCCCATACGAAAAAAGTCTGGAAACTTATTTATTGATCCTCGGATCTAAAGATTTCATACAAAATCTAGCCACTAGGATGCTTAGTAACTCTAGATATAATTTATGGAGGAACTCACGCGGTACTATAGATTGGTTGGTAAACATTAAGTATAAAAATAGAACCACTTTCTTCCATTCGACATCATGGACTCTTACTCATCCATCACTTGGGAGTTATTACTTAAGAGTATATACCACGCTAGGGAATACTCAGATATCCCCGACGAAGAAATAGAAATCATTATGGCATGTAGGAAATCCATTCAAACAGACAGCTGAAGAACTTGTGTAAAAATTCAGGAAGAGAACTTCAACGTACATGGGTGCTTACGACTCGGCCCAAATGGCAGACTTAATAGGAATCTATATATTGGACGCGTTTGGTCAAATTTTCAATTTGGAGCAAATTAGACTATACCGAGATGACGGACTCATCTTCATCCTGGAAATCAACGTCCCAAAAACTTTGAATATATATGAGAAAATTACTAGAGATTATAGATTACAAGGATTAAGAATAAAAATAACATCCAACTTGAAAAAAGTTAATTTCTTAGACATTATACTTAATTTAGAAAATAATACTTTTAAACCAAAAGAAATTTCTCACCCACCTACATCAATGTTAACTTTAACCACCTCGTATCGATATTGAAACAGAAACCTAATGTCGTCAATCAGAGGATAAATAGCAAAAGAATATTTGAAGAAAACAAAAGAAAAAAATATAATGAGGCCCTAAAAATAGTGGATTTCAGAAAAGACTTGAGTTCTAAGACTTAGAGAGCACCAACACAACGAGACGAAATTGCACTGCTAAGAGAAATAATGGGTGCAGAAACGATAATCATAATAAGGTAGGAGGAAGCAACAATTATCATTCGAATAGAAAATACAGTTACAGAAATAGAAATGTAATTTGGTTTAACCTCCCTTTATGCAAACTTTCTAACATTAACATTGGAAAGTACTTCCTTTTGGATTGACATTTCAATAAGGTCAACTCACTAAGTAAAATTTTCGATAGGAACATTGTAAAAATTAGTTACTCATGCACTTATAATATTTATAAAATTATAAAAAAGCACAATAGGAGACTATTAGATGAAACACATTGGAACAAAGAGCGGGTGGACAGATCACCCTGTAATTTTTGGACAATGGAGGAATGCCCCTTAGATGGACGATGTAACTCGGAGAACGTAGTATACCAAGCGTGCATTTTCGTCATGGAACTTAGTAATGTTGTAGAGAGAGCTTATATGGGAATTTCCGTGGGGAACAGAAAACAAAGGCTATATAATCATCGACACTACTTTTCTAATCCGAAACTTAAGGACCAAATTGCCCTTTCAAAATACTTTTGGAGCTTAAAGAAACGAGGACTAACCCCTCAAATAAAGTGGGAAATAATTAGACAATCTTCGATGGCAACCTATGTATAGAAGAGAAAATTAGTATAATCAATTTTAAGAACACTAGGTGACTATTGAACAAAAGGAGCGAACAATTGAACAAATGTAGACACGAAAATAAGTTTAAATTGACCTGATAAGAGAAGGAAAAGTGGGGTAGGACTGCACATTAGAAGATCATGTTGCTTGAATTGGATGAAATTAATGAACATAGTATTTAATGGTATTTGGGCATATAACAAATTAATTATAGAAAGTAACAGAACAACATAGCCGGGGGCTCTTTATTAGAAGTATTTACGAACCGAATGCCATGGACCTTATAGCGTAAGGAAAGATTTAAAGTGGTCAGTTTAATTTCTATCTTTCTCGAAAATAGCAATTACGACCAAGTGGAATATTTGAAGTACAGGAGACAAAACGAATACTTGACTCTAACACTACCCATAGAGACTTGAATAAAACAATCATAGTACCTACCAAAAGAAACACTCTAAGAAACAAAAAGGTCAAGTAAGATAAGTAGTCCACGAACCCTTCAGACTAGACACATGGGAATTAAAGGAACGATAAAATAACTAATTGGGAGACAAACATAAATTGTACTAAGTCTTAAAAAGCTACCGTGAAACCACACAAGGTGACATTGGGGGTGGACCGATGAACGGTATATCCACTTCTGATGTCTTTATTGTTTTACTACCTTTCCTAATTCCCCTGATCGTTTCTACTTCTCTTTTCCTTCACTTTACTTTCCCTTTTGCTTTTTCTTCCTTTTCTTTCTTTTTCCCTCTTCTTCCTTTCCTTTTATATCTATATGCGAGGATCATTAAATAAGTTTTCAGACTTTTTTCGTATGGGCACTTTTATTGATAGTACACACATGAAACTCTAGTCCTCTTCGAAGTAATCTCCTCCGGCTGCAATGCACTTGTTGTACCGTTACAACAACTTCTGGAAGGCCACATGGAAGTCCTCTTGTATGAGCGTATCAATGAACTTCGTTACAGCCTCTTTTATTTCCTCAATTATCTCATAACGACAGTCTCTGAGCTTTGGGAATAACCAAAGTCCCAAGGAGCAAGATCTGGACTATAGGGAGGGTGAAGAACTGTCTTGATGCCCATCTTGGTCAAATAGTCTATGACAAGGATGGGCTTGTGGACTGGTGCATTGTCCAGGTAGAAATGCCACTGACCCGATTTGAAGAGTGCTGGCCTCTTCCGACGGAATCTCTTGCTGAACTCCCTTAAAATCTAAACATGGTAACCCTAACCCTAACCCTTTGGCCAATCAACTCTGGTGTATTGACTTCCTTACTCCTCCCACACCTCTCATCATCTAACAGACTCCGTGCCTTCCTTGAATCTCTTATGCCACTCAAAAACTGATATTCGATTCATGCAAGATTGTCTAAAAGCAGTCTGAAGTATTCCATGCGTTTCTGTGGCATTTATTCCAAGTTAAAAACATAATTTTATTGCATATCGTTCTTCTAAAGTGTCCTCACATCTAGATTGCATTTTTGAAATTCACCATCTGTGACAATCAGGCTTTAGTAGGGTGTATTTCAATTACTGTTGTAGCTGTTTATTTGAACCTGAAATCATAAACATTGGTCAGTCATTTCATAAGATGTAAAGCAATAACATACTGAATTTTCAAGAGTCTATGATAATTTTAAATGTCTGTACAAAAAATCTGGAAACTTATTGAATGCATCGCGTATATATATAAAAGAAAATCCATATTTGCTAATTTCACAACTCGTTCACAATTTTTTCAGGAACTTATCTAGGTTGCGTGTTAATTTTAGATTTTTCACCATATTTGTCAGATCATTTTCAGAACCTTTCATTTCTTTGCATAATGGTAGGCACTTTTTGTCTTCAGGTCGTATTTTTGGTCTTGTCGTTGTTGATTTCATCTTGAAGATATGTACAACGCGCCTTAAAAACTAAAAAAATAACGACAGGGGTAACACAACTACAAAAACACCAGAAAATATGAAAAACAACATAAACAAAGAAGTCAAAGAAATAGGCCCAAAAGTAAATTGCTTACCTGAATAACAATTAAAGACCACAAAACCGATTACTTTACAAAACCCACATACCGACAAATCAACCCGACGAAAACTGAAATCGGAAAAAAATCAGCAAATACATACTCGACGACATAAACACAAAACTTAATAAAACTAAGACTCCACCAGTGGAAAAAACACCAAGGCTGTCACAGACTGGTTCACAGTTATAACCAACAAAAAAAGCACAAGTTTTATCAAGTTCGACATAGCAGATTTTTACCCCTCCATCGCAGAAAACACACTTGATAGTGCTATGGAATTAGCAGCCCAGTATGTGAAAATTTCAAACGAGGATTTCAAAACAATAAAGCACTGCCGTAAATCGCTTCTTTTTCACGGCAACAAACCATGGATACGAAACACTATAACCAACTTTTCGATGTGACCATAGGAAGGTATGACATATAGAGATATGTGAACTATTTGGAATTTTCATACTTTCACAACTATCTAGAATAATAGACAAAGAAAACAGAGTATTATACTCAGACGACGGTCTTATCATCATAAAAGAACAGAACGGTCCCAAACTAGACAAATACAGGAAAAAATAATAAATGCATTAAAACTACTTGGATTCCAAATTACCATAAAAACCAATTTCTAAATAACGAACTTCCTTGACGCAGCACTAGATTTAGATAAAGAAAAAATCGAACCTTTCAAAAAAAGAAAGCGGCACACTTATTTATATACAAACCTCCTCAAACCACTCACCCTCAATCACCAAACAGATACCAATATCGATTAGCCGTAGACTATCAGACAACTCATCCAAAATCGATATATTTAATAGCAAAAATAACATATACAACAACGCACTAAAAAAAGTGGATACACACAGCAACTAGAAAACACACCACCAAAAACCAAACCAAAAAACAGGAAAAGAAACAATCTGGTTCAACCCACCCTATATCAAAAATATAAAAACGAATATTAGCAAAAATTTCATAAAATCCGTTGAAAAACGCTTCCCCAAACACTGCACCTTGGCCAAAATCTTAAACAGAAACAACTTAAAAATCAGGTAAAGCTGCACAAAAAACACGATCCAAATTATAAAAAATCACAAAAAAAAGAAAACAACACAACAGAAACTAAGAACCAGTACAATTGTTGGGACAAATCAACATGCTCCCTATAGGGAAACTGCCTAAAAACCTTGTGTATACGGCCTCGGTAAGGACAAACAATTCAAGAAAATACTACATCGGCACAACGGAGGGAACCTTCAAACAAAGAATATATGCCCACAAACTCTCGTTCTCAAATAAAAAATACTTGAACAATACAACTCTATCAGCATTTATTTGGAAACTGAAAGATAAGAATATTACACCAAGCATAACTTGGGAAGGTATATAATCAGCACCCACTTTCAACAAAATAACAAGAAAGTGCCTACTTTACCTCCATGAAAAAGTTGCGATAATCATCCACCCATCACAATAAACACTCTTAAACTACAAATCCGTGATAACCTTGTAATGTCGACACGAATACAAACATCTCCTATCCCTATTCGACCCAAATACCTAACCAAAACATAAACTAAATTCCTTACCCCTCCTCATTTTTTAAGTACCACTATTATTTTCATATTTACATATATTTCTGCCATCTATATTTACATTACTTTCTAAAGCTTCCTCCTTGTCCTTTCACCACATCCCACCTGTTTCTTTAACATTTTTCTTATTGCCACACCATCCATCAAACATTCCTTACACCATACTAATTATACAACAGAACCACAGACGATAACTACCATTTTCCTCACATTATCACATTATGAACACCTATACGTATTGCCCGTAAATTTTAGTAATATTTTCGAATTGTCAATAATTATTGGCAATATTTTTTCACATTATTCGATTATAAGCACCCATAAGTATTGTCAAAGACCATTATGACCATAACTATTACATCTATTATAATTGTTATAGCAAAAGATACCCAAAACGAATCATAATTTTGATTACCTGCCCATAAATACCATACCACATAAAAAAATAATGTGATGATGATTTATATTTCAATCATCATCATGGATTCCCACAAAACACACATTTCATATTTCCATCAAAATAAACCTTTAGCTAACATAAAGTTAAAAGGAAAAAGAAATTCTGACTGCAACAATCCATTTCCCCACCTTACCCACTCTTCCCTTCTCACACTCTCTTCCTTCGTCCCACCCCCCTTTTTATCAACAGACTGCGAAAATATGTGTTTATATGTAAAGACGCATGCCAATACATACGCAAACATACGTATATATGTACTCGCGAGCAACAGCACATACGCAAGCATACTAACATTCATTAGCACACAAACTTAGGCACACATAAACACAAATAACCCCCACTTTTCGAACAAAAAATTAGCCATATTCATCAATTTTTTTAAATCTTCACTCTCTCTGACGAATGCAAAATGCATGAAACTCAAGGTCACATATGTAATACATATATGCGTATTTTATTGTATTGAATCAATTTAGAGGGCTATTGCAATGCGAAGTATTTGAGTTTAATAAATTTCAAAATAAAAACTTCATCGTCAGAGACTTTTTTAAATGAACACGATGTTGGATGTTCAAATTTTCTTTTGGACGTTGTAAACATTGTGTCACGTGGGGTTTAAACGCCACGCAGAATAGACGTGATTTCATTTGTCCTGATTAATTTAATTTAATTTTACTTTTATTTTATTGTATTTCATTTTTTCAAACTTAAATATGCATTTAATGTGCATGTTGATTAATGATACATTCAGTATATTATTCTAAACTACTGTTAACCAGAGGGGGGAATTTATAAATCAATAAAGTCTCATTAATTCTGAGATTACCAACATTACGTACTATTGCTTCTTCTATTTTAATGGAAAAATTATTATCATTATTTTTACCATAAATTAAATGTTTATGGAATGAGGATATGCGTGTTCTTTAATTCGATGTGGAGGGGTCTGATTGTACTTCCTATATAAAAAGTATGGCATTTTAAGCAAATTAAACGATAAATATTGTAATTTTTTTGGCATTTACACGATTTATCGTTTAATTTGCTTAAAATGCCATAACCTTTATATAGGAAGTACAATCATGCTTCTCCACATATCTTATTGGGGATTTGACTAGAGTTCATGTTGTGACAGTATTGTTATTTTTCTTCGTAAGGTATTGGCGTAGAGAGTAGGCCAGTTGTATATCTATCTCTTCTTTGTAAATAGCCCTGCGTATTTCCTTGGTGATAATTTCGCTGAAATGAAGTAGTTTTAGGAAACAGGTGTTAAAGGGTGTGTGTAGTTTCTGTGATTTCTTATTATTTAAATGTCGTGTGATTAATGTTGGATCTGAGGGTGTTTATAAAGTGTGCGGTGTGTGTAATTTTGTCTTTTTCTTCGCTGCATCTATTGTGAATTCGTTTAATTTCATTTCTAATATAATTTGTTTTGACCCTGAGTGGAAGTGCTGATTTGAAATGCACAAAGAGGGTTTTAGTGGTGGGTATATATATATAGATATATATAGGGTGTGGCAGAAGCAAGTGAACTTAAGCAAGTTACAATTGTAAATCCATTCATTTTTCAGATACGATCAGATACGATCTTGGTTTGAACCAAGTTTAAAGTTTGACAAAAAGACCTATATAACTTATATTTAAGAAATATTTCACTGTTGTTTTGATAAAGGCTACAGTTTTAATTCAGTGATGAACCTGTGGTACTGAAATTTTCTGCCCAAAACAGTATCGATATTCTTCTCCCCAACAGCATCATTTCGACGTAACATCAAGTGAATTCGAAAAGCTTTCTGTGTAACACCAATCTTAAAACAAAACAAAACAAAGACAATTCAACAGCAAACGCACGAGGTGTATTGATCCAAGTTATGATCGTAACTGATCGGATCTAAAAACAAAATGGTTAGACATTTTCTAAATATTGATACCATTACCACTTGCCTAATTTTACTCGTTGAACAGAAGTAAACAGTTTGAAATATGGGAGGTATTTCTCTGGCACTCTCTATATATACACAACCAGTCAAAATTATTTGGCTACACTCAAAAATATTTATTTCTCATGCTAAAAGTGTTATTTTTAATGCTAATAATTCAAGAAGTACAATGATTTTAGTTATGCTAAATGCAGGTCTTCCTGAGCCACATTAAATACGAATTAAACCAAAGGCACAACATCTTAAGCTTTTGATTCATCAAAATGACCTCCTTTGGCCGCTATCCCAGCTTCACAGATTCTCGACATTCTTTCCACCAAAGACTAGAGGTAAACTGAAGATAGTTTTATCCAGTTTTCCTGCAAGATTTGCTAGAGATGAGCCACACTTAAGTTTTTTTTTTAGCTCTGGCTTTTCATTTAATTTCGTCCCACACCAGTTCAATGGGATTTAAGTCCGCGGATTGTGCCGGCTAAGACATCAGTTGAAAGACGTGATGTTCCTTTTTGCTTTTAATGTACCTCTGGCAGAGTTTACTTGTATAGACCCTCTTATTTGACTCAAAGATTTAGAACTTTGATTCGTTAGTCCAAAGGACTTTATTCCACTGCTCTTTGTGCACTCTGGAACGTTTTGACATTGTTTTGCTTTCTCAACAGAAGTTTCTTGACAGCAATTCTACCATTTAGGCCAGTTTCACAGATTCTTCTCCTCACATTGGATGTTGACACATTTTTCACCACATTAGTTCAGTTGTGCAGTGATGTTTAGAGCAGTCAGCCTTCTGTCACGCAAGCCGGAGATTCTGATGAAATTGTACTCTGCAGAGGTAAAACTGGTCGGATCTAGCAAGCAGTAGTTCAACACATAATAGTTTAATGTGAGTTCAAGTGGTGGTATAATGATATTTTTGGAAAACGTTTTATTTATGCTTCGTACAAAAGAATAAAAAAAGCTTTCAAATCAGTTTTTCAAAAGACATTTGGCTATACTAAGGTTAATGTTACTTAGGAAGACTTGCATTTAGTTTGAATAAAGATTTTGGTGCTTAACTTGTTTCATCAAAAATAACACTTTTAAAATGAGAAGTAGAAATTTTTTAGGGTGGCCAAATACTTTTAACTGGTTGTATATATATATATATATATATGCGGTCATGCATGAGTACCAGCAAATGAAAAATAGATGTGTTAGAGGAAATGCCTGTAAATTTAATTTACATATGTATTATTTTTGTTTTACTACACGTGTTTTAGATATTAAGAGCTGATTCAGTTTTATTCCGACACATATTTTTTCAAAAATCTATTATTCAATATGTTTGAGGATGACTGACAAGAAATTTGATTCATTTTCTTTATTTAATGGCATATAGACCTTTTTAGGTCATTTAATCTCAAAGCCTTCCTTGTAGAAGTATAGTAGTGATACTTTTGGACCTATAGCTGAGTGATAAAGGGGCTCATACCTTTCCCAAGAGTATTAATACGAAAGCGAACGTGATAGGGCGACCTTAACTATATATACATATATGAAATAATATCACCGAAACACAAGTTATTGTTCACGAAATTGTGAATATATATATAATATATATATATGTGCTAATAAAGAAAGTAACCATATATATATTTATATTTATATGTATATATTACTTTAAAACAGAGTTCGCCTAAAAACTTAAAACGTCAGTTTAAAGGTAAAACCGCAGTGGATAGTAGTGGATAAAATATCGTGTAGTGTTCTATAAAAATATTGCTGAGGCAATATCACAAAATATCATTAAAAAGAAAAACGATTAAAATCAACTCACAATTTTAAGTTTCACAATTTCGTGAACAATAACTTGTGTTTCGATGATATTATTTCATCACACACACACACACACACACACAGTATCACATTGTAAGATAGTATTTGTCGTGCGCCCTACGTACGCACGAGCATTGCACAAGGCCTTTTTTAATGTGGGTACTACACGCAGAGCCATGACCCAGACACGCCCGGTAGCTCCAAAAATGCCTCAGGCCCGTCGGCATGCCCCTAAAAAGAGGTGTCTTAGGCGCCAGGCGAAAAACCTTGCCCCTCCGAGGAAGGTTAAATCCTGGGACGGCCCTCTGAGGCTCGAGGAGTATGTCAGTATCGGTCCCGTGATGTGATTGCTGGGCTTCCCCGGTACCCACATTAGGCAGTCTTAACCGAGCAACTACCAGTAGAGACAAGACAAACCCAACCAGATCTATGCTGTCGAACCACGACCGGCCAAAAGTACGCGTGTCTGAAGACTCCAGAGACAATATCAAAGAAATTAATGTCACCATTGCGTGGGCAAACTTTCGCTTTGTTTTTATAAAGCATTATTCGAGCGGTAAAATTTTCTTTGAGGAGATCATAATCTAGCAGTATATGGTTCCTCTTTCCTCCGTAGAACCTAATGCGTTATTGAAAGTCATGAATAATAGTGTTTCTTCAAGAGCTTTTGCATGTACTTCTTCATTGATTCTATGAATAGTCAGAATCTTTGACATAGTGGATCGATTTCTCCGGAAACTAATCTGATTTTTCCTAAGAATTTTTTCAACGTCAGATCGGATACGATTGAGAAGCAGGGCATTATATACCTAAGCAGCTATAGCAGTAAGAGTTATGTGTCTATAATTCTTTGTGATTCCGTCAAACTTTCTGATTCCGTCACACTTTCTTTTCTTCCATACTTCAGCCTTCTGAATTTTTTATTTTATTGATTTGTCCTTGAATATATACTCGTCATTCTTGTTGGTATGAGTAAGTTCTCTCTGAGCTTTCTTAAGTTACGGCGCATTTGGTGAGTTTCTTTGATTAAGTACGGATGCTTTTTTCACGTTATCTCGCTTTCCTTAATTGCTATTGACTCCCATGAAAATATACGTTTGGCTCTTGGTTTAATTGATACGCACTCAGCTGCTGTTTCTATGAGGGTGGTGACAAAGTTTTCATATTCGTCATTCGAAGTATGTATTTCAGATGTCTCCTGAAGAGTATCAAACTTGTCTCTAAGAATTCTGAATATTGATTGCTTATATCCCTTGGCAAGTGAGGAACAGTCATATCGTGAAGTTTTACTAGTGTCGTTCTTATTTCTGCATAGACTTCGGCGAATCTTTGCTGAGACGAATCTGTGATCGGAAGATACTCATTCCAAAAAGGAGTATGCCTCATAGTTTAAAACTCTGTTTGTCCCTTTTTTGTTTATGAAAATGTAATCTGGTTATGCTTTATTGTTATATTGGTAAGTGTAAGTTCATAGCTTTCCCTTCCTTTTTTAAAATTTAGTGTTTAGTTTTTTTCTTGAGAGAAAACAGCTAAAAATTTACAATTTTTGTTTGACGAGCTGTGTAAACAGAATTTATTATTTTCGCCCTTGTGTAACACTATGTAGGTGGCCCGCCAAGCCAACGATTCCTTTGTCTATTTTGGCGCGAAACCAGACAAAGGGTTTTGGAATTGAAATCTCGGCGTGGCCGGAAGTGATAACGGGACGCGAGAAGAGAGTTGGTTGGACAAAGGAGCTCGAAGCAGTTGGCGACAGGACACGGACAGGGGCAGTCGACTCCGGACACCGTAGCAGAGAGGCGAGTCAGCATGACATGAGGGCCCAGCCACAGTGAGGGGAGATGAGTCTGCATTCCAGTAGCTTTGTAGAAGTTCGCTAGAATCCACACTAGCGTTAGTCTGCACATGCACAAGGTGTTACAGAACTCCCTTTCTGCACTTGAGTTAACCCCAAGCGTTTGTTCGTTTGTTCTTTGTTTTTCTCCTGTTCCCTCGATTGTATTCTTGTAGTGGCAAGAAATGTGCGTTACCCCTATCGGGACCACTAGTTGATCACCGACCGTAAAGAAGTGAAATGGTTAGAAAAGTTGATGTAACGTGTGGGGGCCGAAGGGGAACGTAACACTTGCCTATAATTCATTCATGTCTTCCTGAAGATTAGAACTTTGTGAGTTGGGATATATCAGACAAGGGAAGATAGCTCGTTATAGAAGTAATGTCAGTTTCATTACTGGCATTGGTCGGGCTGTAGCATGCGACGATTTTGTGTAGGGGTGACCATTAAATGTAACCCATATTATTCTCGGTTGATTTTTAAAAAATTTATTTAGTTATTTTAAAACATGAGGGCTGAAAAGCATTCCTACACCCCCTATGACGTCATGGACGTAGTTTTTCCATGCAGACACCGATTCAAATGTTTATCTATTACCGTGAGGATATGATTTTAGTTTTAATTCACAGGGGTTTTATTTATGTTCCTGTCTACATTCTGCTCGGTTGTAGACGCTGTAAGCTCAAGTAGTTGGTTTATTGTATGTAATATTCTAATGGTAAAAGTTGCAAAAAACAATATATATATATATATATATATATATATATATATGATTATTTATAAAAACTATTCTTATTTTTGATACGATTTCAAATGCACCGAGCATCTCGTAAAATTCAAACTCCCTACTCGACAGCAATAAGAAATTAGCAAAGTAGATAGCAATAAATTTCACGCAGTTTTCTACATTTTAATCTCCTTTTTTGAATGTTTATATCTACGTTTTTTTAAAACTTAATTTTATTGGTATCAAATTATTTTATTGTTGCTCGTTGTCCGTTTTCATGAAAGACATGTAAATGCGCACATACATACACTCACACACACATATACTCATACACACACATACACAGTAGCGGCCATAAGTTAAGGAAGGGATCAACAACAAATATTTAAATGATTTTTACTTGAAAAAGTTTGCATGTACGCTAACGAAATTTTCTCAAAATATACTCGGACCATATTAAGTTTTCTAAATTTTTCCAGTAAATTGATAGTGAACTAAAAAAATATAAACATTTTGCCATGGTCAAAAGTTAAGGAACGCTATTGAATTATAGTAATTTAGGTAATTTTTAAACAACTTGATTGCTAATTTTGATTTGTAGTCAGCTGTCATACATCGTGAGAACTATTTTGAAACAAGATGGAGGCAAAAGCACGTAATTGCTCGAGAAGAAAAAAGCTTATTTTAGCTCATTTCAATTTAATGCACGTCATTTATTTACACAGAGTTTACATGTCAAACAGTTATATTTGAGAGAGAGCCTCTGATAGGGTATTACCTCTTTGGGTCAGAGTGGACCTGGAAATGAAGCTGTACTCGGCATTCCCCAAATCTCTAAGGCCTCGCCAGGTTTAATGTCATATCTAAGACCATCGTTAGGCTGCTCTTTATTTGAACAGATAAAGTAAAATTAATCAAATGAAATAGGAAGAGGTTTTATTGAAATGTCAGTATATTTACTTCAGACGAGTTTACTGTTTCTTCGATATTCAAGAAAAAGAAATAAAATAATCACTACAAATTTAGTCAACCATTTTATGGACAATCCCGGCCAAGCGTTTCTAGTGAAAAAAATCTTTTTTTTTTTCAATTTTAGTTTTGTAAATTTTATCAGTACTTCACTAACTGTAATTAAATAGACAAGTTTGAAATTGACAATTTTCTATCCTGATCAATGTTAGCTGGTGTATCAAGTTCATAATATTAGTTAATCGGCTCCCACCGCCGCATGTATCGTGTAAATATTACAATAACTCATTTTACATTTTCGCCCTATCAACAAGCGTAAGAATACACTGGCTATATCTTTTGCAGAAAAGTAAGATACACCCCCACTGAGAAAAAAAATGGAGGGTGCGATGGGTATCCCATTAAAGTAAATCAAATTGTGAGGCTCCAGTTCTAAAGCTCTGGAGAATGGGAAGTCATCTCTTGGTTGCTATTATTTCTAGATCTACTCTGAAACTGAGAGGTAGTCCATATTAGAGCTCGATCTATGAGTCATCCAGTTGATAGAAATATTTGAAATCTTATTATAAATACAAACTGTTTGTTTTCCGAATAGTCACTGGAAGCTATTAATTTTTAGAAATGATTCTTATTATAATCTGTTTGAAAATAATTGGTGTTGAATGAAAATAAATGTGTACCAATAAATAGTATTAGATAAAAATACTTGAAATTATATTACTATGTATAAATTTTTTGTATCATTAATAGTTACTTGAATTTGTTAATAAATCTTACTATAATAGAGATTATGTGTCAGTCACGGAAATTACATCACCACTGACGTCACCTTTCACCTTTGTTTTCGAATTTTCGATGTTTTTGTTTTATTTATTAATACTATTTACTTAGTAATACCATGGAATTGAATTTACATATACAATCAAAAAGTAGTTTACTGTGTAAACGGGAAGGTTCACATCCATAGTGATCTTTTTTATATTTCTGATAAATATTTACTTGGTATTATCAATCGTTTAGTTTTATTTTTATAAATATGAGCAAAAATCTTGCCGATAAATCTTAAAAAGACATTCATTAACAAAAAGAATAATTGTCATTTTATTCTTTACTGTATAATTTAGTTAAATAGTTAAATAAGAAAAATAGCAATGAAAAGCGGGAGTGAGTGGGATAACAAGTGTCCATGGTAGCTATTCCATTCACTCTTGTTTATGTTTCAAATAGTTTTCATGTAATAAGTAACAATAATATTAAATGTTATTTTTCATTTTATCAATTTTTTGCTGTGCTCAAATATTAGAAATATTTTCACACAAATAAAAAACAACAAATAAATTGATATTTAAAAATAGATCAATTAATCTATCAATGAAAAAATGTAAACAAATTATATTTCCCGACAACTAGACGGAAGAGAAATTTATTTATTTATTCATTTGCGTGCGTCCGTATACACACACACACACACACATACATACGCGCACACCTAATTAAGACACTAAAAAATAAGTAATTTACCTGGTTTTTCATTTAGTTAAAGAGTTAAAAAAAAGTTTCAAGATCACAGTTGTTTTGTTGGTTGGTTGTGTTTTGTACCATATCAAGCCTTGTGGGTTATTTAATACCAGATCCTGCACACACACACACACACACACACACAGAGGGTCGAGTTCTCTAGCGAAGAAGTAATCGTGTTGCCATTAGCGCCTTTGCAAGTCTCTTCGTATTTGAATTGAGATCTCGGCGGCCGTTGAACGGATGTATGTAAACAATAGTAATTGTGATTCATAACCGTTTAAAATGTACTTCGTAGCTAATATCTCCTCGTAGCTTAAATGGTTAGAAGCTTTGGCTTGGCGTTTGAGTCAACCGGGTTTCGATCCCAGCTACGGGGAGATACTGTCTAGCCACACTGATGAGTTCTGATAGAACGAAACAGATCTGTCTGTGGATGACTATATATATATATATATATATATATGATTCATAAGCGAATACATTGCAGGTGATATTATTTTTAAACTAGCCTGAGCTCATTTGCTGGCAATAGTTAAATGGTCTCAAGTATTGCTATATTAAACTAATAATTCTGTATAATATCAATCATTTGTTTGCATGCAGTTAAATGGTTTCAAGTATTATTCAATACTAATATTTTTATTCGATATAAAATATATTCCTTAATAAAATATTTTAAGTATTGCTATTTTACACAATTAATTCTATTCAAAATTATTCCTTCATCTGCGCTCAGTTGAATGGTTTGGTTGTGTTTTCTGTCATATCAACCCTTGTGGCTAATTTAATGGCAAATCCTTTTTATACATATATATACACACACGCGCCATCGCGTGCACACACACACACACACACACACACACACACACACACACACACACACACACATATATATATATATGATTCATAAGCGGAACGTTTGTAGATAAAATTATTTTTCAACGAGCCAGAGCTCATTTGTTTACACACAGTTAAATGTTTTCAAGTATTTAACATCAGTAATTCTATTCATCACGCATTCCTGTCAAAGTTATTATTAAACATTTGCTTGCACACAGTTAATGGTTTTCAAGTATTACAATGTAATACGGAAAATTCTATTTAATATCGGTCATTTACACACACTTAAATGGTTTTAAGAATAGAAACTGGTTAAATATTTCTATTTGATTCCTAGATTGTAACAAGTACAACCACTCCGGGACAGAGTGGACCTGAGAGTAATGATAATGAAGGCGTACTCTACATTACCCAAACTGAAGCTCTCAAATGGTCTTAGTATCATATTCAGAACAATCTTTAAGGGGATCGTATATACAGCCCAAGTAAACAGGTCTTTGTTTATGAACAGTCTAAAAATAGAACATCTATGAATAATCCAATTTGTAGTTAAATGAATGTTAATTAAAAAGACTAGAATAATTATGATATTTACTTATTTTTTGTCTACTTAAATGCTGATTTAAAAATTTGATAAAAAAAAACAGAAAAATGTCTATCAATGAAAAAAAAATCAACACAAGTTTGTTTTCTTTTTTGTGGGGGTAGGAATTTTACTTTATTATTTAACTTAATTTTACTTAATTTCTCCGGTTTATAAAAGATTAAAATAACCAAAAATAACCAAACGTTGCATCTTTTTCATTTTTACATTTATTGATATAATTTAGATTTTGAATTTTTCGTATGGAATAAAAACATAATCCCGCAGATTTTGCGTATTTATTTCATCATTCATTTACATTTATCAATGTAAGTGTTATTTTATGGAATCAAACTGAAAATATCTATCATTAGGATGTTTTTTCAGTATTCCCAAACAATTCTTATGGACAAGTTTCCTTTTTAACACCATCATATTAAGTTAAGTGAGCGAGTATTTAAAAAAAATTGAAATTATATTTTCAAAAAACTTTGCTTTATTATTTTAATTAGAAACTTTCAATCATTCAGGTAATTGAATCACTCTTTTTAACTTTGATTGAATCATTTTGCTTTTTTGTTGTATGAATATTTGTAGTCTTCGGTTGAGTTATAAAGAATTTCCATTTCTTAAAGCTATAATCAAACATTTCAAACTTCCGATATTTATACTGCGTTCCAAAATTACCTAATTAAAGAATGCCTTCATTGGTCATTTATATTTCAGAAATGAATGAGTGCGCATCATAATACATGATCTTACGCCCCTAAAATGAAAACAAAAAAAAACAAACTAAAAATACATATGTAACATAATGTTGTGTGAGTTTAAGAATGACAAAAACGCTACAGGAACAACTAAGAAAATTTCTAGTGTTCATGGGCATGTGTTATTACTACCAAGCTTGAAATTAGTTTTGATGGTTTCGTTCTGGTGATAAAACATTGAGAGGTAAACCTAAACCAGGATGCTCATCAGACCTCGAGCAAAGTGCTATAAGAGAACTGGTGGAATGCAATCAACGCAAAAGTATTTGAGAATTAACCTTTGACCTCAACAAATCCCAGTCCATAATCTGCTGCCACGTGAAAAAGAGAGAAAAATGAGCATGTTGGCCGTATGGGTTTCTCATACTCCTATGATAAAGAAGATCGCATAACTATAGCGATAAGTCTTCTTTCAAAACAGAGAAATGATCCGTTTCTCAAAAATATCATTTTAGGAGACGAAAAATGGATTTCATGACAATGTCCAATGCAAATGGCTTGATAAGAATGAATTTCTGCAGCTTATCCCAAAGGCAGAGCTTCGCAGAATAAAAATTATGCTGTGAGTATGGTAGGATCACGGCGCGATAATTTATTTTAATTCTTTCAACCACAATATGTGACTCAATGCAGACGTATACTCTCACCAGCTGCAAGAAGTAGCGATTTATAGATATAGAAAGAACACAGAAATTAAGAGAGAAATGTAAAGAGAATGAGCAATTGAACAGTGATAAGAAAAATATATACATATATATATAAGTATATATATAAGTTTCCAGACCTTTTTCGTGTGGGCACTTTTATTAATAGTACACACATGAAACTCTACTCCTCCGGCTGCAATGCACTTGTTGTACCGTTCCAACAACTTCTGGAAGGCCACATGGATGTCCTCTTGTGTGAGCGTGTCATCTCCTCAATTATCTTATAACAACAGCCTTTGAGCTTTGGGAATAACCAAAATCACAAGGAGCAAGGTCTGGGCTATAGGGAGGGTGAGCAACTGTCTCGATGCCCATCTTGGTTAAATAGTCTATGACAAGGATAGAGTTGTGGACTGGTGCATTGTCCTGGTAGAAATGTCACTGACCCGATTTGAAGAGTGCTGGTCTCTTCCGACGGAATCTCTTGCTGAACTCCCTTAAAACCTCAACATAGTAACCCTAACCCTAGCCCTTTGGCCAATCAACTCTGGAGTATTGACTTCCTTACTCCTCCCACACTTCTCATCATCCCTCGCAGACTGCTTGCCTTCCTTGAATCTCTTATACTACTCAAAAACTAATGCTTGATTCATGCAAGCTGGTCTAAAAGCAGTCTGAAGTATTCCATACGTTTCTGTGGCATTTATTCCAAGTTTAAAACAGAATTTTATTGAATATCGTTCTTCTAAAGTGTCCTCACGTCCAGATTATATTTTTGAAATTCACCATCTGTGACAATCAGGCTTTAGTAG
The DNA here is from genome assembly GCA_963585895.1 of Sepioteuthis lessoniana. Lineage (NCBI taxonomy): Eukaryota > Metazoa > Mollusca > Cephalopoda > Myopsida > Loliginidae > Sepioteuthis > Sepioteuthis lessoniana. Next base: position 24,948,440 of record OY757924.1, read on the forward strand.
GGTGTATTCCAATTGCTGCTGTAGCTGTTCATTTGAACCTGAAATCATAAACATTGGTCAGTCATCTCATAATATGTAAAGCAATAACATACTAAATTTTCAAGAGTCTACGACAATTTTAAATGCCTGTACAAAAAAAGTCTGGAAACTTATTGAATTCACAACGCATGAAAACTATTAGAGTAAAAAGAAGAGAAATAAAGGTACAAGCAAAGAAAAGAAAAAACGGCTTAACAGAAGAAAGATGAAAAGGAAAATGAAAGAATTTTTAAATGTTATGGAAGTGGAAAGGAAGCGAAAAGGCAACTCAGCATTGAGGAAAGAAAAGAGAAAAAAAGAAAAAGAGACAGTTAATAGTCTCAGCACCCGCATGCCTGCATGAGAAAGAGAAAAAGAGGAGAAGAAAAAGTTAGGGACATTCTTTGAAAAATAGGATTGACATAAACCTGAACATTTTTTCTGAACTTTTTGACATTTTCTTTTTTTTTTTTTAGTCATAAACTTTTGGTTGGACATTTTGTTTTGACTTGTTGCATTGTCACGGTATACGTATTTAAAAATATTTTTTCTCCCAACCGCTGAAACGTTTAGAAGGAAAAAATTGTTTAAATCTATGGCGACATTTCTGTTTTTTCCCCGATTCCTTACAAGAAAATTTTCTCAGTCATTGATGTTGGAATCTTAACCTTAATTAGATTTTGATTTTGATTTCAATTTTTTCTAGGAAAATAAGGTGATTCTTTTGTTTTTTACATTTAGTTACCTTGTTTTTGTGTGGGTTATGCTAATTTCGGGGCCGATTAACAAGGATTTCATCCAGATCGGTTTGGGGTATTTGTGGGGATACGGTAAGAAGTTATTCTTTAGAAGAATTCACCGTCCTCTGATTTTGGAATTACTCCCCCGAAGATTTGAGAAGATTTTTGAGAAGGCTTTTGGCGGTCAGAGTTTTGAGATTTGGAGTTAAGAATAGATGGAATAAAGAGAAAAATGGCAGGAAGCATGTTCGAGTATTTTTTTTAGGTTGTAAGGTCTTTTCGCGGGGTACGAATTGTGGATGATTTCTTGGGTCTTTTGGTGCCAATTGATGTTTTGGATTTGAGGTGAACAAATGGATTTAGGAAAGGCTAGGTGCCTATGTTTTAGTTGCAACAAGGACTCCCGATGAATTAAATAGCAACCGGACGTTTATACAAAAGGTCAGACAAGGTTCCTTGGGGCTCGCAGACAAATTGGCACAGACAGACAAATAGGTAACTGAAACTTTTAGTGAGATTAATGGATTTGGTTATGTGTGTTAAAGTAGACGACCCAAGGGGTGGAAATTTTTAGGAAAGTGAAATTATTAGAAGCAATAATTAAGCAGAAAATCAATAGTGAACATATTGCTGATTGATATTTTGGTGCAGTATATTTTGGTTTGCTGCATGCCTGTCAATGTATAATGCCATTGTTTTGGGCCATGGAAATATTGTTTTTTGAATTTTTGCACAATCCCCCAATTACTCCTGGTATGAACCAGTGGAACGAATGACTGGTGTATGGTCATAGGGAAATCAGGCAAAATGTATTGCTGGAATGACTAGGGTCACGAAATTTGATTTCGGGACCCAGATGTTGGTCCTGTGATGCTTTTAATTTCCTCAGCGAATTGCAAAGGAGGGCCCTGTAGTCTTTCTTAAATAAGCTATGTAATTGTATTGTATTTTCGATGCATACATATGGTATAGCCAACCGTACGAAGAAATGATATAGAAATAATTTAGATTATAACTAGAATGGTCAAGTGTTACATCATGAAAACATCACCTTCTAAGATGTATCATGATTGTTTCATTTTTGCTGTTCTTGTCTTTGTGCATTTTTTGGAAGATGTGGGTAGAGAGAGAGAGAGATGGAGAGGGACGCGAAGAAAATGTCCACAGGTGAACATTTAAAAAATAGAGTAAGGAGGAGTGTTGAATATTGACCTTTGATAGACCCGTCAATTGGGATTGTTAAACAGGATGTTCCACATGTGTAAACAAGAGAACTGTTGAAGCTGGTTATGTGGGTTGACAACCAGAAAGATAACCGGAATAACGCATAGGCGTTGTGAAATTACATAGGTACCTACAGACAGAACGGTCAGTCACTCGTGACTGAAGTTAGCAGTCAAGTCAGTCGGGTTCAGAGAGCGACTTGCAAGCGCCCAGCGGGGTGAATAAGCGACTCCCAACCGTCAAAGAAGCAAAGACCTGAGACACTGAATATATAATCATACGAAGGTTAAGAAAAGAGAATTGATTTTTAATTTTTAATTTTTATTTATCGCACCACGTTTTTTGACCAAGTTTTTAACCACGTTTTTTGGCGCAGCGGATAGAGGCGTTGAGTCTCTACGGTTCCAGGTGAGCATTGTCAGACGATAGCAGTTTCAAATCCTACCCAAGCCGGCCAAAGGTTTACTTGGTCAAAAAACGTGGTGTGATAGACAACAACTATGGAAGGCAGTAATTACTGGGGATACGGTTATAAGACTCAGCATTCCTATCCGAGGTCGCGGTAAATCACCTGAAGAAGGCCAGAGGTGAAATTTGGCCGAAACGTAGTGAAAGAAGAAACAACACAAAAACTACCAAGATGAGGACAAAAAGCCCGCAATAAATAAAAATTAAAAATTAATTCTCTGATTAAGAAGCTTCATCTGAAAATGATTCCAGTTAAGAAAACAGTCTCACTATAGCAGTCCTTTATCAGTCTGTTTCTGAGTTCTTCGTATCTGTCTTTCTCTCACACTTACAGCCAATTTCGGCCCTTTCGAGTAATAAAGAAGAAAGAGTTATTTTTTCATAAAGAAACGTGTTACTGTCTCTTCATTCCTTCATCACGCTCTACAACACGATCCTTACAGAGAACTTCTCTACTGCAGCTCTGGGTGGGACTAAAATTAGCATAGTAAATGCCAATAAAGAGTATATATATATATATATATATATATATATATATATATATATATATTCTGTGGTAGTACAAAATTTTAGAATAGCTTTAAGTAGGGTATGCATCATAAGTTTAAAAAAATACTTTTTTCAGTCACGTCTAATCAGAGAACTCGGTGACAAAAGCAAGTTAAAAGAAGAATAAACTTAATCGTAAACACAAGGAGGAAAAAGAAAAAAGTCTGTAGAATACACCGACTACTTTTCTGCAGAGAGGCAGAACCCCGCCCTCTCACAACGACTGTCCTGGATATGACACTAAACAATATGATGGTGAGGTTTCAGTAATGCTGGAGCTTTGGGGAATGCGGAGCACCTCTTCATTGTCATCACTCTCAGGTCCAATCTGGCCCGGAGTGATAGCACCTAATAGGTGCTATCACTTCTATTTGACCCAATCTATGTATCAAATAGAAGTAAACTATATGCTAAAATTAACTGCTTGAAATAGAACTGTTTTGACATATAAACTGCGTACTTATGCTAAACTGAATTGTTTGAAATAGAACTGATAATTTGTATAAAAATTGATTTGGCATTAGATAACCTACAAAGGTTGATATGCCATAAAACCCAAACAACCATCCATAATGAGAATAATAAATAGATAAATAAGTACCTTTATATGTACATAAATGTATATTAACGGTTATCATTTTCATAAAGCAGGTTCCATTCGGCGAAGAATATTTATATAGAAATATTTGAAACAAAGGCTATTTTTATGTTAACAATTTGAAATCCTATCTTGAAAAAAGTGTGGATATTATGGTTAGGATAATAGTATAAATGCACTTCAACAAATTTCTGCACATTTCTGCTCGATAATACCATTATTATCAATTATACTAGATTAATCATAATTTTCAGCATAACTACACAAGTAGCCTTTAATAAAATCTGCTATGAGGCCAGAAAATAAGTGGTAAAGACTGTGGTAAGTACATGACAAAAAGAAACAAAAAGTATTAATTTTTTTTAATTTTACACTCCAACATCTTGATCTTAATGAGGATTAAAGCAAGCCAAAAATTCTTCATCTATTGACATCTATTGAATTATGAACTTTGAACAGCTAGCTCCTTTTCACCAGTGATCGGTCGGAAAGAGGAAACGTTACGAAATGGTTGAACCGATAGAGACTCTCCATCATCTTTACTTATCCTTTCTGGAATAAGAGTTTGCTGCCTAGATATACTTCGTTCACACACACACACACACACACACGCACACACACACACGTGTGTGTGTGTGTGTGTGCGTATATGTGTGTGTTTGTGTGTGTAAACAATGTCTGTTTGGAAAGTGTCTTGTTTAATATTTTTCAATAAGTTGCCTGCTTCCGGCAATGACTCTTCTACGGTCTACAATATACTATTTCGGGATTGTCATCATCTGTCTCATCGCATGAACGAGTTAATCATGTGCACGGCATTCCAACAGTGATTTCAGCAATACCAAAATCCCAGAAGTTGTACGGAGAAAGCTACCATATATAGGTGATCTAATGCTTTGTTAAAAAAATCTTCACAAGCTGTGAAGAATGTACTCTCTTTGTCATTGTGAATGCAACGGTTAACAGGTTACTAAAAATAATGTCAGTGCTGAACTTCTGAGCTGGCACATATACGAAGATCTTCGGATTGGTTGCAAAGTACCATCAATGCTGTACAATTTGTTCTAGATACATTCAAAATAGCTGGCTACGTTCTGGATAAAACTCAAATTGATATGTTTAATATATGATAGCTAAGTTTGAAAGTAAAATGCCGATAGGAATAAATCTACCGTAATTAAAACACAGAGAAGGCTGTAAACACAAAAAATAGGGTATATGTAATATAATATGCGTATAATTGGTTGGTTGGTTTGTTGGGAAGGTGTCTAGTTTTATGGCATATTGACTCTTGTTAGATTATTTAATTTTGGAGTATTTAATACCAAATTCAGTCTTTGTAAGTAATTATATGGTTTTAAGTAACCAATGATAATAATCATTTATAACGAACAATAATTTCAAATAACTATTCTTAATACAAATAATTTATAAATGATTATATGATCTCAAGTAAATAGTCCTATTTGATGATAACAATTGGCTTGCACACAACTGGCTCCAAGTATTCCTACCAAATTCTAATATTTTAAAACCGATTAATTTTATCTTTCTATGGAACTCTAACAGGTACCACCACTCTGGAACTGAGTTGACAACGATGGGGTGACTCAAGACTCCTCAGAATTCACTTTAGTGTTATTTTTAGGATATCTCATTTCTGTGTCTTCCAAGCCATACTGACGGAGCATGAAGGCGTATGTGACGTCATAACAAAGATGAATGGAGAAAGCTATTATGTATATTTTGATTTACGAGGGTCCGACATGTAAACCATTAGAAGAGTAATTTATTTTTTATGTTAAAAGCCTGTATAGAACCTGCAACACTTTTTGCATGAAGTGAAGAAGAGTGCAGCAATGAACAATATCTACCAATTTGTGTGTTTTACTAATGGCTTGAGAACTAGGTTTTTCCAACTATCTTATTCATAGCTAGGAAAGAGACAAGAGGGATCTATGCCTTTCCAACGCAAAATGAAACACAATTTTAGACTAGGATTTGAAATATATATATATATATATATATATATATATATATATTAGGTTTATGCAAAAACATCTGTGACTATTTTGGGAAAATAACTGTATATATATATATATATATATATATATATATATAAAATCAAGCTTTTTGAAATAGTGATTAAAAAATGTTTAAATTTTATCCACACACTGAATATCAAAATAAACTTAAAATGACCCTTTTGACAATAAAAATGAATATCTGGTATAAACATCTAGCATTATAGAAGACACATTTACTCTCGCGTTGATACTGATACATACACACACGTAAATATATATATGCACACTATTATATCTGCATAAAAACACATCTATAAGAAAATATACGCAACTACCATGCATAAAAACAGGTAACTGGAACCTTGATGCAACGATGGACTAAGGAAGATTGATTAGTTTTAATAGGACAAGATAATAAGGACTGATAAGTTGATAGGACCTTTTCTAGGTCAACATGAACAAAGCCAATCTTTCAAGCCTTCCAAAAGAAGATTAAAAAAATAAAAGAAAATTAAACTGAAAAAGTAAAAAGAAACTTAATGTTTAAGCCTTTCGTTTATTTATTCGCTTTCTTTTTTTCTTTTCAGACTGTAGAGACCGGATCAGTATTGTTGAGTCCGTGAGCCAGGTCTCGTCTTTTCTCCTCTTTTCTCGTAGCTATTGTTACAAGTAACGCCTACTTTAGGGCTGTCAGACGGTCGACGAATAGATTCACTGAATAGACAGTCTTAAAGTCTATTATAATATCGATCATATTCTCGTTTTTCTAGCGACTGCGTTCTATATTCATTGCAATAGGTCGCTTGAGTCGAGTTGATATTGTCAACCTGATGAATAACCACCATTTAAAACTCAGGATTTTGGTCTAAAAGCATAATAGAGTGACGCCACGTTTTTGGGCTTGAAGTTTCAGGTTAGTATAGTATATATAACTAAGCGTTTGGTGATCTATCGATATTTGATGACAACTCACGAGAAATCTGTTTTCAAAGCTTTTCGTTATTGCAGTTTATGATTTGAGTAAGCAAAAAGAAAAATCGAAGATAACACTTGGCAACAGAATTTTCGTTGATTAACTCTTGGCTTTTAAATCCATAAATGATCTTAATTTTTCTACATTAGATCAACTTGTTGACTTACAGGATACTTCGCTTGGTCACAAAAACCACAAAAATACCGCATCTAATTAATTAGTGTTTATTTTATGGAATGTTTTAAAAATTTACATGCCGAATGTTTACTACAAAGGTATTATGACCTTTTCACATGGGCGAGAATGAAGGCTAAGCCAAAGAAAAGTCGAAGCCTATCGTTAGTCGGAGGATCTGTCAGGGAGATCCATTTCAAAATTGGGGGTGATAAGATCCCAACAGTCAGGGAGGAGCCGGTAAAGAGTCTCGGACGACTTTATTCAATCCCACTGACTGATCGTCATAGGGGTACAGAGGTCCAGAAAATAGCTTTGAAGGGACTAAGATCAATTGATAAAACTTGTTTACCCGGAAGGATGAAGGCTTGGTGTTACCAACATGGTCTGCTACCCCGTCTTTTGTGGCCCTTACAGATGTACGAGATTGTGATATCTCGTGTTGAACGGATCCAACAGTACAGCAACAAATACCTGCGTAAGTGGCTCGGAGTTCCTCTTTGTTTTTCGAAAGTGGGTTTATATACCAATTCTGGAAACCTACAGCTCCCAATATCCTCACTGGTAGAAGAATTCAAAATTGGGAAAGTACGCCTTCACATGATGATGAAGGACTCAGCCGACGAGATCATTCGGAAGGCGTATCCAGAAATAAAATCAGCTACGAAGTGGTCGGCCGTTAAAACCGCCCAGGAGGCGGAATGCAACCTACGAATCAAAGACATCATAGGCGTCACTCAAACCAATCGAGCTGGGTTGGGTAGCACGAGCAAAAAGGTATTCCTCAAAATGGACCCGAAAGGAAAAAGAGACACGGTGAGCGAAGAAGTCAGGATGTTTGAGGAAGAGCAAAGAAAAGCCAGTGCGGTTACTCAGGCCAAACAATGTGCTTGGACAAAATGGAATGATATCGAACCAATTAAATTATCGTGGAAATCCTTAATTGCAATGGAACCACTGGCGATATCATTCCTTCTTCGCTCTACTTATGATCTCTTACCAAATGCGACCAACCTAAAATTATGGGGATATACCAATTCGGACCTGTGCTTGTCGTGTAAAAGCGATCGGGGTACTTTGCGCCACGTCTTATCTGCATGTCCACACTCACTTCAAATGTACACATGGCGACGTAACTAGGTATTAGAAGTGATAATAGAATTGTTAAGAGCATAATGTGAGACAGCAAATCAGCAATCCATAACAGCCAAGGAACCCATAATTCAGTTTCTCAAGGAAGGTGAATGTCCTGTGAGGAAACAAAAAAATCCTAACATGAAGCTACTGAACGGAGCTAGTGACTGGAAAATTTCAGCAGATCTCAAGACATCTCAACAATTTCCAGTTCACATTGTTCAAACAGAAAAGCGGCCGGACATTGTAGCATGGTCCGATTCAAAGAAGAGTGTCCTCCTCATAGAATTGACTGTCCCTTGGGAAGAAAACCGGGAGGAAGCACACGAGCGGAAGAAAAACCGCTACGAGACACTGCGTGCCGACTGCGTGGAAAAGGGTTGGATATGCCATGTGATTCCTATTGAGGTTGGTTGTCGTGGTTTTATAGGACATTCAGTCATTTAGTTTCTTTCAAAAATAGGAATCACTGGCCGCAGTTTGAAAGTTGCCTCGAATCGTCTTCAGACCACGGCGCGATATGCATCAAGTTGGATTTGGTCGAAAGCGAGAAAGTTTTCAGCATGAAGGTAATACACGCGGAATCACCTTTCCCGTGTGATTACGTAAGAAACGGTTACTGTAAACGCGTAATAACATCAACCGCCGAAAGTAAACGCGTTTTTTTAAATCACAAACTGCACTCAGAAAATGAAGATTAACGTCCAATGTAGTCTCTGCATTTAATTGATCTGGCGTATATATATATATATATATATATATATATATATATATGATTCTCTTAATACCCTGTTCGGTGGCAAAAGCTGCTTGGTAGCGCCAGGGGTGGCAGTACCGCCTTGAACTACCGAAACTGTGTTATCACCCCTGGATGGCGGCTGATGAGGATATGGTATCGCACGTGCTTTCACACGTTGTATGATGAAAAAAAAAAAAAAAAAAAAATTTGCAATGGAAAATAATAAAACTTTGTTTGACTGAAATGTTTGCACATATTTGTTTTTGCACGTATTTGTTTTATTTATACCAAGGATATTGTTATTGTAAGACAAATTGTGTGCCAGAATATATAGTAGAAATTTCAGTTTTTCCAAGAATGTTCAATTTATGGACAATTTTGATTTATGCTCTGACAAAAGTCTGTCATTATATTTACATTCCATATATTCTGATAAGGTTCCTTCATTTACTTCCAATTTGGTGAAATTGTTCAGCTTCCTTTTTCGGGAAGGGAGTAAGATGGCTATGGATAAAATTTGTTGCAACTGAATATTTTGTTGCTCTACAATAGTTTCAGGAAACTTCAGTGTAAGTCTTTGCTTGAATATTTCCCAGAAAGTTATTGACAAGGTCTTTGAATGGTAATGAAGCATTCTAACTGAGAACCGACATTTTCCTGAAGAAATTTTCATCCTTGATGAATTGCTCAATATGTGGACTTTTTCTTGAACGATAAACAGAAATGCCAAGTATTTGAAACAGTCACCTTCAGTAGGCAATGATTTAACGAATTTCTTTATTAGACCGAGTTTTCCGCGCAGAATATAATTTTCTTTATATCAACATGTGACCATTTGTTGGGATCAGCGTAAGTCTAACAAATGCTAACTTATCATGTATTCCCTTGGTCCACATCTGTAAACATTGAAACAGAAAGTTGACTCTTACTGGTTGAAAACCAGCTGAAGCGTCTGATTGGTAAATAATGGTGGCTTATTTTTTAAAGGGAGATTTGAAACTAGCAATAGACAGCCACGTCTTTAAAAAATCAACATAAAGGGACCAGATGGGAAAAATCTTACTCCTTATCAATAAAATAATAAAAGAAATCTGCTTACCTGTCCTATAAACAAAAAAAATATATATATTTATTCAGAGAGTAAACTGGAAATAAAAACTTGATGCGATAGAAGAAAACTGACTGCAGTTTTGAACTCAGCATAAGAATTTTAGTCCAAAAAAATTAAGTGAAAAATTGAACTCAATAGAAATTATGTTCAAAATTGTTCCCCAGTGTTTCGTATTCGGTTCGAAAATTTTTTAAATTAATCTATGTTCCATTCTAATCTTTCCTGATCCTGTTAGGTAACCTGGATATGACACCAAACTACATCTGGTTTTAGTTTTGAAACTTTGAGAAGTGTGGAGTGCTGTTTCATTGCCATTATACCCAGTTCTATTTTGACCCAGTGGGTGATATCTGTTTGGGTGTCATCTATGCATAGAATACATTTATTTGCAAATTATTCGTATTAAATTGAATTAGTTGATACCATATAACTGTGTGCATATTCTTTGTAAAAAATTATTAGTTACTTGAAATCATATAAAAGCGTGCAAACAAATTACATTGACCTGCGTTAAAATTTTTTCCAAAAGTCAAAAATTTATATGATCGCCATTTTATGTTGACTTAAAAAATACCATTCATTGTGTTGGGTTAGGTCTAGTTTTTAAGATGTGCTTGAATACTTCACAACAAATTATACACAATAATAACGCTTATTCAAAAGCCTGTAAACCCTTCTTGTCCCAGCTTATCATGGGGGTCTGATGTTTATTATAACATATAATATTGTATGTATACCTTACTACAGTGTACTACCCTACTCACTAACACCCACATTCCTAGAGAGGGCAGTGCTTATCCTTCAGCTTAAAATGATTCTAATGTACTGTGTCGAGTATTAACGACGAGCTGAGTGTTGATTTATTTTTTTCTCTTTTTAGCTTGACATTTGTATTCCTCTAAGAATAGACAGCAAGAATAATTCCAACAGGTTCTGTCATATCTGCGGTAATGTGGTTCTTCCTAACCGTCAAGCAAAAATACTGACTTTGTGAAGAAGGCATATCACGATTATTTAGGAGTCAAACTTGGTAATCAGGATAAGGGATTCGTTACTCACATTTGCGGTAAAACACGTGTTGCGAACTTGAGGGACTGGAGAAATGGTAAATAGTAAAATGATTGGAGGAATGGTAAACAGTAAAAAGCCACTTGCCATTCCAAGTTGGAGAATATTTGAAGTGAAGGAAAATATCACATTACAGACTGCTATTTCTGAATGATAAATCTAAAAGGAATAAATTGCAAGGAGAAGCACCATATCCAATACCCCAATGTTACTACTGCCATAATACCAATCTCTCATGACCCAGACCTTCTTGTTCCTGAGCCATATGGTAACATGGAATATAGCTCTGATTCCGGGCATAATGACACGACTGTTGTAGGCTGTGGATGATTCATACAAGTCAGAAGAAGACGACGACCAGTCGGTATCTTTGACACAAGCAGAACTCAATGACCTGAGATGAAACCAGACCTTTTCAAAGGAGTCTGCTGAGCTGCTGAGTTCCCGTCTCAAAAGAGAAACATCTGTTAGCACCAGTAACAATTTTCTACTTGTATCGAGACCGTGAGAGAGAATTAAGACAGTTTTTCACGTTCCAAGATAAGTCATTTTTGGTTGATTGCAACAACATTGCTGGATTGATCAAATCAATGGGCTAAGATTATAATGGTACGAAATTGACATTTTAATTGACTCATCCAACAGAAGTCTCAAAGCAATTCTTCTACATAATGGTTTTTCATCTCTCCCTATTGGGCAGTATAAAAGAAAGAAAATCACAACAGCATTTGTTGTCTGCTGTTAACTACAAAGTGCAAAAATAGTTGATCTGTGCAGTGGACTGATCCTAGGGCTCCAAGGTGGGTACACAAAGTATCCTTGTTTTCTGTGTCTTTGGGACAGCCAGACTGACGACCAACATTGTCAGACAAGAGTTGCTGTCTTAGGGGTTAAAACCTGGCTCGCATAACGTTTTGTCTCATCCTCTCGTAGAACCAAACAAAATACTGCTTCCACCCTTACAAGTTACCATTAATCAAGTAAGGATTAATGACGAACTTTGTGAATGCAATTGACAGAGAAGGCGGCGGGTTTGCTTTCCTACAGAATTTCCTATAGAGAAACACATGGTTGGTATATTTGAAGACCCTCAAGTAAAAGAACTTATAAAGGACCCAATGTTTGACGAAGCACTGAGCAAAGACTGGGAGTCGCTGAGCGAAGTCTGGTAGTCACTGAAGTCAGTAGTTACAAACTTTCAGGGAAACCACCGGATTGCGGAACACGAGAAGGAAATTGAAGATTTACTGAAGAGTTTACACCAAATCGGGGCACGAATATCTATCAAACAGCACTTTTTTCTGTCGTACTTGGACTATTTTCCAAAGAAACGAGGAGATTTGAAGGAAGAGCCGGGTGAGCGCTTTCACCAAGACATTCGCATTATGGAAGAGCGCTACCAAGGCCGGTGCTTGAAACGGGATGCAGTGGCTTTCGAGAACAGGAGGAAGTACCTGAAAAGAGCTTTCATCAATGAATAGCTTCTTTAGTGTATCTTTCAGCTTATAATGAGAGCTTTCTGTGAATATATCAACCTTAAGTTTAGCATTATGTAATTCAACAGGAAAAGAGTTTTAATACTGTTCTATATATTACAAGTAAGATCTGGCATCTTAAAAATTGATCTTATAAGAAAAAAAGTATGATTTTTGGATTCAGCGTGAAAAACTGCCTTCAAATCAGTTATTATATATTCGACCTAGAAAATATCGCAGCCCAGTGTTATTTTTTCAAAACAGAAATAGTTACTGGAAACTATACAATTGTCTATCAATTATTAGAATTAGATAGGAATACTTGAAACCATAAAAATGTGGGAAAATAATATGTATTTGATCAATATACTTGATATAACTGAATAAAAATATGATACATTAACCAAAGTGCTATAAAATGCAATGCAACACTAAAAATAATGGCTACAATCAAACATTACGATATTAATCAAATTTCGATATCAAATAGTTCATAAGGATTTGCCATTTAAACAAATAAACCTAAACCTAAACCATATATCAATCAGAGAGATAAAGATTTGGAGAATTAGATGGTTGGGTAATTTTTATTTCTTTAGAATTGTGAATTTTGTCCGCACTAATATTTTCTGATTGCCATATTTCAAAAGTCAAAATAGAATATAAGACAGCTACAAAAAAAAAAAGTCGATGGATGAATACACAGATACAAATGCGCATGCATATATATATATATATATATATATATATATATATATATATATATATATATATATAAGAGGAAAAGGAAAAAAGGTATTTAAACAAATGGGAACATTTCTTTGCAGTTATTTATTTTTTGTTCTCAACGAGATTCGACCTTAAGCTTTCGTTGGAAGAAAAGGTTTTGTGAAGAAAGCTGCATAAAAAGTTTTTGAATAGTTTATATATTTGTTTATATATTTGTTATGGGTAATATATATATATATATATTATCCATAACAAAAATATATATATATATATATATTACCCATAACAAAAATGATAGAATTAGATATTCAGAGGATATTTACCTTCACTATATATATATATTAGAAAAATGATTTTTATGAATACTGATTTTTAAAGCGTATTTTAATTATTTGGCTTTAAATATCTAATAACCTTATCTTTGAATGAATCAACATCCTAAAGGAGTAAGTCTTGGTCACTACTGTATTGAGAGAATTTAATTTTCGGCACACTAATAATGGCCAGCGAGACAATTTCGTTGACCATAATTTAATAATGACAACATAAAGAACTTAATTTTATTCGGTGTAACATACTCACTGTGGATCGAACAATCTTTTCGGGTTAGAGTTTTTGCCAATGGTCCGGTAAGACTAGCGTTCAATCCCAAGTCGAGACTCAAAAAATGGTACTTCATAGTACTTTGCTTAACACTCAGTACTATGAGGTACGGATCAAGGGTGAAGTAGAGCAATTTGAGGAATGGTGTAGCGCATTCCCCTAGACTTTGGTGTAGTAACTATTGAGGGGAGCCTTAGGGTCGCCTTCGATTACGGTCGGCCAACTTTACTTACCTTGTTAACGATTACCCTACTGTGATTTGCAAAGATAGATAAGACTGATAATATAAAAGTGTAACAGTGTGTATGGGTATTTGTCCGTCGATTCGGCTTGCCTCTTCCACGCGCCATATACACAGATGGTATAATAAACACGTTCGGATCAAGGCAAGAGGGTGCCGCCGATTATAACTTTGCACAATGCAATGTTTGTCTCACACTTTCAGGCCCACTGCCCTTGACGTTCAACCAATAATTACTTGCAGAGATCGGGCAGGAAACGGATCTGTGCCGATAGTTACGTTTTTAAAGGCCACCTCAGACTGATTTCCTGTAAAATCGTAAGAGAAAGTCAGTTAAAGAGCTCGGCCGTTCGTTTGTGAAACGAGGTGAAATGGGTTGTATCATTAGATATATCAACTTGGGCGCACGATCCGTTCGATAAAATGATGCAGGTGTCTGTACAACTTTTTTTCCTGTTTTTTTTTTCTTTTTGATAATTTTCTTTTCAGATAAGAAAACAAGTTCTTAATTAATGCAGTTTGGTATATATATATATATATATATATATATATATATATATATATATATATATATATATATATATATATCTGTTTATTTCTGAATTATACCTCACCGACTGACAATAAGTTCTTTATAACAATAGTGGTCTGCTGAGCCCGTTTACTATAGCAACTTGTTCGTATCTATCTATCTATCTATCTATCTATTGATGCTTTATTTCACATTGACTATGGCTATCACTTTATCTATCAACCCATATCAATACATATATATATATATATATATATATGTGTGTGTGTGTGTGTGTGTGTGTGTGTGTGTGTGTGTGTGTGTGTGTGTGTAAGGTTTTGATAAAAATCTGACGGCATGAGAATAGGAAGATGATGCTGAAAATAAAATGACATGTTTCGTTGTCAGGAAAACTACTTCAAAATATTTTTTATCGCAAAAACGAAATATGAAAGGAGAAATGAAGGACGCTGTATTTAATATCTAGGATTGTTTTGCTAAATATAAATTCATTTCTGAAGTAGCTATACAGTTCTTTACCTACACAAGCCGAATGTCATCTTCATAGCCTGAAACGGACAGCAAGAGGCAGTGGCCTCTACGTGAATTCGGATAAAAGAGTTCTTTTGTTTTAAATAAGATGGTGCCATCTCCTCATTTAATGACAAGCCTGTGAAGCTAGTAGACCATTTCACACACACACACACACACACACACACACACACACACACACACACACACACATATATATATATATATATATATATATATATATATATTCTGAATAAATTTTAATACAATATTTTAAAAATTCAGTGTTTAAATATCAAATTTCGTTAGCATTCAAATATTAAATTTATTAATAGAAAAATACCTGCAGTAGATATGATGAAGCTTAGGATAAAATCAGTGAAGGATGTTCGAAAACGTTGTATAATAATCAGATTCATTGTAGGTTTTGTTTTGTTTGTTTGTTTGTTTGTTTAAAGGTATACCGACTCCTTATGGGTTATTTAATACCTAAACTTAATTTATTTGTACATCTTTGATAATAACCATAAACATTATTTTCAAAGTTCCATTGGATTCATTTGTTTTTTAAACCTCACTTTTATTCGTGTATATTAATCATTTGTTTGTACACAGTTATACGGTATCAAGTATTCCTATTTAATATAAATAATTATGAGTTATATAAGTTATATGGGTTCAAGCATTCCTATCCAATATATATAATTTTCAAAGTGGTCTATTTGGATCATAAATGGCACCCTAACAGCTAATCCTAGCCCGGAGTAATTGTCGTGAAGGAGTACTTCTTAGTCCTCAGAGCTCCAGAGCTCGCCATTAAATAAAGGTTCGTGTCATACTATAGACAACAGATTCATTGTAAACGAAATAAAAAAAGAATTGGTCGTGATTTTCAACACAAATCCTTTCTATTTTGGAGTAATTGTCGTGAAGGAGTACTTCTTAGTCCTCAGAGCTCCAGAGCTCGCCATTAAATAAAGGTTCGTGTCATACTATAGACAACAGATTCATTGTAAACGAAATAAAAAAAGAATTGGTTGTGATTTTCTACACAAATCCTTTCTATTTTGGAGTTTAAATCTAATGAAACCGAACCACTTTAATCTGCATTTTTTCCAGACTAAACCACACAGTTTTTAGATAATTAATAAATAAAAATAAATAAAAAATAAACAAAAATAAATAAATGAATAAATAAAAACAAACAAACCCTGCAACGTTCGAAAAAAAGTAATATCACAGAAACTGAAGAAAAAATTCAAACATATAAAGCATGCAATGATGTGTATCAAATTTATTAATAGTTTGCTGTTTTCTTCTGTTTCTTTACTATTGGGCACTTCTAGTGGCCTAATGGTTAGCAAGTGAAACTAGCGCACCTACACGGGTGGTTTGAGTTTCATTGGGTGCAAACATCTTCAAAATTACAGGTTTTTTTAAAACTATTTGACCAAATGAATCATGGATTGCATTCATCTTGTTGGAATTTATAATTTGAATCTTATTTACATTGGAGCAAGCATACAACTCTTATCCCTACATTCAATTAATCTCCATTTCGCCTGTGATATGAGGATGGATCTCTGGGGTAAAAAAAATAATGAATATTGTATACTATCAAAAAATTGGGAAAGAAAAGAGAGAAAAAAGCAAAATAAATCGAGATAGAAAATGGTGATTATTTGGTAAACTCTACTCCACCCCACCAAAAAAAAAAAAAATCAAAAAAAAATCAAAACATATAGGTAGGGGTCAGAAAGGGATAGCTCTGGTTAGAAATGGGGAACACATTAGCAGGCAGACAACACAGTAGTCAGAAGACAATTTTTGTTTATCCGAAAATTTAGATTTTTACATTTCTTTGAATATTCAACAACAGTGTACTTTCAAAAATCATAATGCCGCTTAAGAAGTGGTAAAGTTCAATGGGCAAAAATTTTTAGAATAAGGAAAGAAAAGAAAGAGAAAAAGTAGACAAATAGAGAAAGTATCAGTTATCAGCTGATATTTTCAATTACAAGTTCAATGCACAAACCTGATAAAAGTAAAAAGGTATTGCTGGACTTATACTAAGTTAAAACGAAGAAATCTTAAATTATATATCTTTTTATTTCTTCATTTTTCCTTTTTTATTTATATTCGTACTTTTATCTTTTGTATGGGTCATTGTAGATTGTTTTGACTTGAAAAAACACAAGATCACATCTGTGGCAGAAGCACAGAAAATAATCAACTCCTGTGTCTGGTATAACCACTTTATACTACCCATGAAAAATGGCAAATACAAATACAAGTCAACGTGGGACCCAGTTGACATATCTGAGTGTCATAATCGTCAGGTGCCTCTTTAATTACCAATATGAGAAACATATCAGCATCCTGCTAATGTTAGCGAAAGGACTAAACCAGGAAAAATACACAATTACAAAATGGAATGAACAGACCAAAAAAGACGACGGCAGATAAGACTAACAATATAACAGGTAGAAATCAATAAAAACATATTGGTGAAAGAAGGGAGACTCAAAAAGATTCCAGGAGAGGATTATCTATACAAATAAAACAGGACTTTCCAAAATAAATAAAACTTCGACCAACAAGTCGGTGGAAAATTCACAAGGACAAACCAACAACCGGAGGCAAAGCAAACAATACAGTTTTGAAGTAAAACATAGGAACAAAAAGAAAATAACAGAAGGACCGAATGGATAAATAACATTAAAAAAAACTTAAAGAAGACTTCAAGGGAAATCTATACATGTAATCACTAAGAGCAACACCCAAGAAAACATCAAAGGGGAAAACCCCTGGCCATGATAACAAACATGAATTCTGGTTTTAAAATTCGCGTCCATCCACGGCAGATTAGCTCATCAACTGAGTAAATGCCTAGAAGCAAGCATACCCAAATGGATTACTAAAAGGAAGAATGCTTTGAAGCAGAAAGATCTCGAAAAGTAGAGACCAACAACATGTTTACCTATGACGTGGAAAATCCTAAACACATACATAAGAGAAAAATATGTTACTTGAATGCCACGGACTATTTCCGGAGGAACAGAAGGGATGCCACAAGGTAACATGAGGAACAGATGAGCTACTACATATACATCAGCAAATCATCAAGGAACTCAGAACGAGGGGAGAATATAGCCATAGCATAGATTGACAACAAAAACGTCTATAATATGGTTGCACGAACTTGGATAATAGAATAGCTGAAAATGTATAAAACATCCAATAAAGACATCAACTTCATCTCAAAATCCATGGATAAAGGGAAAACAGAATTAACAGCGGAAAGACAAACCCTACAAGAGGTGAAAATTTAAATTCATTTTTTAAGGAGACTCACTCGAACCACTTGTATTTGTTGTGTTTTTTTTTGGGGGGGGATAATATCTAGATATTAGCCAAAAATGAGAAATAACAGGAAACCCTGATACAAAGAATAAGAATATACAGCCAGGATATAGGAATAGAATTTGGCATTGAAAATATGCCATGCTGATAATAAAAAGTGGGAAAAGAGAAACAACGGAAAGAATAGAATTGCTAAATCAGGAAATCTTGGAAAAAAAAGAAAATTATTAGTACTTGGAATATTGGAAGCAGACACGATCAAACAAACTGAGATGAAAGAAAAAATAGAAAAGAGTACATCAGAAGAACAAGAAAACTTCTCGAAACCAAGTTCTAAAGCAGAAATCTAAAATGTATAAGGGAGGAACTCAGAAAAATAGACCAAAGCAGATGGAAATTGTTGACTATGCACAAAGCCTTACACTCGAGAGATGATATAGACAGACTATGTATACAAAAAAAATAAGTAGGAAGATGATTTGCCAGCTTTGAGGATTGCGTAGATGTAGAAGGTCTCAAAGGATACATTAAAAAAGAGAAAATAGATAATTACAGCAGCCAGTAACAGCAATGGCAACCTCAGGACAAAAAGAAAAATAACCAAAACTAGAAAATAAAAATAGGAACAAAAATAACTACATGGAAACTTGAAGTCACAAACTGGCTCACTAAAAGATCTAAACGAAAGGGAAATCTTTAGAGAGAAATGAATCTGTTTTAATAGCAGCAAAAAACAATGCAACATGGAGCAATTATGTTAAATCAAAAATATGAAAGAGTATGTTATGTAAAGAATGAGATTAAACAATTAATCACGTAATTGAGATGTAAAAGGATCACCCAATCCCGGTCAGAAGACAAGATCTAGCGTTAATTAATAAGAAAAGAACTTGTCATCTAGTGGATTTTGCCGTTCCAGCTAACCACAGAGTAAAAATGAAGGAAAACAAACACACCTTGTCAGAGAACTAAAGAACTAAAAAACCTGTAGAACATGGCGATGACTGTGATACCAATTATTATTGGTGGGCTTAGAATTCTCTCCAAAGGTTTGGAAAAACGAGGAAGTGGAAAGTGGAAAGAAGAGGAAGAATTGAGACTATCCATATTACAGCATTGATGAGACCAATTAGAATACTTAGAAGAATCCTTGAGACTTGAGGAGTTGCTATCACTCAAACTTCAGGGGAAAGCCACCAGCTAACGCTAGAGTGAAAAATTTTTCTAGTAGTAATTATAATAATCATAATAATCTTGGAAACCTGAGGTGACTTGCTGCCACTCAGACTCTAGTGAACGACCACCAGTTGACAATGGTGTGAAAAACTCGCAAGGACTGAAATAATAATAATAATAATAATAATAATAATAATAATAATAATCTTTATCATACGAACAAATGCACAACTCAACATCTATTCTAGAGAATGATTCCTATTGAATTTTGACATGCAAACGGAACATCTAATAATTAGCAAAAAAAAGAAAAAAAAAAAAAAGAAAGAAGAAAGAGAACTTGCAAAATTGTGGACTTTGCTGTCCCGGGTGACCACAGAATAAAATTGAAAGAAAGTGAAAAGAAGGATAAATACCTCGACCTCGCAAGGAAATTGAAAAAACTGTGGAATATGAAAGTGACGTTTATACCAATTGTAATTTGTGTTCTGGGTACAGTCACCGAAGGAATGGTAGAAGGACTGGGGGGCTTGAAAAATAAGAGGACGAGTGGACATCATTCAAATTTCAGCATTATTGAGATCGGTCAGAATACTAAAAAGAGTCGTGGAGACCCGTAGAGACTTGCTGTCACTCAAGCTCCAGTGAAAGACCATCAGCCTTGCTAGGGAATTGAAAAAACTGTGGAACATGCAGGTGAAAATTATACCAATTGTAATTGGTGCGTTTGGAACAGTAACTAAGGGATTACTAAAGGGACTAGAGGACTTGGAAGTTGACGGACAAGTAGAGACCATCCAAACGACAGCATTATTGAGAACGGCCAGAATACCAAGAAGAGTCCTGGAGAATTGAGGAGATTTGCTGTCACTCAGACTCCAGTGAAAAACCATCGGCTAACGCTGATGTGAAAAGCTTTAATGAGTGAATAATAATAATAATAATAATAATAATAATAATAATAATAATAATAATAATAATAATAATAAAAATGCAAAAGCAGGCCGAGATTCCCAAAATTAGAGCTGATGTGAAAAATTCGCAAGAAGTAAGTAAAATAATCATTATAAAACCTTCAAGAGACCGGTCTCTTGGATTTATATGTTTATATTTTCCACTAGTTAGAGAGATCGGTCTAGTAATTATATATGTTAGAGAGATCGGTCTAGCTTATGATTTAAATAGGGCATGGGCAACCTTTTCGAGAAGCGGGCCACATCTGACATGGCTCATCATCAAACGTGCAGCACAACTAAAAAAAAATTCATGGTAATTTTTCATATCTACTGTAAGCATGTGCCTTAGAAATAACGAAAAGATCTTTTCTATTAAAAAAAGATAAGGCCTTGGTAAATTTCCCTACTGGTGTGATAATGATTATTGTGATAATAAATTCTTGAAATAATAAATGTGATGGAATAATTAAAAGAAAAAAATGAATACTTTAAAGATCAATGTATATGTTCCGTATATTAAAGCAAATTTTAAAATAAAACTGTTTTCTTTAAATTGCAGGTGCATATTGATTAATCTACATTATCACTTTTAAATTGAAAGGTAATACTAGTATAAAAATCTACATAAAGTAATGATTGGTTTCTAATTTATTCATTTGATTATACCAAAATTATTTTAATGTAAAAATATTCCCCAAGAGAAAAAACTAGGATAATAGAATAGCTGAAAATGCAAAATATTTCTTGTTTCTAAAACAAAAAAATGTGAAAATCTGCCGATGTTTTAAAATGCTGAAATCATTACTTTCAATGAAGGTTACAAAAACTTTGTACTTAATCACTACCACGTATGTGGTTTAGTCAAATTGTTTCAAGCTATTGGTCAGGGGAAAACATCAAAACAGAGTGTATGAGTGAACAAGCGAGATTGAAATGTGACAAATTATTTTCATATACGTTATTTACAAAGTTTTCGCGGGCCACATATAGCCCAGAGGCCGCATTTTGCCAATGACTGATTTAAATTTGTCATTTTCCCTCTCTCACATGATAAATTGACATAAAATGATATTTCTAAGTTGCCTGTCCATCATAAGCAAATTCAGTAATTTAAAACACGTGTATCAAATAATTTAATTATAGGAATGGTAATTGGGCAAATTAATTGGATTTTATCATGCAGATGAATGTTAGATGCACAGATTTGTGTCCAACACAGTGGGATCAGCATCATGGCTGACATATTCAAAATCAGACATAACATATTGCAGAATAATATGTCCAACTAAAGATATGCCTGAGGTGAAATTTAGTGTGGAAACGCATGTAGAAAAAAAAAAAAAAGAACAAAAAAGAAACAAATGAAAATTAAAGATAACTTTTGTTTTCAAGTTCTCTTTTCTTGCTTTCATAGTTTTTGGTACTTCAATGGGAGTTGCAGAATTTTGTGGGAAATGGTCAGTCAATTTGAAATAATGAAACTTTGTACCTCATGGCAGCACTAAAACGAGTCATGTCTCGTATTTTCCATGCTATTTTTCTACTGCAGTAGCTGTAGGGACGATTGGCTGTGTGCCTTGCAAATTTTCCTGACTATCTCTCTCTCTCTCTCTCTCTCTCTCTCTCTCTCCATCCGTCCCCGTCATCAGTCGCTTCCAGCAGGTCTTCCAAATTACATCTTGTGTCTACATTTAGCTTATGTAAATAATTTCATGTTGGTCGGCCAACATTGGCACGTTCATAGAAGAACGTCATTTATGAGTTCGTCCTTGTTTCCCAAGCAGTATCCCTGCATGTCTTGTTCGTCTTGGATGGTTTTTGAGATAGAAAGCAAATGGCCGTATAGCTGTTGTTTCGTAAGGTGTTGCTTCCAGGATTTGTTCAAGATAGCTTGCAGCATTCTTGTGTAGTTTCCATCTAGCTTTTTCTCAATGCATTTTGTCAGTGTCCATGTGATGTATTTATAAAGTAGTATTGAAGCAGCCACAACTTGGAAGTAATCCCGTTATATTTTAGCGGATAGATCAGACTTCTATAAGATCGATAACCTATCGATAGCAGACCACATCTTTACTTGGCGTATACTAGTGTCACTTTAAGTAGATGAGACACTGCTGCTGCAGTACATAAACTTATCTACTAATTTCAGATTCTTCTCGTTTCAAACACATGTACTCTGCTTTGCGTTCACGCGGAGGCCAATGCCTCCTGTAGCCTGCTCCAGGCTATTCAGCAAAGATTCGGCTTGTGTATGTGTATTTGCAAGAAGCGCTATATGATCTGCATAGTCTGCGTCTCTTATAGTTTCTGTTGGATACTGCTTTCTTCTTGCTTTTTTTTTTTATCGTACAGCCATTTTTTTTATTAGATATCGCTCATTTGCTCGATTATAATATAATAATAAAGAGCAGCACAATCAACTATAAAATTGTTTTTTTTTCTTATACTCCGAATTCTAGGAGCCTTAGCCATCGAAATAAGATTACGTTAGCATTGTCACGTAACCGATGCAAAGAGTGATATCTTTTTCTGGCATATTGATGCAGAAGAAATAAGCCTGAATGCATACAAAAGATAAGAAATGTTTGAGAAAGAAATTATCAAAAGAAAGGGTTAATAGAATACACAAAATCGCACTTTCACTCTGGTTGGTTGGTTTTGAGGCATGTTAGACTTTGTTAAAATATTTAATGCCGCAGTCTTTTTTAAAAAATTTTGCAAGCAATTATATGGCTTCAAGTAACAATAACAACAACAATAACTACTACTACTACTACTACTACTAATCCTTTGTAAACAATATTGCTTCAAGTTACTATACTTAATACAAATAATAATGGCTTCAAATATTTCTATCAAATTCTAATAATCTTTAAACAGATCTATTTAACCCAGAGAGGGGACCCAAGGGAGTATATCCAACCTGGTCAATGCGAATTAGAAATAAAGAATAAGTTCCAGGCGGGACTCGAACTCATAATCCAACTATCATGGATGGAGAGATTTTCTGAAGCAGAAGAGATGTGAATTCGAGCTTTATCGAGGGTTTATTCGTTATTTTCTCCCTGCACCATTTACGATAGATTAACGGTATGAGTAGTTGTGATGAAAAGGAACTAAAATTAAGATGAAATTATACTATTCAAAAATGATGTATAACAATGCTCAATAGTGAATGAAATAAGAGGTTATGGTAGTTTCGTCTCTCAGTAGCAATGGATACTGCATCAATGAACATTGTTTTGCCTATCTGTGACAGGGATGTTAATTAGATTGTTCAGACCTTTGTCAGCGTTTCCCAACCTTTTTCTCTGATTATATGCTATTCAATGCTATTCAATCGCATCGCACATCTGCCTTTCATGTTGTACGACTACTGACCACATCAACTGCAAGCAATGAAACTGGTAAACCAAGCAAACGAGAAGAAAATATGAATGAACAAATACAACGGGAAGATACAAATTTACATAAAAAGAGAAAGATCTTTCTTACAACTTCCATCGTTTCAGGATATTTTTTGTTAAATTCTTGTAAGTTTGTCAGAGTTGATCAAATCCTTTTGAGATTTTTACTAACAACAAATGATCGGTTAGATGAAAATGAAACAAAGGGCTTTGCAAATAAGTGATCTTCTATGTACTTCCACCAGTGTAAGTCACCGGTATTTGACTCCAGAAAAAATTGATTTTCATTAAAAAATGATTTTCATGAAATGTTTACTGGGTTGCAGTATACATTTCAGGAAAATCATAAATCAATTTTTTTCATATTTTTCATTTGATCTAAAAGATATATAAGTTTCGGGAATTTCCCTTTAAAGTCCATTCCGTTTAGTAAATACAAATAAAAGCCGTATATTTTATGGGTTATTTAATACCAAAATTAACCTCATTTGTAAATGTTTGATTATAATCATAATTACTTTCGTCATTTCATTGCAACCCTTTTAAATCGCCCATCTTTTGTTTATTCATGATGATAGTAAAAATATATTTGCACAGTTATATGGAACCTCACGACCAGAATCAGTTTCGTATCAGATCTAGGATATCCCTTTTAGGGATATCTTACTCCTTTGCTGAGGATACAGATGGCTGGTTTCATGTCTCATCATATAATGCCTTAAAAAACTGGAATTTATCTGTTGATACAATATCAAATATACAGATTGTAATAAGAATAATGAATACTACCTCAAAATTGATTGAATTAATGAAAACATACCGCACTTTTGAGCATAGTACACAAATTTGACTTCAACAATATGCAGGCTTTGTCTACCCTTGAGTAAGGAAAAAACAAAGCAAAACAAAAATAAGAGAACAGGCCATCTCATGGATTATGATTTGTTAAAACCTAATGAAGCAAAATAGTTAATGGTTAACTAGGTAGCCCCATATACTAAGACAAGAGTGCTCATGTGAAAATGATGTTTGCACGTATGTCTACACAATTTTTTTTTCTTTTTCATGTTAGCAGTAAAAGCTTTTTTTACATTGTGCATTTAGAAAGCTGGAAAGGGAAAAAGGAAAAAAAGAGAGGAGGAAGATTAGGAAGGAGAAGGAAAATGGTGACAGAAGAGAAGATAAGGACCCTGACTGAATGAACAAAGGGATGAATGAAGAAGGAATGAAGAAGGGATGAAAAACGAATGTAGACTGATGGTGAAATAATAGAGTGCTTGGGGGTAGGTAACACAAACAAAACGAAAGGAAAAGAGGAAAATATAAAAAGAGCGAATCAATAGAAAAAATGTAAATGCGGTGAAAAAAGGAAAGAAAAAATGTTACAAAAAAAAAGAAGAGGTCAAATTAATATGAACGAGAGAAATATTAAACAAAAGTAACTTTTAATGAAAAAACCCCCAATAAAACAGTAAATATAACAATAAATAGAATATCGACATAAAAGAAGAAAAGAGAGTAAAATTCATTGGACCTTTGAAATTCAAATGGATCATACAATCCATACCAGAAAACCAGATCTATTCAATGTAAACAAAGAAAGGAAATAGGGATTCCACCGTTTTATCAGAAAGAAAGAAACAAGGAAAAGAAAAGACAAAAAAAAAAAAAAGAAAGAAAAAAGAAAGAAAGAAAGAAATTCTATAAACATTCAAATTAAATTTTATGTTTAAAGATTGGAATTAGCAAATTCCAGAAAAAATAAAGAAAGAAAAGTACAACGATATATATACATCCTGTCTGAAGTTATCAAGCAAATCACATAGATTTCAATAATTCAAATTTGGTTTTAAAAAATCGACAAATTTTAAACAAAACAAAGCCTGAGTAAAAATTTTACGCCGTATCAATATGCTTTATTGAATTTCTTGAAGTAATTTCATGCATTCTAAAAAAAAACTGGCATCTGAAATCATTAGGTAAAACCAAATAATCACATTTTACATCAATAAAAAGGTTATGGAATAAACAAAAATTGCTTAACATTAAGAATAGAAAAAAACCCCACCCAAACAGATATAGTAAGTTTTTAAATTCTTTACATTTCAATATAGTGCCCCTTCTCCTCAATAACAGCCATAAATTTATTATCCATTGATTTTGTTATTTTCTTTATTTCAGCAGGTTCAATTTCGGACATGATAGTTTCAATTGCCACCTTCACATAATTCTTCTTCACAAATGAGCATAGATTTTCAATCGTATTCAGATCAAGACTTTTGCTGACCGTTCCATTATCTTCTCCCCAGTAAATCTTTTATACTTAAAGAATTCATTAGTTTGTTTAAATACATTGTCGTGCAAAAATACACTCTTCACTTTGAACTAGCGAGACTGAGACATGTTCTGCGCAAAGAAAATCTTGTTAACAAAATCGCAATTTTTAGTACTATTCAGTTTAACTCGTTCATCGACTTTCTATGGTCTAATAATTGTTTGACAATTCCAGCCCATATCATCACACTATCTGCTCCTTTGCTACCTTCTTTTAGCTACAGTATTGAATATATCCCAAAGTTAATCAAATGTCACTCGAGATTGGTCTGTAAAAATTACTTCAGAAAAATCAATTTTTCTGTATCTCTTGGCACAGTTTTGACACTTTAAATGTTTGCTTTAGTGAAAGGAAGTTGTCTTGGACATTTTTATAGATCCTAATTTACAAAATATTTTACATCGTTTTTTGTTCTTGATTCCATCAATTCTAAAGTGCAGGTCAAATTTGTTTATTTCGCTGTAAGTCTTTGAAGCCTTTTCTTTTACTTCAAGCAAGTTTATTTTTATCCATTTTTAATGTTTAGTTTCTAAGTTATTTTGAATTTATGAAAATTATCTGACTGAAGATAATATGCTAATTAAACCAATATTAGCTTAAAACCTATGAACTCTAATAAAAACTACCTTTCTTGTCGACCATTTTATATATTAAAATATGGGTGAACGGAAGGATCTAAAGATTGCCGAAAAACAGAGAATAACAGAGAATAATAAGTTATTTAGTGAGAGAAGTCTGTTGATATTGTATATTAATGCTAGGCCTTCACGGATAGTTGTAAAAATGTTTTGGTCCGGAAACCATGCCTGATCCTAGAGCCATCATCAGATAATGGCTTTGCGGGTCCCACATGTGTTTTTTTTTCAGACGTAGCATGTTCCTATCATATTATTTACTACACACATGTGGGGAAGTTCGAGTGAAACTTTGAATGACCAGTGAATGCTGAGAAAAACAATACAATCGCCACTACACCGTAAAGAAATGGGATACGCTCACTATATAGAATAATACCATCAAGTCAGAGAATAATGAGAAACTTATTGTAAGTTTCTAAATCGGTTGAAGTGTACGGAGTTAGATTTCCTCACAGAACGCAAGGTTACTATATCGGGATGAGTAACCAGTTGTAAAATAGGTGGTTGAACTTGAATTCGAATTTCCATAATATTATGAATTTGTCTTTTCGTCATATAATTCAAAGTAACATCATTGGATTAACGATTACTTAGCAAGATCTTGCACACATATTTCGCTCGTGAATTTTACGAAAATACTATTTCTCATTTAGTGCCATTTCTCAGTTAATATAAAATTTACATCATAAAATTTTGTTGCAGGAAAGTTATGAATACAAAAGAGTCTAAAAAAGGTTGCATTGTGATCTGACATTCCCATGTAAATTCTGGTGATACTGTAAGATACTGCTCAAATAAAGGGCTTGATTTAAAATTTCCATAAGTTTACCAACTAAAAGACGATTGAAGAAATCTAGAAATTACAAGAACCGAAAAGTTTTGATTTTATAACAACCAAGGAGGAGTACATCAGTTTGAGTGCATCAGTAAATAACACACAAACGCACCCCCCCTATATATATATATATATATATATATATATAGGTCTTATGCATCTTATATATATATATTATGCATCTTATATATATATATATATATATATATATATATATATAAGATGCATAAGACCTAAAATCCCAGAGACGACGTTGACGTTGACGGACCGTATATGTCAAGAAAAGGAAGAAGAGGACTTACCAGCATTCAAGATAGCATCGATGAATCGATACAACAACTAGAAGACTACATAAAAAAAGCGCGGAGGAAGACTACTTATAGCAAGAATACAGACAACACAAGCATCAACAGAACAATAATTACCAGAAAACAAAAATAGGAAGAAAAACAACTGTATGGACATTTCAAGTGACACACAACAGAAGCTTCACACGAGAAAACTCGGACATGGCTAAAAAAGAAAAACCTGAGGAGAGTAACTGAATCTTCTCTGATAGCAGCACAAAACAAAATCATAAGGATTAACTATGCCAAGCCCAGAATAGACAAGACATTAGCAAATGTTGGTTATATCATAATAGAGACCTAACGATCAATCACATAATAAGCGAATGCGGAAAATTAACGTAAAAAGTATAAGACTACATATGATGGGTGGAGAATGTGATCCAATCGGAATTGTGCAAGAAGTTTAAATTTCACCATATGAACAAATAATATATGCATAATCCAGAATCCGTCGGGCACCTCGGGTGGTGTAATGGTTAGCAAGGTAGACTAGTAAACCTACACGAGTGAGTTCGATTCTCATTGGGTGCCCAATTCATGCGGCCTTGTGCTACATCTAAGCAAATAAGCTTAGTAAATTACATAATCCAGAATCCGTCCTAGAAAATGAGACACAAAATTCTCAGGGATTTTGAGATACAAACGGATTATCTAATCTTGGGCAGACGACCAGATCTAGTGACAGTCAACAAAAAAAAAAAAAAGAAAAAAAAAAGAAAAAAAAAGAAAAAGAAAAGATAACCTGCTGAATAGTGAACTTTGCCGACAAGAGGGTAAAACTAAAAGAAAGCGAAAAGAGTGATAAGTACCTAGACCTAGGTAGAGAACTGAAAAACTCTGGAACATGAACGTGACGGCGATACCACTTATAATTGGCGCGTTCAGTACAGTCACTAAACGATTAGCACTGGGATTGAATGACTTTCAAATAAGAGGACGAGTGTAAAACCACCAACATTGTTAAGATCGGTCAGAATAGTAAGATGAGTCCTGTAGATTTAAGACTTGCTTTCATTCAGACTCCAGAGAAAAACCATCAGTTAATTCTGTTGTGAAAAA
This sequence comes from Sepioteuthis lessoniana, assembly GCA_963585895.1. Classification (NCBI taxonomy): domain Eukaryota; kingdom Metazoa; phylum Mollusca; class Cephalopoda; order Myopsida; family Loliginidae; genus Sepioteuthis; species Sepioteuthis lessoniana. The sequence goes on from OY757924.1 coordinate 24,977,472, forward strand.
CTCTCAAACGAGTAAAGTAGTAATTCATAAAATGTAAAGACATCGTCCCTTTTGAACAAAAAGGATCCATAAAGCATCAAATATCTGCAAAGATCAGTTCCTCATAAACAAGTTGATCACGAAAAATTGTTGATCCAAACTGAAAAGTCTAAGAATGGTCTGGATTAACAACAATAATCTTTTGATAGCGTAAGCACAAAATTAAATTATTTGCAAAAATGATGACAATTTAGAAGTTCTACTTAGCACAATAAAAATATTTTGTGACAACAGATTTATTCTGGACAAATGTGCGAGTCACATTTAAGAAAGGCTTCTCGTAAAGTCTAAACACATCACTCTAGCTATAAGCACGGAAATTACAGAGTTAGAATAAAGCAAAACTTATAAATCTTTAGCAATTAATGAAACAAATGATATCAAACTTAATATGAATAAAGAAATATTAAAAAATAATCCCATTTAAGAATAAGAGCCATATTAAGAACAGAACTGAATCCAAAAATGAAATAACAATTAGCATTCTAGCAATGTCAGAGGGAACATTCAGTTTAAATATAACAAACTGGGCTTTAGCTGAAAAAAAAAAATCTGATGCTAAAGTTTGGCAACTAATTACCAGCCACAGAATGCATCACCAATTGCGTATTAAAGAAATACTTAGATACTACAATATATTGAATACAACAGTTAGTAAACACACACGAGAAGCAAAAGAAAGAATATTTAATTAGGACCCCCCCCCAAAAAAAAACAACAAAGTTACCAAACAACTCGACACCAATGAAATTGACATAAATGATAAAACAATGGAGGCAGCAAAATCATAAAGAAAGGGGAAAACCAGAAGATCTATATCAATTAAAAACACCTGGGAACAAGAACTCGTATACAGACGATATGCTCAAAAATTAGAAATGCCGATATATATATATATATATATATATATATATAATTAATTAGTTCTATTAAGTGTTAGTTGCATGTTTCTAATATGTAGTGCTTCGAGAATCTGAAGTTTTTGTTTATTATTTTGATGTTCTAATATTGTTGTGTTGTCGGTGAGAATTTTCCGTAGTTGTGTTGTTGGGCATGAATGTATTTTTAAATGCTTAATAGAATTAATTTTCAAACCAGTGCTAATGTACTTAAATGTCTTTAGCTACTGGCACTAATTATAGAATTCCATTTAAAAGCAAACGCCATAATCTTCAACGGCAAAGACGCCCTTACACAGTAGTAATATGCTAAAACAAAAGTTACATCACTTTTGTAATAGATCCTCCCCTGATGATGGCCCAAAGTCGAGCAGAAAGTTATTTATTTTTCCTGTGATTTTGAAAATTTGTAGCCTCCTGTGCATTTCTTAACTATATAATTGAGAGGCATCATTGCTATAACATGTAGCAATGGTGAGAGTAAGTCTCACGGAAGATGCCTCATTGGATTTTCTCATTGGTTACGTTTTGCCCTGCCACTAATTCCATTTTCCAGTTTTTCATAGCTTTCATGATGAAGTTAACGGCTTTATTTGATATTTTGTACATTTTTATAATAATAATTATAATAATAATAACTTGCAAAGTTGTCGACTTTGCTGTCCCAGCTGACCACAGAATAAAACTGAAAGAATGTGAAAAGAAGGATAAGTACCTCGACCTTGCTAGGGAATTGAAAAAACTGTGGAACATGTAGGTGACAATTATACCAATTGAAATTGGTGCGTTTGGAACAGAAACTAAATGATTACTAAAGGGACTAGAGGACTCGGAAGTTGGCGGACGGGTGGAGACTCTCCAAACGACAGCATTATTGAGAACGGCCAGAATACTGAGAAGAGTTCTGGAGACTTGAGGAGACTTGCTGTCACTCAGACTCCAGTGAAAAACCATCGGCTAACGCTAATGTGAAAAGCTCTAATGAGTGAATAATAATCATAATATTAGCCTTTCTTTATTTTATTTATAATTATCATCATTATCAATATGACGATTATTATTGTAATTTTACTTTCTTGAGATTTTTCACATCAGCGTTAGCTGATGGTTTTTCACTGGAGTTTGAGTGACATCAAGTTTTCTCAAGTCTCCCGTACTCTTCTGAGAATTCAGGCCGATCTTAATAATGATGAAGTAGTCTCCTCTTGCCCTCTTATTTCTAAGTCTCCAAGTCTCTTTACCAATCCTGGGGATTGTTCCAAGATCACCAATTACAATTGGTATCACTGTCGCTTTAATTTTATATAGTTGTTTAGATCTTTAGCAAGGTCTAGGTACTTATCTCTCTTTTCGCTAACTTTCAATTATACTCTGTGGTTTCCCGGAACGGCAAAGTCCACAATTTGGAAGGTTTTTTTCTCTCTCTTTTTACTATTATTTACTCCTTTATTATTATTATTATTATTATTATTATTATTATTATTAAGATTGAAGAAAAAAAAAACTGTTAGCCGGAGCCGCTGACCTCTCAACCTTAATTCACTTATCTAAACCTAACCAACGCACATATTGAGTGTTTCATTGCGCGGTTGTTATAGAACGCTATTTGGTGTTAGGGAGAAAGTTTAATCGATTCCTACTCACCATGTTCCAGTAATAGTATTAATATTTCCATTGAAATACTAACAGTGAATAAACGGAAATGAAAGATGAGACAAGCTCATATACACAATTAAAGCATTTAATGGGTACAAATAATGATACAACAAATATTACAATAATTAACAGCAAATGAATTGTGACTTATAGTTACACGAACAGCGTATGAAGGCAGGTTCAAAAAAGGCAAATATAAATGTTTTACTTTCTTGGATGGTTTTCTTGGCGAGCTGAGTTGGAGATGAAGGTCTTTATTCATTCCCACGAACAGAAATATTAAAAAAAAATCTCAGTTACGCTTCACGAGTGAGGAACTGAACTCGGAAAGTCTTGATTGTTCAAAGAACGAAGGCAAAAATAGAAAAAAGAAATTAAAGGTCTAAATCCTCACGTGACCAACGGATACGTGATGTGGGAAACCACGCCTCAAGTCCAAAGGAAAACGATTATTTTTGTCTTCTTGCGTACATTTCAAATGAAAAGGAATGAGATTTACAATTTATTTGGTAATTGTTTAACAGCACCGAAAATTGAATTGACGAACCATATTCTAATTCCTGCAGTTATTCTCTATGCTTATTTAACATTTATACCTTAAGGAAAGCCTGCCTAACTCTTCACAACTCCGAGTACAACTTGTCACATGTAACTTAGGAAGGTGATTGACTCTAACCGCGATTTATTATATTATACTCTAGCGATTTAATTTTAATTACGTATTTACCCAGAACAGTGTGATGCAATGTTATATTTGGGGTGCACTCAAAAAGGATTAGAATTACTACCCACTTGTAAGCGCTTATCAGAGTAGCACATGGTCAAGTATCGAGAAAAATCCGACTCATGTTTAAATGAGAACCAGCTTTAGAAATTCTGTCCTCTCGTTCAAACTGTCCTTAGCGGTAACCATTGGGCTTTGTCCTGTGGTTATGCATGAGTGACAGAGAAATCTTGATAAAGTTTCGCGTGCATTAACGTTAAGGATTTCCTTACTGTCAAACAATGAACGCGCCTATTGTTGCTTGGGCAGTGTTAGATTTTCTCTGTGTATAAAATGATATCAACAGGGGTTAAATAAAAATTATAAATAGATAGAATTAAATGAAAAGATCGCGAAAAATATCCTGTGTAAAATCTAAAAAGAAAAAATGAAACTGAGGGTTTTCATTTAGATTTGTCGAAAGAATCAATCAAGCCACGCGAACAATTTGCTGGTTTAGGACGGCGGTGATATGTCCAGATTGAAAAGAGAGAGAAACGTTAGAGACATTTTTTCTCGCGACAGCGTCTTTCTGTTCGTTATCACTGCCTGTTTTTCCCTCCCTCCTCCTCTCTCACTCGATATGGTTCTGGAAAGGGAAAAAATAGAGTCGCTTTGACAAAAGCTAGACAATTGGCGCCGAGAACGGGTGGTGTTTCGTACCCTTTTCTTACTCCTTTTTTCCGCTTTTCCTTTGCTTCCCTCCTCCTATTTTCACAGTGTCCGCCTGCTTGTCACTCAGTCTGCTTATTTTTCACCTTACTATTTCTCTCTCTCTTTCTCTCTCTTTCACTCGATGTTCTTCGTTTTTGTTGACTTTTATTCTTTCTTACTTTTTTATTTCTATTTTTTATTTTTGTATTAAATGTGCCTCCTCTGGGTCCTAACAAAATCCCTAAAGCATTTTTCGTATCAATGTGTGAGGGTGTAAGAGGGTTAAAATGTGACGAGTCAAAGGGTGGGGTGCTTGGAATAAGACCCATTTTTTACGTCGTCTCTTTTCATTTTGCATTCTACCTCTAATCAACCGATTAGTTAATTTTATATTTTTCGTTTTTCTGCTGGCCCTATAGTCGTATCTGCATGGTGGAATCCAACCCTTTCCATTCTTTAACTAACCTCCCATATCCCATGGATATTTCTTTTCTAGAAGCGTCGACTTTCATGACATCTCTGCCGAGAGCATAAACAGTATATATGACGTCTGTAACTTTTAAAAATATTTCTTTGTATTTGTTGTTAAAATAACTTTTTCTCTTTTTTCTAAATTTCAATTCAAATAAATTCTATCATTTATTTCGCATCAGTAATGAGTGGCAGTTTTCAATGTCGATTAAGTGACTACAATGCAATATTCCAGCATTCTCTGATTTGACTAACATGGTTCTCTGAATGGTTTCAATTCTTCCTCAGGTTTTCAATATTTTGCCATTTTTTAAGGTCGTTACAAACTTTATATTTTACTTTTGTTTTCAAAATCCAGATATTTTTTCAGCTTTACAATTTTTTAAAGTTATATCTGGTGACTGCTGGAAAATCGACCATATTTTGCCAGATTTCTGTCATTCACTTTAAGGAAAAATAATTTCCAGTGTTCCAGTTATTTCACTTTTTATTTTAAACTTAATTCATACTTACATATATAGCAACTTTTTTTACGATGATTTTCATTTGTTTGCAGTTATAGATAAGCCTTATAATCTTCTTATTTGTTTATTTATTTATTATTGGTGTGTGTGATTATTGCTGAAATGAAAAAGTTATTTGAAATGCTAACATTTTCAGTTTACATACCGGAAAATCTTTTATATTCTGTTCTTCTTTGTTATTTCATTAGAGTTAAAAACTATACGATATATGTGCAAATATATCAAGCATTTCTGTCGACTTAATATCGCTTCGAAATGTTAACTTTTCTTTTAAATGAGCAAGCAGTTTTTCCCATGTAATATTTTCACCAAATGTCAGAATAGCACCCCCCTTTCAAGATTGTCTGACTCAAAAGGTACTTTTCAAAGACTATGCATATATTTCATTTTTTTATATTAGCAAATAAAGATTTACTTACATTCTTCGATTAGCAGAGTTTTACAAATTTTATTGCAATAGAAAAGTTTGATGTATTTTAAAACTTTAAGTACATTGAAGGTTCCTGAAGACTGTTCAAACCGAGAGCGCATAAATGATATAACCTTGTTTATAAATCAGCTATCTTTAATCTTACTGTTCAGGAGATTGTTATTCACAGGCTGCTAATCTGATAATTTTTACATCACCTCAAGAGTGATGCCAAGAGATCTACAAACAAAATGTTTCCGTAAACCCTCTACAGTCTTTTTCATACTTTTTCTTCCTTCAGTAATAGTCTAATGTCCTTGAAATTATTTCTGCTTAGGGTCAGATCCATACCAAAAGAGTTTTATGATTTCAAAAGGATTCTAACACAATGTCAGAGGGAACAATTGGAATCCTTTAAAAAAATTCCCTTTCATTAGTTTTTGCTCAGCATACCAACAGATTTACGTGTTATTCTCCAAAGAACCAAAAATCAAAATCCCATCATCGCCACCAGATAAACGGACTCATTAATTTAATAAATTTCTTTCAGCATTACCTTTATCCGGGTTTCTAAACGTGCTGTAATGATATTAATGAGCCTGGGCACATCAATTACAAATTTATCCACTTCGGGACTACACTATCATAAGCGCAATCGTTTTATCACAATAACAAAATAGATTGTTCAAACACATTTATAACTATCTTTTTTTTTCTCGGTCTCTTTTAAAAGCTTTCAGGGATTTTCTTTTACTGCTCTAAAAATTTCAGTAAGGTATATTGAATTTATAAATGTTTAAATGTTATTCATGATGACATTTTCATAGGAATTATTCTCCACTATCTCTATCTCTCTCTCTCAGTCTGTTTGTCTGTTTGTCTCCGTCACACACACACACACACACACACACACACACACACACACACACACACACACACACACACACACACACACACACAGTCAAACAATTTTTCCAAAGAATGTTAAAAAAGATCGAATTTAACTGTCTCCGATGCCAGTAGTCGACGCCGAGATCAAATAAAAAAATCAGGATCTCGAATGCTTATTTTCAAAGCAGTTAATCCATATTTTTGGCACTGTGATAGACAAAGTTAAATTTAGGTGATATAAAAAACAAAATTTTGGTTCCAGTCGAAACTTTTATCGATCGCCCTTCAGGAATTGCACACTGTTCTGAAGTCAAAGTTAGCATTATGAAATATGTGTTTTCCTTCTTTTTTTCCTTTTCTTCTTCTCACTATTTATGTGGTTGACAAATTACAAACACAAATACTGACTCATGCAAACTGTTCATTTCTCGTTAATAAAGATTTAAAAAATGCATCCAGTGGTATTCAGTAGAGGATATCAGTATTTTATAGTTTTCTGCGTCTATTTTGATGCATTCAGTGGTAGCATTTAAATAATAGAAATAGACTTTCTCTTTCACACACACACACACACACACACACACACACACACACACACACACACACACACACACACACACACACAATAATACTCTCTCTCTTTCTCTTTCTATTTTTCACTCTTTACCTGTTTCTCCCCCCATCTCTCTATTCAAGCACATACATATACGTGAGCACGTACCCAAGGAAATACACCTCCATCGACAACAAACGAGCAAGCATTCTCTCTCCCTCTCCCCCTTTCTCTCTTTCTCTTTTTACTTCATGCTCACACATGCATACACACTCTCTGCATATATCATTTTCTTTCTCCCTCTCACTATCTCTCTGTTATTCTGTCTCTCATTCTCTTTCAGGTATTCACATACGCACTCACCGGTCTGCCTGTCTGTCTCTCTCTCACATACACACGGATACATATACACAAGAGGATACATTCAAAGGAATACACGTGCATGGAAATACACGCACGCACGCACGCACTTTAGGTACCACTAAATGATTGTTTCTTAACACCTCCTCATTTCAAAAGCAAACAGTCACGTGTTTTCTATTTGTCATTAAAGGCACATTATATTTCCCATTAAGAAAGTCCCACCCCACTGTCCAGCAGCACTACCCACAACCAACAGCGGGTGGGAGCCTTTTCCTCGCCCTTATCATCAATGTTTCACTGTGTCACACACCAATCATCAAAATAATATCGCCCTTCAACCCACCACTGACAAACCGCACATCACCCCGGGGTGGAGGGAAGCAGGCTAAATGAATGGTATGATTCGTGTTACCGTATGAATAAAGATTGTCTATATAGTCGACGAGCGGACCCTTTAAAATAAAGTGATGAAGCCGTGTATTGCAAAAGTGGGAGGTCACCACTTGCATTTTGTACCTCTCTTCAGTTTCCTCCACCACCGCCAAAAAGTTTTTTTCAAAATGTTCCTACCCCTCCATTTTTTTTTTGTCAGAGATTATTGAAAAGAATGATTTTCATATCAGAAACACTTTTTTTTTATTGTAAAGAAAATAGCAAAAATTTATATTAAGATGAACGTCACTCTAAATAACGTGCTTGCTATTAAAACCTTTTAGAAAAATGATGGCTAAATTAGTTAAAAGTTCAATGTTTTACTTTAATCATCATCAAAACCATATAAAAGAAAATCACTTTTATTTCGGTTAAATAACAGAAAATGAAGAAACAGAAGCAAAGTAGATAACAGATGCAATCAGAGGTACACTATTTTAATACTTAAATAACGTGAATCCTATATTCTCTTTGTAACCTGTTAGGACAATACACTATCTCCGGAGTAACGCGAATCTTATAACTTAGGTAACACAAAACCTATCACCTTAACTATGCGACGCGTATCACCTCAGTAAAAATCACCATTTTAAGATATGCTAAACCTTCGTTGGTACTTATGTAATCAATTCATCTGGATGCATAAATATTTTTAACAGATTTAAGTAGCATTAAATTATGAATAAGAATATTATTCCATTCTTTTTCTCAAATTTTGTTAAATAGTATGGAAGTTGTATTAAATTAACTCTTTGTCTCTTTGCTTACGATTTTGTAGTAATTAGTTAACTCCAGAATTGCATGCTTTAAATGTGGAATTACTTTTTGAAGAGCCTAATAATAGATATAGAAATATTTAGCCGTTTATAATTGCATGTAAATGCCCTCGATATTGCTGGCAAACGCAAATCTGGAATCAAACCACTTTAAATCATTCATAATTGAGGGCCTTCTGTTCAATCACTCAATGCAGCAAAGATTTTCAATGAAATCATACCAGAGAATCGTGTGACATTACTGCTATTTAGATGGGTGCTTGAAAATTGCTGAGGAGTCGATGAGATGTGTTTTGTATTCTTCCTCGCTAAAAGTTGTGTCTTTTCGAATTCAACGAGTAAAAATTCCGATTTCGACCCTTGAGCCAGGAATTCCTTCAGTCTGCCGGCCAGACACTACTCTTTCCTTCTTCTGTAATTCCTCACCGAGCAGTAGAACTCTCTAGAATTTTCTAGACAATGCTACAACATTCGAGATATAAGAAGTGCACGGTCATTTCCTGTTCCTTTGTTTCCTTTTCTGCTGGTAGCCTCATGTTTACTTAGGTCGTTTCTTTAAACTGTGAAAAGCGGCACTGACATGACTTGAGCATGATAAATTACAATAATTCTATCTCTGTTCTCTGTGCTAAAAAATGTTTCTTTTTAAAGAAAGCACCTACAATATATATATATATATATATATATATATATATATATATATATATATATATATATATATATATATATATATATTGTAGGTGCTTATATTTCTTAAACCAAAATCCATCCAAATGTTCCATCATACTACAAAATTTGTCTCATCTGCTAATTCTATTGACCTGGCATCGATAGTTTCTTTATTTCATTTGGTTTTTATAAAAGGTGAGAAATGGGGTGTTTATCAGTCGCTGTTAAACTTCTGCAATGAATAAAACCAAGATTTTCTTCACTGAAAGTTTCCCGATGTATTTGACTGAATTTGAAAGCTTTCCCCATGAGTTACAGAAAAAAATTAACATCAAATAGCTTTTTCTTTCGGGTTTTTTTTTTTTTTGTCAATGACACTTGCGTGTCAATAATGCATTACATTAGAAAAGTTTAGTTTTTAAAAGATCATCAAACATCATGACAATGAAATCAATCAAATTCAGCAAATCAAATCAAATTCAGTGCAATCAATCAAATTTAGCAAATTCAGCAAATCAATCAAATTCAGGTGAATTTTATTTTATCCTTCATACTCATCGGACGTATGAGTTTCGAATTATCAACTCTTTCGATCGTTAAAATATGTTTTCGTGACAAGACACTTAGAAATTATAAAAACATCAATTAAGATCAATCAATACTTCTTTCATTAAAACCCCACAGAATTTCACCGGTTGGTGATATGAGAATTCATTAAACGTTAGTCTTCTGACATTGTTAATAATTAAAAGAAATGAAACATTTATCTTCTTAAAAATGCGATATCAATTATCTAAACTCAAACATTATTTAGTCAATCCTTCAAAACGTATTTAGGCTGCAACTGTAAATTTGTTTTAGCTTAACATGCATGAATCCCATAATGATTCTATTGAAATAGAAAATTTAAAAACCAATAAAATATGCTACTGAATACTATTAAAACTAAATTAAATTAATGAATTAATCAATGTTTGGCTACAGAAAAAATCATGTTGCTCCTCCTCTCAGAATTAAAATTTCAGATTCAATCAATAAAATTTTACAGTAAAATTTTGCAGCAAAAACAAATATGTAAACGAAGAAATGCATGATGTTTCTTGCATTTTGAAATGTAGCAACAGATTAAATTGTTATTGATAAAAAAAATTCGAAGACAAACTTATACAATCTAAACTTGTTCAAATAACACTCAAAAATATTCAATATTATAAATTTAATAAAATTCTGAGACATTTAAAAATTGAAGCATTAATAATACATTTTGATTTTTTTATCGTATACGAAAGACTGAGTAGATACATTCTCACGCAGTTGTTATTTTTTCAATAATAAAAATCAGTCTTTATTTTCCGAAAATTCAAAATTACCTCATGTAGATTGATGGACGTTGTACTCTTCATAGTAAGTATGTCCTGTTTGGAATGAAGCGAAAGGCGCGCAGACCACACACACACACACACACACACACACACACACACACACACACACACACACACACACACACACACACACACACACACACACACATATATATATATATCGAAACACTACAAGAAAAGACGGAAAAATGTACACCAAACGACGAATATGAAAATTTCATCAATGCGCACCTCGAGGCAGCAGCGAAATGCATTCCAACAAAACTCAAAACTAAATTTAGAGTCCCATGGGAAACTTTAGCGGTGAGAGAAAAACGTGCACTAGTGAAAACAGCCTCCAAAAACTATCGAAAAAACCCAACAAACACAAATGCCTTAAAACTAAAAACGGCACAATATCAATTAGCTGGCATACATATAAAGGAACAGACAGAATACATTCAAAATCAGATAGATAAGATTAGAGACTCGGTGGAAGATAGACAATCTAGGATAGCCTGGCAAACAATAAACGAAGTGAGTAGAAGAAAGAATACAGCCGAAGCAAAACTGAAAGCAGCAAACCAACAAGAAAGAATAAAACTGTGGAAACAGCACTTCGAAAACCTACTAGGAAACCCACCGAAAATAACACATGAACCAATCACCAGAATAATTAGTAAACAATTAGACATTAAACTAGGACCATTCACACAAGAAGAATTCGACTCGGTTCTTAGAAAAATTAAAAATAGGAAAGCTGCAGGGCTGGACGAGATTCCCCCAGAAGTATGGAAGACCAGACAATTCGACGACATACTGCTCCGACACTGCAACGCAGTATATAATCAAAATCCGATAGATAGATGGATGAAGGGATGCATACTCCCCTTCCCTAAAAAAGGGGACCTCGGATTAGCCAAAAACTACCGAGGCATAACACTTACATCCATAGCAGCCAAAATCTACAATGTCCTACTACGAAACCGCATAGAACCCAAAATCGACAACATACTTAGGAAAAACCAAAATGGCTTCCCAAGAAATAGATACACGACCTCACAAATATTAACCATCCGTAGAATCCTTGAAGGTGTACGGGCAAAAAACCTACAAGCGACATTGATATTTGTCGACTTTACCAAGGCCTTCGATTCCATTCACAGAGGAAAGATGGAACAAATCCTACTAGCGTACGGCATACCTAAAGAAACCGTAGCAGCAATAACGATTCTCTGTAGAAACACCAAAGTAAAAGTACGATCACCAGATGGAGACACAGAATACTTCGACATTGTAGCAGGAGTACTACTAGGGGATACGCTGGCTCCGTACCTCTTTATCATTTGTCTAGACTACGTACTTAGAACATCGATTGAAAAAATCTGAGAGAACGGCTTCGAGCTGACGAAGAAAAGTAGCCGAAGGTACCCCGCAAAAACAATTACCGACGCCGACTACGCCGATGACATAGCGATACTGGCAAATACATCCGACCAAGCCGAAACACTACTGCATAGTTTGGGACGAGCCGCTGCAGGCATTGGCCTCCATGTCAATGGACACAAAACGGAATATATGTGCTATAATCAAACGGGGGACATCTCCACTCTAGAAGGAACCCCTCTTAAACTAGTAGACAAATTCACTTACCTAGGAAGCAGCGTCGAATCAACCGAAAAGGACATCGAAACGAGGTTAACAAAAGCATGGACAGCTATCAATAGGCTATCGATTATATGGAAATCAGACCTAACCGATAAAATGAAACGCAGTTTCTTCCAGGCAGCAGTCACATCGATACTGCTATACGGGTGCACTACATGGACGCTAACAAAGCAGCCGGAGAAGAAGCTAGACGGCAATTACACAAGAATGCTGCGAGTAATCTTGAACAAGTCCTGGCGGCAACACCCCACAAGACACCAACTGTACGGCCACCTGTCTCCTATCACGAAAACTATTCAAGTTAGACGAACCAGACATGCAGGACACTGCTGGAGAAGCAGGGACGAACTCATAAGAGATGTACTCTTATGGACCCCCACACATGGCCGTGCAAAAGCAAGACGACCAGCACGAACATACATTCAGCAGATATGTGAGGATACGGGATGTTGTCCTGAAGACCTACCTAGGGCGATGAACGATAGGGAGGAGTGGCAAGAGAGGGTCAGGGATATCTGTGCTACCAGCGCGACATGATGATGATATATATATATATATATATATCATATATATATATAATGTAATTATAATAAAAATACCGAACATTAGCATAATGGTTAGAGTGTTCGCCAGGGGCCCGGGAGATCTGGGTTCAATCCCGGGTCAAGTCATACCAAAGACTCAAAAAATGGTACTTGATGCTATTTTGCTTAACACTCAGCATTATAAGGTATATATCAAGGGTAAAGTGGAGCAATCCATGGAAAGGAGTAGCGCCCTCCCCTACACCTCGGTGTAGTAGCTATCGAAAAGGGAGCCTTCGAGTTACCCTCGAATACGGTCGCCAACTTTACTTACTTTATAATAAAAATCAAACCTTGTTTAATTGTCATTATAAATTTATTTCGGCGATGACTTCTCTCGTTTAATTTGAAGTTGAAAAGAGCAAATATGGATTACAGTCTACATATATGTACGTATGACCCCCCCCCCCAAAAAAAAACAAAAACAAACATATATAAATTTAAATTCTTAGGCGAAAGTAAAGGGTGTTAAAAAAGTATTGGAAAAATTAAGAAACCAGAAAAAGTGTGTTCTTGTAAATGGTTAATTTAATCCTAATTTGAACATATGCTAGATTTTTCGTAGTTGGTGGAACTTTTTTTTAATTATGTAAGCTTGTAAACTAAACTATTATCTTCATATATTTTTCTGTTTACTCCTTTTACATGTGTTAAATCCCTAAGTTAATGGGACCATCATCCTCCTCCTAAAAAATGAAATCTTTCGACGCTTTTAACTCACTCAAAATTTGTCAACCATTCCAGAAATTCAAAAACCCTAATTGCGAATTAATTTCTAAAGTTCCAAGAATCTCCTTCCCTACATAAACGCCCGTCATATAATACTAGTAATTGCTGACATGAATGCTATTATTTCCATTAAAAATCATCCAAAATCAATATATTTTTTAAAATTTTTATCTCGAGTAGGAACATCAGTGGCCCCAATTAGGATAACTTAAATCTAAATGTCTAAATTTAAACACAAGTTCGTTTCGTTCATTAAGCAGTAGCCTGTGATCCTTAAAATTATTTGCACTAATTATTTCATCGATACAGAAGTTACATCTGCTATTGAAGCTATCCGCAGTTGAAGACTGCCTGACTATTTTTCACTTTATTTGAGGGGTTAGCCCCTGATCTTTAAGGTTCCAAAATTGATGGAGCTGTTTGGTTTCTAAGTCGCGGATTAGTGATAGAATGTTTGTGGTTATACAGTTCTTGTTTCCAATTCCCAGCGGAGATATCTATATAAATCCTCTCTCCATCATTATAATGTTCCATGGGGAAAATGCACGCTCGTTATACGACGTCTTTCGAGTTTCATCGCCCGCCCAAGAGGCATTCCCCATTTCTTCTACGGTTATGTGCACCTAATCGAGTCCCCCACTTTTCCAATTCAATTCGTCTGTGGGATTTGAGAGGCTTGATGGTCACGGGCAAAGGGTAAGGCTGTGTTGCCATTTGAATATCTGACTCCATATTTTCGTTATATTACGTTGGTTAGTCGGTGTAATGCCTTGCTCAAGAAAGTCCCGAAAAGAATTATACGAAGGAAAAGACAGCAACAGATAAGAGACGAAGACGTTTCTTTTATATTTTCCTTTATTTACTGGGTTCAACAAGCATTCCATGTATGCGGGAGTTTTTCCTGAATACATTGAAATAGTGAATCCTCCAGTTAAGGTGTCAAAAATACGTTAAACGTTTTCATGCATGTATGTGTCTGCATTTGGTATTTCGGGCTTCCATTAGTTTCCTTTTGGAAGTTTGTCAAAGTCCGGTAAGAGTTAATTTATAGTTCAGTTGTGGACCTTGTATATTTCAGCATAATGCTGACCGAGAGAGAGAGCTGCTACTGGATGAAAGGGGCTAACCAACGCTACGTCCAAGACGTATGCGGGGTGCCCAGACACCCAGGCAACGATGTTATCAAAACGCTGGTCACTGCCTGAGAGAGAAAGAAAATGTTCCCCTTTGTCAAGAGAATGCTTTTTTTCTTTTACGCATGCGTCATCCCCATTTCCTGTCAGGTACCTCTAGGAGTTTCTGCAAATTTAAGTTTTCCTTTTTTTTTTAAATTCAATTTTAAATTTTATTTATTTATTTATTCGTTCCCTACACTTCTAATAACCTCCTTTTATATCAAGAAAGTCAACTATCTTTAAGTTTGAGGCTATATTTTCTAGTCCTAGTAATTTAAATACCCTAATAATATTCTGTATTTTAGAGGTCTTGGGGCCGTTACTATCCAGTATGAAGATAATTCCGTCATATCGGTTAAGCCCCATCTGCTCTAAGTGGACAATACCACCCAACGTGTCTAAGATATAAATCCCTATTAAATCAGCTACCTGGGCCGAGACGTAAGCGCCCATGGGTATGTCACCCAAGTTCTATGATTATTGGCTTGAATAGATTTCCTACATGCTAGAATAATTTCTATTTCTCCTCAGCGATATCCGTATGTATATTCCCTAGCGTAGTTAAGGCTTTTTAGTAAAACTTCTCTAGTAATGGACGGGTAAAACTCTATGATATCGAATTCCTAATGTTTTTAAACCAATCGATAGTATCTAGATAGTTTTTCACCGGTTATATTTATATTTATCCTAGACGTAATTCTTTGCATCAAATCCTTAGATATTAAACCTTGTTCAATCTTAGAGAGGTTAATTAGTCTGGCCTGTTTCCTATCTTGGAAGTTATGCTTAGGGTTCTTTAATAAAATGTAAGCACGTTTTCCTTTCAGTTACCCTAACCGATCCATAATTTGTAGTTTACTCGCGAATTTAGTTGTATTTCTGTTGATTAGTGCCGGGTGTTGTTATGGTCAATTCTATCGGATTCCGTGACTTTATTAAGAATTTGTTCATATTCATATGGGCTAACTTGGTATATATTCTTGGATTAGGGAATATATAACAATAGCCATACATCGAGTACTCCCATAGATTTGTATGAAATTCCTCATATATTCTATACGCGAATAATCCACACCCATTGTCTTCGGACGCTGACTGGATATTACTGATATATAAGAAAGGAAAGTCAGTTTTGAAAATCATATTGACGTGCTCCCGTTCGAAGATTAGGGTTATCAGGGTGCAAATGAATTTATGACTCAAAACAGATGTACTTTAAAGGAAGAGAAGCGTGATAATTTATGGATTGCAATTACATTTTCTTTTGGATGATACGTAAACGCTCATAAGGATCTAAAATTGCGAAATTAACTATCATCAACTCAGCAAAATAATGAAAAACATCCAGAAACTTTTACGAACAAAACTTGTTTTTTGTTTTTTAAACGAATTTTAGATGTATGTATGTGTGTGTGTGTGTCTGTGTGCGTGCACGCGCGCGTGTGTTTCTGTGTGAGAGAACCATAAGAAGTTTCTTGCTGGCTCAAAATCAATCACAAGAGATGATAAGAACTGTTGAAGGTGACTCACCTATGACTAGAATAATGGACTTACCCAAAGGGTATATTAATCAAGGACTAAGCCGATAGAGCGGGAGTAGCGGCTGTAGTAAGGCAGACTAAAAGTTTTTGATTTTTTGTCTGAGTTTTTTGCTACTTGTGAAAAGTGAGTTATTATTATTGTTACATTTGTTAAAATTTGTTATTGCATATTTGTTATTATTGTTAAAGCTTCGTGACCCCCCTCAAACTATTGTTGTTTGTTTGTGAGGAGGGTCAAACCGCGACTCGATTTATTGTTTTATTTTAAAAAGAAAAACGACCGCCATTTTTTATCAAATCATTCATCGGTCTCTGTTTTAATTGACTTTTTATATATCATTCGCGTTCATCTCCCCCTAGCTGTGTTTCACAACTATGGGGGAGCCAAACAATATCAATTCTCCGCTGGACAATATTAATTCACAACTGGACATATTCGAAACACGACCCTCCCCAATGCGGGAAGAAGCTTTTGATTTGTCTACTTCTGCAAGCACGATATCACCGGCCCAAAAACCAAAGGAAACAGCAGTCTCTTGGTCTTCACATTGTGGGAATAAAAATCCCCTTGTGACTACGCAAGAGACAGGGTCGAAAAGTACGAACAATATTTCAAAGATGGAGAAATTCTCCCAATAAGAGAACTCGTGGAGGCGGTCGAGCCTAAGACCCTGTCCTTCGTAGTTACCGACATAAAGACCAAGAGACTAGCAGGAATAAAAAAGGAGACTTTTGAGGACCTGCTAAAAACGGCAAACATCCCAGGGAAGTACTTTTACCGCAGAAGCTTCGCAACCTGGGATGTTTTGCTTCCCTCAGAAGAAGCAGCGAAAAAACTAGCCGGTGGTAATATTACAACGCGCTTCTTCCGGCTACAACTGGAATATCGAGGCAAGAGACGAATACGGGTCACCGTATGCAATGTATCAATGCAACTAAGTGGTGACGTCCTCGCCGCCTATCTAAGTATATATGGCGGCGTGGAATAAGTCACACAGGTGACATCAACCCGAGGAACCGCCTACGGTGACTACGTCTTCGTCATGTGCCTCAATAGGGGAGGGTTCAATAACATCCCGCACAAAATTAAATATAGAGACACAACGATGACTGTGATAGTCGAGGGCAGAAAACCACTATGCTGGTCATGTAATAAGATCGGCCACTTCTCCAAAAACTGCCCTCAGAAAATGACCACCACAACAACAACAACAACGACTACTACCACTAATGTTACTACTCCTTCACCTGTCATCACAATAACAGCACCAATTGAAACAAGTGAAAACAACAAAGACAACCTCAATAAAAAAGACGACGAAGGATGGACCCAGGTGACCAAAAAAAAAAGGGAAAAAAACTCCTATGAAAAAGCCATCAACAACGGAAAACAAAGTAAATTCATCAGCTGATCCAACAACCGTTACTAATATCTCTACTGCTACTACTTCTACATCGACCATTAGTACGAAACAATCATCATCAGCATCAACAACTGCAAGAGAACAATCATTGACAACAATAGAACCAATGGACATGTCAATAAATCTCAAAAGAAGAAGGGATAGTGAAGATTCCCCAACGAAAGAGGGGGAGAAAAACACCCCAAAAAACCAGCACAAAAAACACCCCCCATACCTCAACCTAAGGGGGACAAAACAACAGCAGTCCCAAATCAACGACCAGCACAATTGATCCCACCCCCACAAAAACCAAAAACTACCCCAGTCACTTCAATTGAAATACCACTACCCCCCTCTCTTTCACCAATTACAACCCCAAAAATACTTACAAGGTCACATTCGGCGACCAGACTTTCACCCTCTCCACAAACACCGTCAACATCAACAGCATCAACATCATCAACAATACATAAAGCAAGAGCACGCTCGGCTTCTACGGAAGCCCGGCGTGCTATAAATGCATTTTACTTTTGTGAAGACACATTCGAAAATCCACACCTAGATCGCCTATTAAAACAAACATTGAAACCATTACGTTCACTTAAAAAGATTGACGAAAAGGACATAACTAACCCGTATCTGTTCAAGGACGCACCTATGTTGACCACATTCGTCCGTTCGGCTGGCAACCGGACTAAAGAACTGTGGCACTTCATTGACGAGGCCAGCCGGACGGACGTAATGCTTGCCGATGTAAAAAATACCATGCTTAAAAAAGTGCCTCCCTTTTGTTCGGGCAGGGTCCCGATTTTAGTTCACCCGTCATTTTATAGGTCCCTAAAACTGAGGTACCCCATGGATGTCGGAGGAATTAGCAGGGACGACCGAGTGAGTACTGAGCTCGGCACCGGTTCCCTGCGTCAGGCCGTCGGCATCCTCACCCCGAAGGATTTCCGGCCCATAGTCGCCAGTGAGTAAGGTAAGTGGGATTGATGGCTCTAAACCTTGCTACTTTGAATGTGAGGGGATTGAGGGATCCGGGCAAGTGTACGCGCTTGCTTGGTGAACTTAAAACTCTCGGTGTAGATGTTGTTGCAGTGCAGGAAACCCATTTCACTTGCGGTGCCGACTGTCATGTGCTGGAAAGCGATTTTAACGTTTTCTCAGCATACGGCAGCCGTACCAGCGTTGGGGTTTCTTTGCTAGTTGGACGCAGCCTTGATGCTGATGTTGACGTTGTTTTTGCAGGTGACGGGGGCCGACTGGTTGTGGCCGATGTTGCCGTGAAAAGTTTCAAGTTTCGTCTGGTTGCGGTTTATGCGCCCAATATCGTTGTGGAGAGGGTTTCCTTTTTTCGTCGGTTGGCGCCGTTCCTGGACGATACGAAGCGGCTAGTTTTAATGGGTGATTGGAATGCGATCCTTGATCCCAAGATAGATAAGGTCGGTCGGGGAGCTAGTCGTGCGGGAAGGTGTGAGAGCAGCCTTGTCGGCTTCGTGACTCGTCACGGTCTCGTCGACAGGTTTCGTCTTGATCACCCAGGGCGGGAGATGTGGACGTGGCTAGATAGCTCGCCCTCTGCCAAAGTAGGTTCCTACTTGGACAGAGTGTTAGTGAGACGAGCTGACATTGACTTTGTTAGTTGTCCCACGTTCCACCTGATAGCGTGGACTGACCATAAACTTGTTAGAGTCAGTCTACGGTTAGCAAATAGGCCTAGTCTAGCCGGCTACTGGAAGTTCAAGACCTCCTTACTGGAGATACGGGACTTCCGGGATCGGCTGGAATCCCTAATTCAGCGGGCGTTAGTGGGGGCGGTTACCGGGAATAGGTGGTGGGGATCTCTTAAACATAGGATTAGAGATTTAGCTACCAAGTACGGTCGCCAGCTCAACTTAGATAGGACCAAGGAAGCGAAATCTATAGACGATAGAATTTCCCGGGCGGTGGCAGAGGGGGGACTCCCTAAACGTAGAGCTAGCAAAGGGGGACGTTGAGCGCGAGAGTAGCGAGCGCTACAAGGGATACGTAGTTAGATCTAGGTTAAAGAGAGTTCTCAACGAAGCTGTGAAAACGAACGCGACTGCGCGTGAAGAAGAAGTGCGAAGGTTCCCCGATCGGTATATCGTTTCTGTCAAGGCCCCGGATGGGCGACTGCTGCGATCGGGTCGCGAGATTCGTGACGCCTTTCGAGCGCACTTTCGGGATCGCTTTGCCCGCTGTACTGATCTCCCGCTCCGGGAGTTTCGTAGCTATCTTGCCGACTTCCCCCGCCTTGGGGTGGCTGAAGCGGCTAGCTGCGAGGGTGTGGTTACTGAATGCGAAGTCCGTGACGCGTTGAAGCAGGTCGGCCTCAACAAGTCGCCGGGACTTGATGGTTTGCCCTACGAAGTGTACTTGAGGATGTCGCACATGTTTGTGCCTATTCTGACGGATATGTTCAACCATTGGTTCGCCCAGGGAGCCATCCCTGGTAGCGTTACCAAGGGCGTGATCACATTGCTGAAGAAAGGTGGCAGGCATGTTTGAGAGGGTTTAGATGACTACAGGCCCATAACTCTGCTTAACACAGAGTTAAAGATTTTGGCTCGGGTCTTAGCGAATCGTTTACAGCTTGTCATTAGCGATCTGATCGGCTCTGAGCAGACCTTTGCTGTGAAGGGAAGATCGATCCAGGACAACCTGCACTTGATTCGCGAGGTCCTAGAGGGGATAGAAGACGGCACCAAGGCCGCGCTGATCAGTTTAGATCAGTCCAAGGCCTTCGATAGGGTTGACCATCGGTTTTTGGCGACTGTTTTGGAGACTGCCGGATTCAAACCGGAGTTCCGCAGATGGATTAGCATGATGTACCACAACCCTCAGGCAGTGGTGCAGGTGAACGGAAGGCGTTCGAGGGTGTTCGCGGTCGAGTGTTCGGTCCGGCAGGGCTGCCCGTTGTCTCCTCTTCTCTATGTCCTAGCTTTGGAGCCCCTGCTCCGTAGGCTTAGGGATAGGACGACAAATCCGGCCCTGCGCGGTGTCCCTTTTGCTGGCCCTCTTACGGCAAGGGTTTCCGCGTTCGCCGATGATATCACAGTTTTTGTATCCCGCCGCCTGGATATAAAGGCTGTGAAGAAGGCGGTTAGCGAGTACGAGCGGATTGCAGGAGCCAAGGTCAATTTTGACAAAAGCGAAGGTTTGCGGCTCGGTGCTTGGAGGGGTAGCAATACTCTTCCAGGGCCCTTCCGCTGGAGTGACGGACCCGTCCGCATCCTCGGGGTGTGGTTCGGGCCCGACCTCCAACTGGAGCGAAATTGGTTGGAAATACAAGCCAAGGTGAATGCTCAGGTGGGAATCTGGCTTTCAAGGAGGTTGTCCTTAAAGGGCAGGGTGGAGGCGTGCGTCGTGTACGTCTTCCCCTTGACCCTTTACCGATTGGCTGTAATTCCTCTGCTTAAGGTACATCGGTTGGCGCTGCAACGATCCCTTTCCAGATTGCTCTGGGCAGGTGCAAGGCCGATGGTCCGTAGGCAGGTCTGTATCCAACGTCCACGCAACGGGGGTCTAGGTATGCCTGATCTGGAGAGCCACTGGCTTGCTGAAAGACTTGCATACTTGGGCAGAGCCTTGATGGGGGACGCAGTGTGGAGACTGAAGGCGAGTCGGACTTTTCCTCGCCTAAAGTCAGACCCAAAGGCTGAAGGTCGACGTAGGCCTTTGGGCGAAACACTGTTTGTCCACGAGTGCCGAACGGCCCTTCGTAACCTTCTTGGGTCCAGTGACCTTTCACGGCCTCGAAAAGAATTATATCGGGAGCTAGTGGTGGGTTCCGCTTCTGATCCTCTCAGCGAGCGGCGTGGCTGGACGACGGAGGAGATTCGCTCTCATTGGAATTGGGCGCCAGGATCGAGCTTCTTGAACAACTCCGAGTTCTCGCTCACCTGGCGACTTGTTCGAAATGCGTTACCCCTTGTCGGCTTGAACTACAAAACGGGCCTGGCAGACATGCCCGATTGCGCTCGCTGCGCCAGTTGTTTGGAAGAAACGACTGAGCACGCCTTCTACTACTGCGAGCGAGTTCGCCCGTTTTGGGATCACGTCGGCGCGTGAATGGCTCGCATCGAACCCAAACAGCTCGTGCTGCTCGACGTTGGTTACGTCGTGGACAACGTTCTTCCTCCGTATCAGGGTGAGAAGCGTGTGGTGTTTCTCGCGATCCTAGCTGTAGCTAGAATGGTGATTTGGACGACGCGAAACAAGGGATTGTATGACGATGCAAACTTTTCTCATCGTGATCTGGTTTTGTATTTTCGGCATCAGCTGAGGGTCAAAATCAGATGCGATAGAAAACGCTTGGATCGCATAACATTCAGCAAAAGGTGGGTGCATGCAGCGAGCCTGGTCGTGCGAAAGGGGGCAACGTTGGAGTCATCCTTCCCTCCTCTGCCGGCTCATGGCGTCTACGGTACGGGTCCTTAGGGACCCCACCCCTGGTAAGTAGGATTGTTTTTTCCCCTTGAAACCTAGTTAGCAGTATGTTTGTGAGTCATTGTCCCCGTCATCTAGCCGTTAGTTCTCAAGATCTTCCCCATCCCCATTATTTTTGTACCTCAACCCGTATCCCAGTCCGTTTTTTATTGAAGATCTTGAACATTCATATGTATAAAAATCATACTACCTGGTCGTATCCACCCATACCACGCCCAAGCCCTTATTTCTTTGACCCCTGTAGATTAGGATTCCTGCCCCACCTAGGGTAGGTCCGGCTTGTTTCCGGTTTTTTCGCGCCGGAAAACAGTCGGCCTCCAATTTTTATAGACGGGGGGATGGGAGGGCAACCAAACGGGGGATTTTTCCTTTGTTTTTGTATATATTTCGGGGTTTTTTCTCCCATTCCCATCACATTCATTGTAAATAAATCATACTTATAAATAAAAATCATTCATCAATCTTGGGATTTTAAGTAGGACTTCTTCATAGAGCAAATGTGGTATTTTAGTGATTGCTGCGCATATGGCGATGGATGAATGGTTATATATTGTACTGCTGAATGGGTCGGCAAATGTGGCTAGCTAGGTGTCCTTAGAATATATAGAAAAGAATGACCGCTCCCTTCCCCTCCCCCAAAACCTCAAGGCCTTGTGCCTTCTGTGTAATACACGCAGAAATAAAAGCAGCTGCAGGAAGCACCTTACCTGTCTTCGTGTACGTTGAACCAAGGAAACCCTCCTCAGATACTTGGATATATTTGTGTGGCACCTTATATCTCCGTGTTGAGTTATTTATTTATTGATCCCTAATAATCGGTCATAACAAGAACATCAGAAAACAGGTTTTCGGGAAAAGAAATCAAACTCTTACTCAAGGTACAAAGTGCTGACAGAAATGATGATGTACCAAGAGTGACAATGACTGAACAGTGTTTATAATTTCCGGAGTTTGTGCCAAAAGTAATCAAGGACACACTTCCCTTTGTCCAGAGCAATATAAACAAAGGTAAAACTATTTTGCTAAGTGATTTTGCTTAATTAAAATAGGTTTGAACCAGGAAGAAATGATTCGGAAAGCTATTTGATATCTGATTAAAAAACATTGCCTTCACAATTTGTCGTTGTTTATCGAATATTGCTTACATCCACACACAAACGTACATGTACACATATATCTGTATAGATTAAACAGCGATGGTAGAGGAATGATTAATTCACAAAGAATAAATAAAGATATCTATCTTTCTCTCTTTCATTTGAATGATAAAATACCAACATCAATTAACGAATGAATATGCTACGTTACTTGATCATTTTTCATTACCTCTTTTGTAACATTTTATCTCTTTTAAGAACTTATAAAAAGTCTTCAGAACAACTTTTCATAAAATCCTTTATTTCTGACGATTATCTAAGGCTGAAAATATTTGAGAACAATTAGAAATGAAAAAGTTAACAACTATAAAGAATAATTTATGT
The DNA here is from genome assembly GCA_963585895.1 of Sepioteuthis lessoniana. NCBI lineage: Eukaryota > Metazoa > Mollusca > Cephalopoda > Myopsida > Loliginidae > Sepioteuthis > Sepioteuthis lessoniana. The sequence continues at coordinate 25,000,983 of OY757924.1, forward strand.
TTGACTAATTACTTTTGTTCATCTTATATATATATATATATATATATATATGGATGTGGCTGAGGACAACCAATCCCCACGAGACACCACACGCGAATACACGCCTCGGGCAGGCTTATACCTACACCAGGAGAAAACTGTTTAAGATATATATATATATATATATATATATATATATATATATATATATATATATGAGATAGAGATGGTATTTTACGTATTTCTGATAGAATTAACTTATTCATTGCATAACAAGTCCATGCGGAAATTAGTAAAGCATTAGAAAATATCATTTTCAAATCTATTTCCCTTATTTTCATCACAGTCCGTACTTATACAACAATAAGCATTGAAAAGCACTGAGAAGTCAGTAGCAGGATGCAAAATTAAAAGAATGTTTTAAAATCTCTGAGAGAGATTGTTATTTGCAACAATCCCCGACAGGGATTTTTTACCGACTATTTCTAAAAGTTTTACTCCATTGCTAGCGGAGGGTTTCCGTTGCATTAGCCTTCGGAAGTGTTTAAGAAGACGTCTAATAGAATATACACACAAACAAGAAAAGATTTTTTTGCGCAAATAGATAGAACATACATCATAACTAGACAGCATGTGATTCTGACAAAGAAAACAGAGAAGGGGTATAGATAAGAGGGAGAAAGGAAGAGATGGAATCTGAAAGAATTCTGAATAAAACTAAAACTCAAAACAACGAAAATAAGAAGTCGACAATTTAATTTAAGGATAAAAATAACAAATAAATAAATAAATAAAGATCGAAAAAACTAAGCAAACAAACAAGACAAACGAAAAAGAGTGAAAAATAAATAAACAAAAACAATTAAAAGAAGAATTAAAGTTAATTTTTTTTAGAATTAGATGAAAAAACCGGAACAATTTGAAGGAAACAAATACAGAATAAAGAGGAAATTATCAAGAAATGATAGATAAAAAGAAATAACTTTAGAAGGACGGGGAAAATCATGATTAAAATGTTAGAAAGCATAAAAGATCAGCAACAATATACATACGTGCATATATCATCATCATCATCATGTCGTGCCGCAAGCACTGATATCCCTGACCCTCTCTCGTTACTTCTCCCTATCGTTCTTCGCCTCTGGCAGGTCTTTAGGGCTACATCCCGTATCCTCACATAGCTGCTGTATGTATGTTCGAGCTGGTCGTAACTGCTTTTGCCCGGTCATATGTGGGGGTCCATAGGAGTACATCACTTATGAGTTCGTCCCTGCTTCTCCAGCAGTGTCCTGCATGTCTGGTTCATCTAACTTGGATAGTTTTCGTGATGGGAGGCAGGTGGCCATATAGTTGGTGCCTTGTGGGGTGTTGCCGCCAGGACTTGTTCAATATTGCTCGCAGCATTCTTGTGTAATTGCCGTCTACCTTCTTCTCCAGCCGTTTAGTTAGCGTCCAAGTAGTGCATCCATACAGCAGTATCGATACGACCGCTGCCTGGAAGAAACTGCGTTTCATTTTATCGGTTAGGTCTGATTTCCATTTGATCGATAGCCTATCGATAGCTGTCCATGCCTTCGTTAGCCGTGTCTCGATGTCTTTTTCGGTTGATGAGACTCTGCTTCCTAAGTAGATGAATTTGTCTACCAGTTTCAGAGAGGTTCCGTCTTGTGTGGAGATGTCACCTGTTTGATTATAGCACATATATTCAGTTTTGTGTGCATTGACATGGAGGCCAATGCCTGCAGCGGCTCGTCCCAAACTATGCAGTAGTGTTTCGGCTCGGTTGTGTGTATTTGCCAGTATCGCTATGTCATCGGCGTAGTCGGCGTCGGTAATTGTTTTTGCGGGGTACCTTCTGCTTCTTTGTCAGCTCGAAGCCGTTCTCTCTGATTTTATCGATGTTATAAGCACGTAGTCTAGACAGATGATAAAGAGGTATGGGGCTAGCGTGTTCCCTTGTAGTACTCTTGCTACAGTGTCTCCATCCGGTGAACGTACTTTCACTTTGGTGTTTCTATAGCGAATCATTATTGCTGCTACGGTTTCTTTTGGTAGGCCGTATGCTAGTAGGATTTGTTCCATCTTTCCTCTTTGAATGGAGTCGAAGGCCTTGGTAAAGTCGACAAATAGTAATGTCGCCTGTAGATTTTTTGCCCGTACGCCTTCAAGGATTCTACGGATGGTCAATATTTGTGAGGTCGTCGATCTATATCTTCGGAAACCATTTTGGTTTTTCCTAAGAATGTTGTCGATTTTGGGTTCTATGCGGTTTCGTAGTAGGGCATAGTAAATTTTGGCTGCTACGGATGTAAGTGTTATACCTCGGTAGTTCTTGGCTAATCCGAAGTCACTCTTTTTAGGGAAGGGCAGGATGCATCCCTTCATCCATCAGTCTATCGGATTTTGATTATATACTGCGTTGCAGTGTCGGAGCAGTATGTCGTCGAATTGTCTGGTCTTCCATATTTCTGGGGAATCTCGTCCAGCCTAGCAGCTTTCCTATTTTTAATTTTTCTAAGAACCGAGTCGAGTTCTTCTTGAGTGAACGGTCCTAGTTTAATGTCCAATTGCTTACTAATAATTCTGGTGATTGTTCATGCGTAACTTTCGGTAGGTTTCCTAGTAGATTTTCGAAATGCTGTTTCCACAGTTTTATTCTTTCCTGTTGGTTTGCAGCTTTCAATTTTGCTTTGGCTGTGCTCTTCCTTCTCCTCACTTCATTTATTGTTTGCCAGGCTATCTTAGATTGCCTATCTTCCACCGAGTCTCTAATCTTATCTATCTGATTTTCTATGTATTCTGTCTGTTCCTTTAGATATATGCCTGCTAATTGATATTGTGCCGTTTTTAGTTTTCGGGCATTTGTGTTTGTTGGGTTCTTCCGATAGTTTTTCGAGACTGTTTTCACGTGTGCACATTTTTCTCTCACCGCTAACGTTTCCCATGGGACTCTATATTTAGTTCTAGGTTTTGTTGGAATACACTTCGCTGCCGCCTCGAGGTGAGCGTTGACGAAATTCTCATATTCGTCATTTGGGGAACTTTTTCTCTCTTCTCTGGTAGTGTCTCGTATCTGTTTCTCAATTCTAATACATATTTATCTCTAATATCTATGTTGTTGAGAAGGGCCCAATCATAGTGTTTGGTGGTCGCTGTTCGTGTGGCGTTTTTTCGTAGGCTTAGTCGAATTTTTCCGTGACTCTTCGGTGATCGGAGGACACACCCTCGAAAGAGGAATATGCCTCGCAATTCATTGCGCTATTTTACCATTTCTTGTTTATAAAGACATAGTCTATCTGTGCTTTACTATTGTTCGCGTATGTGTAGGTCCATAATTTTCCCTCCCTTTTTTTGATAGTTTGTATTGAGGCATGTTAATCTATTTTCTATCATGAAATCAGTTAGATGTTGTCCATTCCTCTTTGACGTGTTGTGTAGTCTGTATTTGTTGTTTCCGTTTTTCCCGATTTGGGCATTCATATCTCCGCCATTGACTTGCATGTTGTGTTTCGTAATGCTACGCACTAGAGAGGATAGCTCATCGTTGAAGGCGACTTGTTCCGTTTCTTCACTAACATTGGTAAACCCTACCAATGTTAGTGAAGAAACTGAACTAGTAGCAGGAGATGATTGTTGCTCTGGGGTTGCCATTAAACGTAGCTGCCATCATCCAAGTTTGTAATCTCTTAATGCTATTAAGTGTTTTTAACGCTCTAGGTCCTATAAGCATTCTTACCCTCCTACTGTGGCATTGACAAAGTTTTTCTATACTGATACAGTGGCTAGCGTCCATCCATTGCCAATTTCGTGATATTTGATGTCTTCGGTGTGCGTGTATCTGTGTTCTTGTATGCATATTATGTCTATCTTATATTCTACGGCCGATGCAGTCAGCTCTGGTAGTTGACCTATTCTATTTAAGGTTCTAACGTTAAATGTCGCTATTTGTATTGTTTGTTTGCATCCTGGACGTGTGAGTTTTGCGGCCTCGTCAGTTCGATCGGGGAACTACTGCTGGTCATCTATAAGAGTGGCTTCTGTAGATGAGAATAAAAACAGCCATCGAAAGATAACCATGACCCACACTCAAACCACATATATAAACTGCATCACTCTTCGCGCGGGTAAAAAAGGGGCGCGTCCTGCTGAGTTTGGAGCCCTGGCCTCAGTGTTCAAAAAATCAGCTACAACAAAAACTACAAAAATGCAAACAAACAAAACGTGCATATATATATATATATATATATATATATATATATATAACAGAATAAAGAATCAGTAATAGAAAATAAAACAAAAATAAATAAACTTTGACAAATGCAATAAAGAATTTGCATAAATTGGTTGGTGAATTTCGGCTAAGAATCTTAAAGAATCTCAAACTTGTTTTACTCCCCGTTTTTCAACTAATATATTTTTGTTTCAGCCTGACAGCTAAATTTTAGCTGTAAATATTTTTCTGTTTACTATATGGGGGAAATTAAATAATACGCCATCAGGCACAAACGATTCGGGCCCCGTTTAAATTCTATACGCCCCTTGAAAAATGCATGGACACAACTGTTTTCACTCTCCCTGAGTCATACCTAAAGAAGTAGAGCAAACAATTTGTTTGTTTGTTTGTAGGTAATGCTAAATCCATTTTTTATGCAAATAAACATTTCTATTTCAAATAATTCAGTTTAGCAAAAGTACACAGTTTAATTCTAAAAAAACATTTCTATTTCAAGCTTTTCAGTTTAGTCTAACAGTTTTATTTCAACCAATTCAGTTTAGTATAAGTATATTTTTTGTTTACACACAGTTAGATGTCAAAACAGTTCTATTTCAAACAATTCAGTTTAGCCTACAAAACAGTTCCATTTCAAACAATTCAGTTTAGCATAAGCGCGCAGTTAAAATGTCAAAACAGTCCTGTTTCAAGCAATTCGATTTAGCATAAGTACACAGTTTAGTTCTATTTGACTCATAGATAGGAGCCTATTAGGTGCTACCATTCCAGGCTACTGTGGACCTAAGAGCGATGGCAATGAAGGGGTACTCCGCATTCCCAAAAGCTCCAGCAGTACTGGAACCTCACTCATAGATTGTTTAATGTCATATATAGGACACTTGTTGGGGAGGTCTTACCCCTCTGCCGAAAAGCAGTCGGTATTTTCTACGGGCCCATCCGACTGGGCAATAGAGCAAACTTAGATTTCTTGGTGGGGAAACAGTTCTAGGAGAAAAGCCATGTTTGTATTCAAGCCCCTCCTTGTCAACATATCATGACAGAGCTTATTAGAGTCAGGCTCATTATTCTCTAGATTCTAAATCCAGTGAGAAAAATCTGGTTTCTGCAGTGGACTAAGAAAAATGCTTATGCAATGATTTATTCGTAGTTAAAGCAGTTTTGTATTCATCTGTTTCCCATTTCAGTTGATTAACCCAATTAATAAGTCAGAATGTTAAATGCTAAATTTAAAGGTAGGCATGAAGATTCTTACTCTAAGACTACAAGCACAAGCAAGACTACAATGTGTGAAGATTAGCTGAGGAAATATGAAGAAATAAAACAGATGTAAAGAAATTAAGTGAGTGATAAATTCAAATGGATACAATTCTGTAATTTTATATTCATAATATTGTATACGTAATAAGCTACGATTAGGGTGCCACATAAGATCAATTTTCAAACAGAATATAGCTGGTTTGGATTCAGAGCTTTTCTTTCTTCTAGACCGGTTGCCTTACCAAAGCGTAAGAACCTAGTCTACCTGAATATCTACTCATTTCTGGGATGGAAGGGACAGATAAATTCATGCCTTTCCCAATGGCATTAGCTTCCTTGTACAGGATTTTTAAACCTAGATAGCCGACTCTATTTCTTACGACAATAGCCATTATGCAAAGTAGGTGTGTGCGTGTGTTTGTGTTTAAGAAGACATTACGACAATCTAAAAGATACAAATAGTAACTATGAAGAAAAAGACCTACCAGAAGAATACTTACATGGATTCCTATTAGAAGTGAGATTAAGATTAACAAAAGATCCCACGATGGGTTTGATTAAAAACCAATCAAGTAGACAATTATCACTGTGATGTGAGTTTTAATAGATGGAATGGTTAGCAGGCTAATCTCGCAAAAAATAATTTTGATATTCAACTTTAAAGCAATATATCTCAGCATAGAATAAAATTTATTAATCAAAATAAGAACCTGCAGAATCTTTGCACTATAGTCTATAATAAATAAATCTAATTATTCCGGTAGCATCAAATGCAAGACTTCTGGAACAGATAAGTTCGTTGAAGATGTTTTGTGCTTATTAGTTTTTAAAAATCTTCTCTTGCAAGTTGTTGAGATACTTGCAAGAAAAATAATCGGTAAGAAAGAGATATAGTGTGTAAGCAGCGTGTGATAGTTCGTTCAATTTCTACATGGTCAGGAATGGCCCTCAATTGCTTGTCATCAATCGCAGAAGAGTGTCTGTGACCCATTTCATTTTTAGATATCTCGTCCCTGTTATGGAATTTTTGGAACTAATGTACGATCCATTGGTCAAATGCTTGGTTGATATTGTAAAAAAGTTTCTTCTGTTTGCATCCTATTTTGAAGTTGTACCGAAAAATCAATTGATTTTTTTTCAAAATCATTAATTTGACGGCCTAAAATTCAGCAAGAATACTAATGAAAACAAAACCATGAGCAGAAATAGGGAGAACAAAGTTTGCAATTTAAAATAGTATACAAACGTGATAGCTTCTGGTATTAACAAGTATTTGTATTTTTCTGAGATTACCTTAATTGTGGCCCTTTGCCATGAAATGAAAAGTTTAAAATGTATTAAAAACAATAAAAAGTTCAAGAGAAAAATCCATTCAAAGAAATTTGGAGGTATCGATATGTTAACATAGTTAGATCAAGTCTTGAAAATAAAGTCGAGCCAAAGGCGGAAATATGAGAAAGAGAAGAAATTAAAAAAGAAAGTTTACAAAATTTTACAGGAAAATAGTTTCAGATCAGTCAGAAGAGCAAAACATAACCTACGTCTATTGCAAAGTAAATAAATAGATAGAAAATATACAATACGTGAATTTAAGTTAAGGTTAGGTCAACCTCTATGTGTCAACAATTCTCTGAATAAAATTTCTTTTATAGGCACTTCTTTCCAAAGTACTTACCAGTAACGCCAAAAGCCTATTGGCCGAGTTTCTCATTCTCCAAACTCACAAAACCCCACTAAATACAGTGAAAATAAATGAATGGATAAATAAATAAATAAACCTAACCTCTCTCTTCTCTTTTCTCTTTCATCTGTTTCTTTTCTTTTTTTCGTTCTATTTTCTACCGCCTTTCATTCTTCTAAAATTGGGTGAGTAGTAACATTTAGGTGGGTAAAGAACACTTTTGTTCTCCTATCTTTCGTTGCTTTTCTTTTATTCCAATCAGAGCTATAATAAAAGAATTGGACTTGAGATGAGAGGCGTGTACAATGCCCAGGAAATGGAAAATGTCGACGTATTGCGCTGTTCGTATATAACATAAATTAGCACTACAAATATAACACACACACGCACAGAAAAAACCCCTGATGTTTGGGTGTATAGATGAAAGTGTATGTAAAACATGGATTCATTGTTATGTATGATATTTACATGATATTTTAGAGGATTTGTTTGTTTTTGTTTGTTAGGTTTTATGGCATATCAACCTTTATAGGTTATTTAACGCCAAATATATTTTATGTAAATAATCAGTTCTATTTAAAACTATTCAGTTTAGCATGAGTACACCGTCTAATTGTCAAAATTATTTCTATTTCAAACGATTCAAGCAGTTACATATAACAATTCAGTTTAGTGTAAGTACAGTTTCAATATCAAAAACAGTTAAATTTCAAAAAATTCAGTTTAGCATAAGCATGCAGTTTAAATGTAAGTACAGTTTAATTGTGAAAAACATTTCTATTTCGAGCTATTCAGTTTAGTCAAGCAGTTCTAATTCACCAAATTCAGTTTAGTATAAGTATAGATTTTGTTTACACACAGTTATAGGTCCAAACAGTTCTATGTTAAACAGTTCAGTTTAGTGTAAATACAGTTTCAATGTCAAAAAACAGTTCTATTTCAAATAATTGAGTTAAGCATAAGCACGCAGTTTAAATGTAAATACGGTTTTATTGTCAAAAGCATTTCTATTTCAAGCTATTCAGTTTAATCAAACAATCCAGTTTAGCACAAGTATGCCGTTAAGTCTATTTAAACCATAGATAGGGCCCTATCAGATGCTACCACACCGGGCCAGATTGGGCGGGGAAGCAATAGCAATGAAGGGGTGTTCAGTATTCTGCAAGGCCCCAGCATTACTGGGACCTCACCATCAGATTGTTTAGTGTCATATTCAGGACACTCGTAATATTTTAGATGAGACAAACATACGAGCTTTGATATATGTTTTACATTTATGTTGGTCCTTCCTAAGAGTAAAACAGCCAGTAAGGATCGAACTCGCTACACATAACAACAAAGAAATCGGGGTAACAGTCATTGTCATGGGAAATCAATTCGTTGAACCAATTTTAGATACTGGATCACACTGCTTGAGTTTTATTTCATGGTAATACCCATTGGAAATGCATGAATCCATTTTTCTCTGCTCACTGGGATTGGCGAATAGCGGTACAGCCTTCGTACAAAAACCGGTCTAAGATTAGAAAATCCACTGAATTCAAATCAACTATACACCATATCAAAATTGATCTTATGATAGAGGTGTTAGGTAAATAAATACATATGACAACTGGCCAATCAGCTAAAATTCCTAATCTTACTTAACAATAAGTATATATATATACGAATGCGAGTTTTGCCTATGATTAAAATGTCGCTCCGCCAAGGACTAAAATTATATATATATATATATATCTCAACACATTTATTTGCGCTTGCAAATATGCATACATGTTCATGTAATTTTCGCACACACATATAACTGTGTATGAGTGTGTCTGTGTGTTAACAAGAAGAGACGTGTATAGTGTAACGGTTACCTTCGTAGAAAATGGAATCTGTTACCCGTATTGAATCCTGGATGTGTCTGTTAGCGTTCCTTTTGAGCTAATGCTCTTAGAGAAAGCATGAATACTTGTGGAAACAACATTTCGAGAATTTACTCGGAAAACCCCCAAAAGTTACGCATGAACCAATCATGAAAATTATTAGTAATAAATAAGACATCAAACTAAGACAGTTTACGCAAGAAGCACTTGACTCAGTACTAAGAAAAATTAAAAAAAGGAAAGCAGCAGAAGTATGAAAGACTAAGGGATTCGACGACATATTGCTCTGATACTGTAATGCCGTATATAACCAAAACACAATTGACAGCTGAACAAAGGGATGCATCCTCCTCTTTTCTAAGAAGGGTGACCTCGGAATAGCCAAGAATTACCGAGGTATAATCTCGGCCAAGATATACAATGCTCTACTACGCAACCGCAGAGAACCCAAAATTGAGGAGATACTTAGGAAGAACCAAAATGGCTTTCGGAGAAATCGATCCTTGACATCCCAAATTTTGACTATCCATCGAATTCTAGAAGGCGTACGTGCAAAAAAAAAAAAAAAAAAAAAAATTGACGCAACAATATTTGTCGACTTCTCCAAGGCTTTTGACTTTATACACAGATGGAAGATGGAGCAAATACTACCCATCTACGGACTACCCAGTAAAACCATCGTAGCCATAAAAACACGAAAGTAAAAGTCCACTCCCTGGATCGAGACACAGACTACTTGTAGCATGTGTGCTGCAAGGAGACACATTAGCTCATACCTGTTTATCATCTGCCTTGACTACGTGCTTAGACGTCTATTGATATAATGAAAGATAACGTTTTCAAGCTGGAAAAGGAAAGAAGTTTAAGATACCTCGCACAAACTATTACGGACGCGGACAACGCCGATGACGTAGCGGTTCTGGCAAATACATCCGCCCAAGCCGAAAACCTGCTACAAAGTCTGGAACGAGCAGCTGCTGGAATAAGCCTCCATGCCAACGCAGACAATATTGAATACATGTGCATCAAAGGGGCGACATCTCCATACTAAATGGTAGTTCTCTGAAACTAGTGGACAATTTCACCTACCTAGGAAGCAGTGTCTCATAAACCGAGCGAAGGCATGGAAAGCTATCGGTCATATAAAATAAAACGAAGTTTTTCCAAGCTGAGGTCGTGTCGACACTACTATATGGATGCACTACATGGACGCTAAGTATACGTATGGAGAAAAAGCTTGACGGCAATTACACAAGAATGTTGCGAGCAATGTTGAACAAGTCTTGGAGGCAACACGCCACAAAAAAAGCAGCAATACGGCACTCATCACAAAAACTATTAAAGTTAGACGAACCAGACATGCGGGACATTGCTGGAGAAGTAAGGACGAACTCATGAGCAACATACTCAAGTGTAACCCTTCACATGGAGGAGCAAAGACAAATCGAGCAGCTAGAACCTATATACAACAGCACTGTACCGATACAGGATATAGCCTTGAGGATCTCCCGGGAGCGACAACGAAAGAGAAGGGATTATGAAATAGTAGTACTGGGTTCTTTAGCCTTGTCAAGAATACTCTGATTTCAAACTGGCTTTACCCCGCTTAAAGAGTGACCTTGTGTCACATCCTGCTCGTGGTTGAATGGTTGGGATAATACGCACAATTTGTTCACGAATTTGTGGACAAAATTTAAGTAAACAACAAACTTTCTCGTCTGCATATCTCGCTGCTATAGAAATTGTTAGGGTTTGGTTTCATTGTTTAATGGCACATCAATATTCATTGGTTATTTATTGTCAAAGCCATGCTTGTAGAATGAGAGTACGGATACTATTTAGCCCCTAACTGATGGAATAAGAGGGTCCATACCTTGCTTAAAGATATTAGTCCGAAAATGAACATAATAGCGCGACTGGGGTTTGAACTCGCTTACTACTATATCGCAACCACGAGGACTCTCCTAGGAGTAGAATTATTAAACAAAACATTCGAGTCAAATGCGAGAAAATCGCAGATCTGAATTTGTTGGTCGGGTTCATGTGAAATAACATTTGTAACACCAGGTCCAAATCGAGTTTGCTTTCTACTTTTCCAGCAAACTCAAAAGAACCAGTTTCAATGTCGTTCAAATTAGTGAGTCGAAACGCTCGGCTGGACAAAAATATCGCTTGCTTCTCGTGTTGATAGTTCTTAGCCAAAGAGATATACACTTTTATTTTTTTTCGTGTTTTTCAATAGCCTGTCTTTACTGCAGTGTATACCCAACTTAGTATTTTCTAAGCTTAGTCGGGCATAAGGCTAAAAGGAGTGAGCCCCAAAAAGCTTTGTTGCACCAACTGAAGGAGGAATACAGCGTTTCTCTACAGGAAAATTGTCAGATTAATCGACTGGGAACTCAGATGTAAATTTGGTAAAGTGGAAAAAGCTACATACTGTATGCTTTAAAAAAGATGAATATATTAGCACTACAAGTGATTGTGTTAACTCAACTCTTCTGTCAGAAGATTATTTTAAAGCAGAGTACAGCTAATTTGGATTTAGTACTGTTCTTCTCTTAGCAAAAGAACACTATCTGCCCTACTGTTTATTCACAAATAGGAGAAATGGATTAATGTCACGAAGTGAAGCGCAATCGACTTGGTCCAGGATTTGAACTTGTCTACCTACCGTTTACTGAGATTCAACTAAAGATTAAATCAAACTACTTGCGTATAAGACAATTTGCAGCAACTATTTTTTACACGAATAGTTTATACTCATAAATATATTTTCTATTAACTTATTGTTTTATAATAACACACACTGTTATATAGTTTCAAGTCTTTCTATCTGATACAAATAATTTGTGCACAGTTGTAAGGTTTCTGGTAATCCTATCTAAGACGAAGAATTTTCAAACAAATTCATTTGCACCATAGATAGGTTCATAACGAGTACAAACACTCTAGCTTGGCGTGTCAACGAAAGTATACTCAACAATGTCAAGTGCTCCAGAACTAGAGCTTCATAAATGCAGTTTAGTGTCATACTCAGAACACTCTTCTAGTGGAGGACTCTTACCTCTCTTCTGTAAGCATATTCTAAGTCTCACGAACAAGGCGAGAACAAGAAGGATAATAATAGTTAAGATTATTTATGACTGAAAGAAATTCGTTTAAAAATGTTGTCTTATTTAAGATTTTTTCGATATTTTATAGTTTTTTTTTAAATACTTGTTATGATAATTAGATGATAATTATTTCGGTATCATATTCTTTATGACTGTTCCATCTTTGTAGTTTCTTTGCAGTTGGTTGGTTTTATGGCATATCAAACCTTGTGGGATATTTTATGCCAAATACTGCTTATTCATATATAAATAGATATGATTTGTAAACGTATAGTTTGTAGATAACTTTTTAAAACAAACTGCATCTCATTTGTTTGCTTGCAGTTAAGTATTTCAAACTCTAATAATTCTATTAAATATCAATTATTTGTTCGCCCACGCTAAAATAGTTTAAGGAATTGCTATTTAAAAGCAATAGTTTTATTTTCGAACTGTTTAATAGTTTTGAGTATAGCAATGTAACGCTTACAATTCTATTTAACATCAATCATTTTTTGTCCATAGATAAATTGTTTAACAATCCTATTTGACCCATAGGTGGGACCCGAACATAAACAAACTCTCTGGGTCATAGTGAATCAAGGAATAATAGTGACGAAGAGATACTCCACATTCTCCAGAGTTCCAGGACTGAAGCCTCACCATCAGATAGTTTAATGTCACATAAGGACATTTAGGACACTGCAGAGATGCAGTCGGCAAATTCTTCAGCCTCAAACGACAGGGTGAACATTTGGATTACTGGAGAATATGTTTATTAAATGGCCCTTGTCATTATTTATGCGAGTTGTTTTCTTTAAGTTTGGTTTATTTTAAATTAACAACATAATTTGGTATACTGCCATTCATTAATGTTCATTTCATGTAATAAATTCTTTGTAGAATAGTAGGATAATCACAAGATTATGAAACTTGAAGTTCTAAATTAGATTACTTTTATTATTTTTATTGCTAACAATATTATGACTATATAGGATCAACAAAAGTTTTGCATTGAGTATAGTTCTAAATTCTATAGTTAGCTCTGCTGTTTTACTTTTTAAACTGATATACTTTTTAGTTTCTAATCAAATAGAATATATATATATATATATATATATATATATATATATATATATATGTGTGTGTGTGTGTGTGTGTGTGTGGTTTTGTTTTGTTTTATGGCATATCAACCATTTTAAGCTATGGCATATCAACCATTTTAAGCTATTAAGTGGCAAATTCTTTTTATACATACATATCAAATATATATGATTTGTAAACACGTCTTGTTGATAATATTTTTAAACGAGCATAAGCTCATTCTTTTTCACAAAATTAAATGATTCTAAGTATTGCTATATATAACTAACAATTCAATTAAACATCGATCATTTGTTTACACACAGATAAATGATCAAACAATCCTATTTAGTTTAGCATAAGTCATTTGTTTGCACACAGTTTAAATGTCAAACTTCTATTTGACCTATCGATAGGACCCTATCAGGAGCCACCACTCCCCGCCAGATTGTACCAGGGAACGATGGCAATGAAGAAATATTCCGTATTCCCCAAATCTTCAGCATTACTGGTGCCCCACCATCTGATTATTTAGAGTCATAGCAGGACGCTCATTAGGGTAGGCGTCTTACCCCTCTTCAGAGATGCAGTCGGTGTATTCAACAACTCCAGCCTACTCTGCTGGATGTGAGAGATAGTACATCACATAGACAAAATGATATACCATAAAACCAAACCAAACTACACACACACACACACACACACACACACACACACACACACACACACACACACACACACATACACACACGCATGCACACACACATGCACGCACACATATGTATGTATATGAATGCCTATGGAGTCAGAAAAGAATCTACTTAGGTTTCACCTAAACGGATTTTTTCTGACTCTGTAGGCTTTCATATTTCGCTCAACTTAGTGTATTGAACACTTGCGTTTAGCTCTAGGAATTCAACCGGTGTTTTTTTCTTTTGGTTTGGCATACGTTATTGATTTATTATTTTCAAGTAGTACGTATGTTTTTAGTCTTTTTTATGGAAGTTTTTTTCCCCAGATATCAGTTTGTGTAATATTTTTATTTGAAAATTGTATTTTTTTCACGACATCAGAATTATAGAATAGTTATAAAAATTAGTTATATATATATATAGAGAGAGGGGAAGATACAGAGAGAGAGAGGAGAAAAGATTGGTGTTTACACTATTATTTTTGATTCATGGGATTACTGTAAAATCTTTGACTTCGGTGGAAAAAAGGATATTAAAAATAAGCACATTTTCAGAGCTACTGGGGTAATTACATACTCATCCATTAAATGCGTATGGTTACAAATATAGGAAATTGTGATGATCACCTGTCGAAGAGAGATGCGTTGTGTTTTTCTATCACAAACCATTTAGCTGTTGTATCACTTAGTGCCTAAAAGTTGGCTTGGTTCGTAAAATGTTTCTACAAAAATAAATGATATATTTCATGACGTCTCTTTTCAATTAATCATCTGATCTTTCAACAGATTTAACCAGTTTTCATCTCAGATTTCTCTTTGATAAAATTTTTCCACAGCACTCGACAACAGTATTTCTGATAGCACAAGACTTTTCACGATTTCCTTGATAAACTTACCATCGCATTAAATAAATCATTTTTATCTTTTATAATCTTTTTCTCTCCATTAGTTTTCCCTAGATATGATCATCTTTTAAACTCCATGACAGTCTTGATTGCAATCATAACTTTTGAAACGACTGCTACTCCTGTAAATAGAATGATAACTACTTTTACAAATAGTAATAATTATAAGAAAACAAAAAATGGGAAGAAAAACAACTGTATGGATATTTTAAGCGACTAACAAGCGATATCTTACACGAGAAAACGTGGATGTGGCTAAAAAGAGAAAACCTTAAGATAAAAACTGAATCTCTTCTAATAGCAGCGCAAAACAACGCCATAAGGACCAATTATATCAAAGCAAGAATAGATTAGACCCAACAAAACAGCAGATATTGGTTATATGGGGATAGAGATGAAACGATCTATCACATAATAAGCTAATGCAGCAAATTAGCACGGAAAATGTATAAGACTAGACATGGCTGGGTTGGGGAGATGACCCACATGGACTTGTGCAAGAAACTGAAGTTTGACGATGCGAACAAATGGTATATGTACAACCAAGAATCTGTTCTGGAGAATGAGATGCACAAGCTCCTTTGGGATTTTGCGATACAAAGAGATCACCTAATCTCGGCCAGACGACCAGACCTAGTATTAATCAACAAAAAAAGAGAACTTGCCGAATTGTTGATTTTGCTGTCCTGGCTGACTACAGAGTTAAATTGAAAGAAAACGAAAAAAGGATAAGTATCTAGACCTTGCAAGGGAATTGAAAAAAACTGTGGAACATGATAATGACGGTGATACCAATTGTAATTGGTGCTCTTGCTATAGTCATCAAAGGACTGGTACAAGGACTAGAGAACTTAGAAATAAGAGAATGAGTAGAAACCATTCAAACTACAGCATTGTTGAGATCAGCCAGACGACTGAGAAGAATCCTGGAAATTTGGGGAGACTAGTTGTCACTCAAACTAAGCTAACGCTTGTGGGAAAAATTCGAAAAGCAGTAAATAATAATAGATCGACTGGTGTTCTCTTGATAGCTAACATGGGAGACCCAGTCGCCATCCTGCGAATGTTGGTTGTTCTTTTTTCAGGTACACAAATGGCGATTTAAGCAATCATACCAACCAAAGACCTAGACGGAAACTATGGACTAGGGAAGACAACCAACTTGCACTACACTGCTATTTTAGGAGCAATCCTACACAAAGTGGATATAGGAAAAGAATGATAGAGATCTGGCAAGAATATTCAAATTTTTGGACAACTAGCCAGAGAATTGCTGATCAAGTCAGAACAATAATAAAAAAGGGTTGGTTTTCTGATCTTGAAATAATTGAAATACAGCAGAAAATAATGATCAACAAGGTAATAATACACAACTGGACACATCAAATATTAACAAACAAAAACAGCCAAACCGAAATGAATCACCAACTTAGGAAAATGGAAACTCCACACTACCAAACACTGCACAACCAAACGACACTGCACAACCAAACGATAGTTTAAACACTATCACAAGAACAAAAGTTAAGTCTAGAAAATTTAAAGAGAATTTTGAACAATGAAAAGACTACCTTACCATCATTAAGAAACATTGAATGGAGAACAGTTAAGACAGAGACGAATAAAGTGAATCAAGTACTGATATATATATCAACGAATAATATAACCGAATTAAATGAACTGATTTATGCAGGAGCGAAATTAGTTTGTGATAAAACTGGGATCCACTCAAAAAGCACGAAAGAAAAATCAAAACTGGGACGGGAATTTCGACTAGAAACGCAGATAGAAAAAATCTACGAAAACAGGCCAAAATGATAAAATAAAGGAAAGACGATGGAATAATTAGGAACAGAAAGGAAAAGGCAACCCAGGAAAAACTTACAATACAACTTGAGGAAATAAACCAGAAAGTACTAGCGAAAGAAGGAAGATTAAAGAGATATCGACAAAGGGTAAAACAATACAAACAAAACAGGACATTCCAAAACAATGAAAGAAAATTCTATTAACAAGTGGGAGGAGATGACACTGAAACATACCAACAACCGGATGTAAAAGAAACCCAACGATTTTGGACTAAAATATGGCAACCAAAAAAACATAACGAAAAGGCTGAATGGATAAACAATATGACATGAGAACTAGGACTCGAAGAAGGCCCAAAAGCGGAAATACACATCGATTTACTCAAAACGACACAAAAAATATCAAATTAGAAAACGCCCGGCCATGGTGGAATACATAGTTTCTGGTTCAAGAAATTCACCTCCATTCACGACATAGAAATAAACAAATGCCTACAAAGACCACATGTACCCGAATGGATGACCAAAGGAAGGACCACATTGACCCAAAATGACCCAAGCAAAGGAACAATTAAAAGCCCATAACTTGCCTACCGATGACGTGGAAAATATTAACAGCACAAATGAGGAAAAAATTTTACTACTCGCTAACAAGCCGCGATTTGTTTCCTGACGAACAGAAAGGATGCTGCAAAGGATCCAGAGGCACAGCAGAAGTACTTGACATAGATCAACACATCTTAAATGAGAGCAAGACCAGACGGAAAAATCTGGCTATAGCCTGGATTGACTACAAAAAAGCATATGATATGGTTCCGCATAGCTGGATAATAAACTGCCTCAAAATGTACAAAATATCACAGGAAGTCATAAAATTTATCGAGGAAACTATGAAAACCTGAAGAGTGGAATTGATAGCAGGAGGAAGAAGCTTAGCTGAAAGATCCAAAGAGGCATTTTTCAAGTAGATGCTCTATCATCCTTATTATTCATAATTGCCATGATGCCACTAAATCAAATACTCAGAAAATGCGCAGCTTAGTAGATCGCAGGAAAAAATTAATTACTTAATGTATATGGATGACATCAAACTATTTGCAAAAAATGAAAAATAACTGGAAACTCTAATACACGTAGTTAAAGTATACAGTCAGGACATAGAAATGGAATTTGGCATAGAAAACTGTGCTATGCTTGTAATGAAAACTGGCAAACGACATCTAATTGACGGAATGGAACTACCAAATCTAGACAAGATTAGAACGCTCGCAAAAAACAAAACCTACAAGTACTTGGGATTCTTGGAGGCTGACACCTTCAAACAAGTGGAAATGAAAAACAAAATTCAAAAAGAAATTCTCGGCAGAACTAGAAAACAACTAGAGACAAAACTCTCTTTCCAAAACCTTATCAAAGGAATAAATACCTGGGCTGTACTCCTCGTTAGATATTCGGGACCGTTTCTGAAGTGGACCAGAGATTAACTTAAACAAATGGATCAAAGAACAAGAAAACTTAAGACTATGCAGAAGACATTACATCCTAGAGACGACGTTGACAGACAAAATGTATCAAAAGAAGAGGGAGGAAGAAGACTTACCAGCATTGAAGACAGCGTTGACGCATGTATACAACGACTCGAAGACTATCAAAAACACGATGGAGGACTCATTACTGCCATCGAAAACGATTCTAATAACACGTTGGACAACAGAAGGATTATAACGAAAATGGGAAGGAAAACAACTCTATGGGAATTTTAAACGACTAATAAACAACATCTCACATAACAAAACCTGGACATGGCTAAGAAAAGGAAACTTTAAGAGAGAAACAGAATCTCTCCTAATAGCAGCACAAAACAACGCCGTAAGAACCAATATCAAAGCGAGATTTGATAGCAAATGTAGGCTATGCGGTGACAGAGATGAAACAATCAATCACATAATAAGCGAATGCAGCAAATTAGCGCAGAAGGAATATGAGTCTAGACACGTCTGCGTCGGCAAGTGATCCACTGGGAGATGTGCAAGAAATTTAGATTTGACCATACGAACAAATGGAATATGCACGACCAAGCATCTTTCCTTGAGAATGACACAAACTCCTATGGTACTTTGACATATAAACGGATCACCTAATCTCGGCCAGAAGATCAGACCTAATAATAATCAATAAAAAATAAATAAATAAATAAAAATAGAAATAAATAAATAAATAAAATTAAAATAAATAGAGAACTTGCAAAATTGTCGTCTTTTTTGTCCCGGCAGACCAGAGAATAAAACTGAAAGAATGTGAAAAAAAGGATAAGTACCTAGACCTTGCTACGGAATTGAAAAACTATGGAACATGCAGGTGACAATTATACCATTTGTAATTGGTGCGTTTGGAACAGTAACTAAAGGATTACTAAAGGGACTGGAGGACTTGGAATTTGGCGGACGAGTGGTGACCATCCAGCTACTACATTATTGAGAACGGCCAGAATACTGAGAAGAATCATAGATACTTGAGGGGACTTGCTGTCACTGAAACACCAGTGAAAGACTATCAGCTAACGCTGATGTGAAAAACTCTAATGAGTAAATAATAATAATAATAATAATACCTACAAATTTCAACTGAAAAAATTTGCCACCTTAAACCTTTACTCAAAAGGCGAGATATTAGGTTTAAGGACAATTATAGAAAAACGTGCCTTTGTATTGATATTTCTGTGTCAACCAATAATAACATATCAGCCAAAGAATATAGAATAAACATTTGTTGGGAAATCAAGTCCATATGAAATACAAAAGAAAAAGTACTTTGCCGAACTTATCTCTTGACGATAGTATTATAATATGAGTGGTAAGGAGGCAGCAAAACTACAAATAAATAGAATACAGAAATCACTCACTTCCTTCCTCCTTGGTCTTGGGCAAAGAAATTGATTGTAAGAAATCAAAAGTGAAGCTGAAAATTAAATAATGATATAAACTTGGATGATAGAATTTCTAAAATATAGAAAATATCCGACAATGTCATAGACTTCATCATAAAAGCTATGGAAAACTGGAAAGTAGGGTCTAAGCTGGAGGAAGAACCCTTGCAGAGGTTAAAATACAAAAAAGATATCTTCTAGGAAGACTCACTCTCGACACTGCAATGTCTTATAGTAATTAAGCCATTTAATTATATTCTAAAGAAATGTACTTGGGGCAACAATTTTATAATATCTCTGGAAAAGTTAAACGTACATATATATATATATATATATATATATATATATATATATATATATATATATATATATATGATATCAGAATATTTGCCCAAAATAAAAAAAAGAATTAGAAGTCCTGATCAAAAGAATAAGAATATATTAGGTTATAGGAATGGGATTTAGCATCGAAAAATGTACCATACTGATAATGAAAAGTAAGAAAAAAATAGTGGAAGGAATAGGACTGCCAAAAAATGAAAGCATCAAAAGGTTTGGAGAGAAAAAATTAAAAGTATTTGGGAATATTGGAAGCAGACTCTATCAAACAAACAAAAGAAAAAATATGAAATGAGTACCTCTGAAGAAAGAGAAAACTTCTCGAAACCAAGCTCAGCCGCAGAGATCTCAATAAATGAATAAACAACTTGATAATATCCCAGGAGACCAGGTGAGATTTAATGACACTCAGCGAGCAACCACCAGCTAATGATAGTGTGAAAAATTTGCAGGGAGTAAAATAATAATAATATTAAAAATAATAATGACTGGTTAGGAAAGGTGGTCACTTGGGAATTGTATAAGAGATTCAAATCTAACCACACTGTAAACTAGTACATGAACAAACTAGAATCCGTCCAGGAGAATGAGACATAAAATTCTATGGGATTTTAGATACAAACGGATCATCTATTACTGGTTAGAAGATCAGACCTTGTGTTAATTAACCAGAAAAAACATGCCGTCGAGTAAGATTTGGCAGTCGCGGCGGACCATCGTGGAAGATGAAGGTGACAGTGATATTGTCGTTGGTAGGCTTGAGACGGTCCTCGAAGGATTTCGAAATAGATAGGAAGAATTGGAAATCAGTGGGAGAATCTTGACCACAGTATGTTAGGATCGGCGAAAATACTGAGTACTGAACACTTGAGGAGATTTATGGTCACTCAGATTTCAATGAAAAACTTACACTAAACGCTGGTAGCAAAAGCTTTCAAACTGAATATTTTCTAATAGAAGCACAAAACTAACTAAACAAAATAGATAAGACACAATAAAATAGCAAATGTAGGTTTGTGGTGATAGAGACGAAACGATCAATCATATAAGAAAATGTAGTAAATTAACGCAAAAGAGTATAAGACAAGACACGACTGGGTGGGAAAGGTAATTCACGGGAAGGTGTGCAAAATTTTGAATTTGACCATACAAACAAATGGAATTCGTCTGAGAGAATGAGACGCACAAACTTCACTGGGATATTGAGACACAAACGGATCCGGGTCAGACGGCCAGACCAAGTGATAGTCAACATAAAAAGAGAACCTGCCGATTAGTGGACTTTGCCGTCCCAGCAGACCACAGAATGAAAATAAAAGAAAGCAAAAAGAAAAATAAATACCTAGACCTTGCTAGAAAACTAAAATATCTATGGAACAAGAAGGTGACGTAGTTGGTGTATTTAGAACAATCTCCAAAGGATTGGTAAAGAGGCTGAAAGACTAGGAATTAAGTGGATAAGTTGACAAATGCATTATTAAGATTGGCCAGAATACTAAGAAGAATCCTACAGACTTGAGGGAATATACTGTCTCTCAAGCTCCAGTGAGAAACCATCAGCTAATCCTGGTGTGAAAAACTCTCAAAAGAGTAAATAATAACGATGAAAATAATGGTTATGTGGTGATAAAGACGAAACGATCAATCATATAATAAGGGGATGCGGCAAATTAAGAATAAGACTAAACACAACTGGGTGGGGAAGGTAATCTACTGGGAATAGAAATTTGATATATATGCACAACCCGGAATCCGTCCTGGAGAATGAGACGCACAAACTTCCCTGGAATTTTGAGATACAAACTGATCACTTAATCTCGGCCAGACGACCAGACCTAGTGATAATCAAGAATTAAAAAATAAGAAATAAAAATAAAAAGAGAAACAGTCGAATAGTGGACTTTGCTGTCCCGGCAGGCCATAGAGTAAAATAAAAAGCAAAAAGAGATATCTAAACCTTTTGTTTTAGAACTAAAAAGAACTATGGAACATGAAGGTGACGGGGATACTAATTGTAATTGGTATGCTTGGAAAATCCCCAAAGGATTGTTAAAGGGACTGGAAGACGAGGAAATAAGAGGATGAGAGGAAACCATCCAAATAACCGTATTATTAAGATCGGCCAGAATATTGAGAAGAGTCCGAGTCATATAAAGAGGCTTATTGTCACTCAAACTTAAGCGAAAAGCCATTGGCTAACGTTGATGTAGAAACTCTCAAATAATAATAATAATAATAATTTTATCTGTCTTTGAAAGTAAAATCTTCGCTTAATATGATTGGAAATTTAAAGGAAAAGACGAATCTGCTAATTTGAAATCCAGTCTTTCAAGTGAACTGTTTAAAACGTATGTTAGATTTTTTAAAATTTTGTTTCAAATTCTGTACAGTGTGTCTTTGTATACATAAATTAGTGTAAAATTCAAACATTTTCAAGATGTTTTGAATGCTTAATTAAAGGTTTAATAAGTAGTACCCAAAACGAAAAGTAACATAGGAACAAAGATCATCTTAAGGGGTTTAATTTTAGCAGTAACGAGACCCAAATGATCTTTGGCTATAATAAGCAAAAAGGCAAAACCACAACCAGCAAATAGCTCATGAAGTTCTTATATCTGTAAAATTTTAAGAATAGCTTAGCTATGGACTTTAATAAAGTTAGAACTTAACCACTTTGAAAAAAAATCGTGATCCGCTGAACGGTTCCTTTACCAAAAGGTTCTTGGTCACATATGCCTCCGGAGCGAAAGATAATTAACAACCCCTGGGACTGGTATAATTAAAACATGCTACCCATGAAAAAATAACGAATCAAAACAGAACTCAACATGGGACCCAGACAACAGTTTTGGATGCCTTGATAGCCGACATGGGGATTCGATAGTCATCCTGCGAATGTGCCTGCTCTTTCTTCTTGTACTCAAACGACGAACGAAGCAATCGATCAAAGCAGACACTCCAGCACAGAAGATGGACTTGGGAAGATTATAAATTTGCACTTTTTAGGTGTAATCCTACACAAAGAGGGTTTAGAAAAAGAATTATAGACATTTCGGAAGGATTCGCTAAATTTAAGACAACAAGCGTGGGAAATATTGAAAATATACCAACAAATATATATATATATATATATATATATCAGTGGCATGCTGATATATATATATATATATATATATATATATATATCAGCATGCCACTGATATAGTAACCGGGACGGTGCATAGAAAAAAGCCAGCAACTTCTTACCAAACGTTAAAGAATAGCAACCGAGACACAATACACCCAAACCAAATGGAACAAACACTAACACAAGAAGAAAAAAAATTGAATGTACAGAATGTGAAAAGAAAACCGCATTGCATTCTCTCGGGGACCAAGACAGATAATATAATCAAGGCAGAAACTGAAAAGATAAATGTCTTATTAACAAATATCGCAACTAACTAAACCACGGAATTAAACGATCTAATCTATGCAGGAGCGAAGTGAGTCTGTTGAAAAAAAAAAAAGGTTTTCCGGAAGAACACAAATAGAAAGTCAAAACTGAAATGGGAAATTTGAATGAAAGCACATATGAGAAATCTATAACAACAAGCAAAGAGGATAAGATAGAAAGAAAGCATCAGATGTTGGGACAAATAGAAAAAGCAACACGATTTGATACAGAGTCTGGACTAAACAATACAGACACCGGCACTTTTCAAAACAACGAAAGAAAATTCAACCAGAAAGTAGGGGGGAAATGTGCGAAGACATACCAGATGCGAGGGAAGCAAAACGATTTTGGAGCAACATATGGGAACGGAGAGATCATAACAAAAAAACCGAATGGATAAGCAAGATGAAAAATTAGTTACAAATAACTGAAGAAGGACGTAAGGTAAATATTCAGCTTGATTCACTCCGATCAACTTTAAAGAAAATACCTAACTGGAAAACTGCAGGCATTTGTAGCATAGATGGATACTGGTTAAAAATTTCCCTTCCATCCATAACAGATAAATAAATGCTTACAATAAACAGTTATACCCGAATGGATGACCAAAGGAAAGAACACCCTGTTTCAAAAAGATCCCCAAAAAGGAACCTTCTCCAGCAGCTATAGACCGATAACGTGTCTGCCTGTGATGTGGAGATGTATTACTCTTCCGTTTCCAGAAGAACAGAAAGGATTCCACTAGGGAACAAGAGGAACAAGTGATCTACTGACTAATGATCAACGCATCCTCAAGGAGAGCAAAGCGAAGCGACAAAATGTAGTCATGACGTAGATTAACTATAAAAAGGCCAACGATTTGGTTTTGGAAACGTGGA
Organism: Sepioteuthis lessoniana; assembly: GCA_963585895.1. Lineage (NCBI taxonomy): Eukaryota > Metazoa > Mollusca > Cephalopoda > Myopsida > Loliginidae > Sepioteuthis > Sepioteuthis lessoniana. The sequence continues at coordinate 25,025,163 of OY757924.1, forward strand.
TAATATAATGCCAAAATATATACAAGATATCAGATAAAATTCATACCGAAAGCCATAAAAAACTGGAAAGTGGACTTGGGAGGTGAAATAAAAACTTTAGCAGAGGTGAAAATCCAGAGAGGTATCTTCGAAGTAGATGTAATTTCATCATTAAAATTAGTAATAGCAATGATGCCACTCAATCACAAATGCACTGGGATCTAAAGATCTACTAAATCGTAAGAAAAGTTTAACCATCGAATGAAAACGGACAATATCAAGAGGAAAAGAATAAAAAAGAAAAAGAATTACCGACTCTAATACAAAAACAAAAAGAATAAAAAATGAAAAAGAATCATGGACTCTAATACAAACAATAGAAATATACATTCTGGATATAGGAATGAAATTTGCATCGAAAAATGTGCTGTGCTAATAAAGTAAAGCGGAAAAAGACATCTTACGGAAGGAATAGAACTACATAAAAATGCGCAGAAAGGCTAATTACAACGACCAGTACCAGCATTGACAACAAAGACAGCAAAGATCAACAGAACAGCAATAACTTGGAAACAAATGTGAAGAAAAAAAACGGGATGGACATTTCAGGAGACAAACTGACGAAATCTCATACGAGAAAGCCTAGACATGTCTAAGAAAAGGACACCTAAAGTGAGAAACTGATTTTTTTCTAATAATAGCATAAAACGACGGAGGGTCCTTGAGGTGTAATGGTTAAAGCGATGGACTGCGAAATCATAGTAAGCGAGTTCGTACTCCAGTCGCGCTATTACGTTCACTTCCGGGCAAATACCCTTGGGAAAGATATTAATCACCATATCCTCCCAGCTATGGGTTAAATAGTACAACTACTGTTCTTCTGGGAGAATAGCTTTGGCATTAAATAACCTACAAAGTTTGACATGCCATTAAACAAAGAAACCAAACCAAACAAAACAACGCCACAATTACCAACTATGTCAATGCAAAATAGATAAGACGGATCAACTATGTTAAAACTAAAACAGATTAAGCACAACAGAATAGCAAGTATAAGTTATGTGGTGATTGAGACGAAACGATTAATCATATAATAAGTGAATGTAGTAAACTAGCATAAAAAGAGGACAAGACTAGACACAACTGGTTGGGGAAGGTAATCCACAGTGCAAGGAATTGAAATTTACCCATACTACCAAATGGTACATGCACTAACCAGAATCCGTCTTGGATAATAAGACACTGAAAATTCTCTGGGATTATGAGATAAAGACAGATCACCTCCTCCCAGTCCGAAGACCAGACCTAATGATAATTAATAAAAGGAGAGAACCGGCGGACCACAAAGTGAATATCAAAGAAAACGAAAAAGAGACAAGTTCTGAGACCTTGTTGGATAACAAAAAAAAACCTATGAAACATGGTGACGGTGTGCTTGGAACGACTCATAAAGGCTTGATAAGGGAAATGGAAGAGTTAGAAATCAGAGGACGAACCGAGACCATCAAAAGTACTGTATTGTTTAGATCGGCCACTATACTGAGAAGAGTCATGGAGACTTGAGGAGATTTGCTGTTGCTCATATTCCAGTGAAAGACCATCAGCTAATGCTGGTGTGAAAAACTCGCAAGAAATAATAATAATACAAAATAATTATAATAATAATACAAAATAATGATAATACAAAAAAGAGAACCTGCCTAATAGTGGACAATGCCGTCCCGGCAGACTACAAAGGGAAAATAAAATAAAAGTTAAAAGAGAGATAAATACTTTGATCTGGCCAGAAAACTGAAAAAACTATGGAACATTGAGGTGGCTGTGATACCAATTGTAATTGGTGCTCTCAGAACAATCTCCAAAGGCTTGATCATTGGACTGGAAGACTTAGAAATCAGAGAACAAGAGGGGGCCAACCAGAATAAGATCAACCATTAAGAGGGGGCCAACCAGAATAAGATCAACCATTAAGATCAGCCAGAATACTGAGATGAGTATTGGAGACTCTGGGATGCTTGCTGTCTCTCAAACACTAGAGAAAAACTAACACTGACGTGAAAACCTCACAAAGAGTAACAATAATAAGCCCATATGCCGTACGTCATAAAAAAGTAGCTTAAAGCATACCAAATAGAAACCAAGTATTCAAAACAATTAGAGAAATACAGTGGAGAAGTATTCATATTAGATGAAATGAGTAAAGTGTTAAAATGAAATTAAAAGGTTATATGAGATAACGGGAATTGATAAGATTCGGATAATAGAAAAATTGAAACAAAAATCCAACTAAAGTCCTTGTGTATCCGAAGATATGCAAACCAACCAAAATTCTTTAGACAATATAATTTTTCAAGACAATCTCCCAAAATTATATCGAAAAATAGGAAAAGTGACAAAAAAATGTAAGAGAAACCTCGTATTGTAAACATTTTGGATTAATAAATGGAACTTCAAAAATCATATGTGGTACATTCAATAAGTTTCCAGACATTTTTGTATAGACATTTAGAATTGTTGTAGACTCTTGAAAATTGACTATGTTATTGCTATACATCTTATGAGATGACTGACTAATTTTTATGATTTAAGGTTCAAATGAACAGCTACAGCAGTAATTGGAATACGCCCTACTAAAGCCTGATTGTCACAGCTGGTGAATTTCAAAAATGCAATCTGGACGTGAGGAAGAACGATATGCAATAAAATTTTGTTTTAAACTGGGAAAAAATGCCACAGAAACGTATAGAATGTTTCAGACTGCTTTTGGACTATATTGCATGAATCGAGCATCAGTTTTTGAGTGGCATAGGAAGGCAGGCGAGATGGGAGCAGTAAGGAAGTCAATAGACCAGAGTTGATTGGCCAAACAATAAGGGTTAGGATTACTATGTTGAGGTTTTAAGAGATTTCAGGAAGAAATTCCGTCGGAAGAGGTCAGCACTCTTCAAATCGGGTCAGTGGCATTTCCACCAAGACAATGCACCAGTCCACAACTCCATCCTTGTCACAGACTATTTGACCAAGATAGGGATCAAGACAGTTCCTCAGCCTCCCTATAGTCTAGCCTTGCTCCCTGTGACTTTTGCTTATTTCCTAAGCTCAAAGGCTGTCGTTATGAGACAATCGAGGAGATGAAAGAGGCTGTGACGAAGGTCAATGACACGCTCATACAAGAGGACTTTGATGGGGCCTTCCAGAAGTTGTTGGAACGATACAACAAGAGCATTGCAGCCGGAGGAGATTACTTCGAAGGGGACTAGAGCTTTACGTGTGTACTATCAATAAAAGTACCCATACGAAAAAAGTCTGGAAACTTATTTAATGATCCTCGTATATTAAAAAAGCAAAGTGGATTGAAAATATAAATGTACGAAGATATTTCGAGAGATTATTAATAAGCCTAGACGCACATATGGAATAGATAAAACATTTGGCTTCACTAGCTATCCTTCACGTATAAACTAATGATGAAACCAATTTTAAAAATCATTAAAGAACATGTACCGATAGAATACCGAAACTTTATAAAACAAATTGTTGATGAAAATTTGCAAAATTCAGTGTTTGTCAACTTTTTCATTTCCTGTCAGAAATATTTAGCCAGAACTAAAAATGAGTAAAGTGCAATATTTGTACATTGGCGGTAATGCCATGGATAATAAAAAAACGAAACTTTGTTTACATGTATCTTGTATAATCATAGCCAGTGTAAAAATACAACCGTGATTCTCGTCTCATTTTGCATTAGAGTCAGAAGGCTCGCTTAAATGGAATCGGTGGTTCGAATTTAAATCCTAAACGAAGTTGATTTGGATTTTACCAAGCGCTACTGATCCCATTTGTTAATGACAATTGCGCTCTTTAAGGCTATCAGAAGGAAAGCTCAGGATTCAAACCAGCTGAACTCAGCTTAAAAATCGACCTTTCTTTGCATCTTGTTCGTGACGGAGGAATTGAATAAATGTCAACTATCAGAATTCCCTATATTACTAAATATCTAATTATTCCAGTGAATGGAAGTTGTGTAGTATTTGTTTAATCAGAACAATGATCTCACCGTTTATATTAATAGCTACTTTATGATAGTATTTCAAATTTCTGAGAATTTTAAATAGCACTTAAAGACAACACTCATAATTAGCGGTCAGTCTTAAAATGTTTTTATTTCATTGATTTTTCAGTTTCTGTTAACTTGAAGTGTAAATTTCTTGGTAAAATGTCACCTAATTTTGTTCAGTTGTGAAATAAGATGTAAGAAGGTATCTGTCAGGTTGGCTAAACTGAACACGGTTTGATGGAATGTAATAAACGAAGAAGTATTTAAAGAGAGAAAGTGATAATATTTCACCAAAAAGCAGCTGCGCATAGATTTCATTCGCCTGGTTTGGTTATTATGGGATTCCCTGCTAAGACCTTCTTTGTGTCTATCTGAGTATGCTCACAACCAGAAAACAAGCAACGAAAATGAAAATGAACAACGAATCAACTGGGTTGATATTTTCAAATCTTTCTTTACTCATTTCTTTTTTTTATCATGTTTTTTTACTTTTTTTATTTCTATTTGCTTCTTTTTTTCTGAATTTGATTTTTCTATTTAGAATTATCCCTTTTTACAATTTCTTCATGTTTTCTTTCTTTCTTTCTTTCAGAAAATTATCTTCCTTCAATCCTTGCCTTTTCCTTCCTTCCTTCCTTTTATCATTTCCTTTCTAAATTCATATTTCCTCAATTTTCTTTTTCAATTTCTTCCATTTCCAGTCTCGGTCTTTCTTTTTAACGTTTTCAGCTCTCTAGCAAGCCCCAGTTTTGAGCTTTATTTTATTTTCATTCTGTAGTCCACCTGAATGGCAAAATCCACTAGATACTTAACACTGGCCTGGATTGGATTATCCATTTTCATCTCAAAATCAGAGAAGTTTTGTGCGTCTCATTTTCCAGGATAGATTTTGGTTTGTCAATCGTGTGAAATTTCATTAATTTCTGCTTTGACTAAATTAGTCCTTAAGGTATAATTGTGTTATTTATAGAGATTTAGTTCCTTACTTTACTGGTCATCTCATGTATTTTTTTTAGTTTCTCGCGTAAAGTATCCGTTTAGTTCTTCCCCATTTTTTCTACTAGATTTTATGATTCTATTTTCCTGTTTATCCTCAAGTTATTTCTGTTGTTATTGCTGTTACCGGCTGCTGTAGCAAATTGGACGGGTTTCGATCCCGGCTTCGACGTCCCGCGTGTCTAGCCACACTGAAGAGTTCTGAAAGAACGAAACAGTCTGTCCTGTGGATGACAATACACACACACACACACACACACACACACACACACACATATATATATATATATATATATATATATATATATATAATGCAATTAAAAGAAAACTAAGACCTAGTTAAATTGCGATTATAAATTTATTTCGGTGAAGAATATCATAATACTCTTCGTCTCATCAGATGACTTTCCACGTTTAATTTGAGGTTGAAAAACAGCAAATATGGATTACAGTCTTTATACACATATATATATGCATGAAAAAAAGAACCTATATAAATTTAAATTCTCAGGTGAAAGTGAAGGGGGTTAAAAACAATAAAGTATTAGAAAAATTAAGAAACCAAAGAAAAGGGTGTTCCTGTAAATTAATCCAACCTGTACATTAACCCATTGGGCATATGTTAGATTTTTCGTAGAGGAACGTTTTGAATTATGTAAGCTTGTAAACTAAACTATTATCTTCGTATATTTTTCTGTTTATTCCTTTTACATGTTTTAAATCCGTCAGCCAATTGGGTCATCATCATCCTCCCCCCGCCCCAAACATCAAGTACCTATAGTTCACCCAAAATTGGTCAAAGGGAATTAAGTAGATCAGAAATAAAAAAAATAATTGCTAATTAATATCTAATGTTCCAAGAATCTCCTTCCCTACATACCCCTCCAGTCATATCATACAAGTAATTACTGAAATAAATGCTATCATTTCCACTGAAAATCATCCACAAACAATATCTTTGTTTTTATCTAGAGTAGGAGCCTCGGTGGCTCCCAATAAGGATAAACCAAATTTACCTTTATGTCTATATGTAAACTCAAGTTCGTTGTGTTCATTAAGTAGTAGTCTGTGATTCTTAAAATTAATGATAGTAAGTTTTTCATCGATACAGAATTTACATCAGACATTGAAGCTATTCGCAGTTGAAGACTGCCTGACTATTTTCCATTTTATTTTAGGGGTTAGGATCTGATCTTTAAGGTTCCAAAAATATCTAGATTGAGCGGTTTGGTTTCTTAGTTATCGATTGGAGAAAGAGTGTCCGTGGCTACACAGTTCTTGTTTCCAATCCCCAGCGGAGATACCTATATAAATCCTCTCCTCATCATTATTATGTTCCGTGGGGGAAATGCACGCTTGTTACACGACGTTCCTCAAATTGCATCGTCCGCCCAAGGAGCATCCCCCTTTTCTTATCCAGTTGCAGGACATCTCAGCTTGTCCCCCATTTACAATGTAAATTTATAATGACAATTTCAGCAGGTTTGAGTTTTCTTCTAATTGCATTGTATACGCTCTGTATTTTAGTTTTATTATATGAACCTGGATAAAGAATTTATAACAATAGCGATACATCGAGCCCTCCCATAGATTTATATGAAATTCCTAATATATTCTATAGATGAATAATCCACACCCATTGTTTTTAGACGCTGATTAGATATTACTGACGTATATATATATATATTCTTTCAGTCTAAAAATTGCTGCATACGTACAATTCTTAAAATAGCTTGTCCTCTTCCTCCTTTTTGCAATAAAGATTCTTTTCTTATTATTTCACTCACCGAGTCTTTTTACACAATTTCTAGTGGTCTTTATCACTTACATGCAGCAAGTCTTTTCAGATCTCCTGGACACTTGTGAGTATTCCAGCTGATGGTCTCCATTCTTGTGATTTCTAATTCCTTCACTCTTTTTTCTAAATCTTTTGGGACCATTCCAACTATTATTGGTAAAACCGTCATGCTCATGTTCCACAATATTTTTTATAGTTAGATTCAAGTATTTATCTATATTTTTGCTTTCTTTTCTCTGTGGTCCACCGGAGTAGCAAAATGCGCTTGATGACATACTTTTTTTCTAGTTAATTAACACTAGGTCTGGTCTTCATTGGGTGATCGATTTCTATCTTCTGTGACAGATTTTGGTTTGTGCATCAAGCATTTGGTAGTGGTAACAAATCTTAATCACAAATTGCCAGTGGATCACTTTTCCCATCTAGTCGTGCCAAGTCTAGCACTCCTTTTGTAATAGTTTGCTGTATTCGCTTATTATGTGATAAACCATTTCTTCTCTTTTTCTACATAACCTATACTTGCTTCACTTGCGTATTATCTATTTTTGATTCAACACAATTGGTCATACAGCATTAGTTTTTTCTGCTATTCGGAGAGATACAGCATCCACACTTGAGGTTTCCTTTTCTAAGCACCATCTAGGTTTTCTCGTGTGCAACCTCGCCAGTTTATCGCTTGAAGTATCCACACAGTTGGTTTTTTTTTCGATTTTTGCTTCTTAGTTTTTGTTGTTTATTTGCTTTTTCTTATGTCGCCATTGCTGTTACTGGCTGTTGTAATAAGACCTTCTTTGCTCTTTTTAATGTAGTCCTCGAGTGCTTATATCGATTCAACAACGCAATCCTTAAAGCTGGCAAAGCCTATGTCATTTTTGGATAAAAGGCCTTGTGAATTTCCTTCTACTTTGGTCCTTTTGTCTGAGTTCCTCCTTTATTTTTTTTTTCAAAATGGGCCAGAGTATATTACAAGGGGGACTACTAAGGTGTTTATTACTTTGATGTGATTTCTGGTGCTGAGCTTGTTTTCAAGGAGTTTTCTTATCCTTCTGATGTGCTCTTTTCTGATTTTTTTCTTCAATCTCTATTTGATAGTGTCCACTTCCACTATTCCTAGGTACTTGCAATTTTCCTCTGATGCTTTCCTGATTTGACAGTTCTATTTCTTCCGTTGTTTCTCTTTTACCACTTTTCATTATGAGCGTGGTACACTTTTCAGTGGAAAATTCCATTTCTATATCGGGGTTGAATGCTATTGTTTGTTTCAGGGTTTCCTGCTTTTTCTCATTTTTGGAAAATATCTCGATATCATCCTTGTATATAAGTTGCTTGATCTTTTCGAGTGATTTTGTAAATTTGGTGCCCCTAATTATTGTCATTATCATTATTATCATTATTTAATTTTCGACTTTACTTTGTTTCTTGCAGGATGAGGGAAGGTAATTATTGAACTTATTCTATGTATTTATACTTTTCGTTGCCACTTTTAGATATTAATTTTCTAATCACATTGATAGTAATCTCCTATAGAGATGAGTAATACATATTATTTGCATTCATAAAGGCTAGGACTGTTAATGTGTTTATTTATCCCTTCCTTGATTATGCCCAGACTTTATTATTGGCCCTGTGGTAGTTTTAAGGTGCTACATTTTTAAGGTAGTTTTTTTTTTCAATTTCTATTTCCCCTTTCATACGCTATGTGCCACATCTAAGCAAAAAGCTTAATAAATTACTATTTGCCTGATAATTTCTACTTGTTTGTCTCTGGTCCTGTGCTACTATTTATCAAGCCCAGTATTTTAGTCTTCGCTCCAGCACTTTTCAATCATCATTTAGTTTTTACTATATTTATATCCGAATTTCTAATTCTTTGAACTGGTGTAACGTATTTCTTGATATGTGAAATTGATTTGTTCGGTTTGCTTTTTTTATTTTACAATGATAATTTAGACATCATCATACTTATTGTGTATAACACTAAACTACAGAAGCTTAGTTTTCTTAAGAAAGAATACCAAACATTTATTTAAAATGCATACCGAATCATCCATTAACGTTATTATGTCATCAATTTTAGTTATACATTTTGTATTTTTGTAATAAAGGTTAAAAAAATGACTAAAGGTTCATGAATGAACTGTGTCTAAATATCAAATACAGAATAGCAGTCATTTTTCTAAAAATGTATATTTTTGCATTTCGCGAATCGAAACCAAAAAATGAACCAAAGGCTCATGTTTAAATTTTAATTATATTCCCACAAATACAAATTATGGCTGAAGCAGAAAATTCTTTAGGTGTTTTTTTTTTTTTTCTTTTTGCTACCTTACGTTTCGGTCATCGTGATGTCTTAAATCAATTTCTTCAATTGCTTGTTACAATCTTTAATGACTTTTTAAAAAATTCCTCGTAAACTTGCATTACTCCCTTAATTACAGATGCGCATAAATATGAACGTCAGCAATTCCTGTTGCCAAAGAAATTACTTATTCTGAATTGTTTATTTATTTGATTGGTTAGTCGGTTGTGTTTTACGGCATGTAAGACTTTGTGTGTTATTTAATGCCAAATTCTCTCTTTCTCTCTCTCTCTCTCTCTTATACATATATATATATATATATATATATATATATATATATATATATATATATATATATATATATATATCTTAAATGTATATGTTTTGTAAACGAATTGTTTAAAGGTTACAATTCTTAAATGAGCCTGAGCTCATTTATTTTTACAGAGTTAAATGATTTCAAGTATTGCAATCGAACATAAATAGTTTTATTAGCACACAGTTGAACGGTTTCAAGTATTGTTATCTAACACTAATAATTCAATTTATTATTAATCATTTGCAATGCCAACGAAGGGGTTACTTCACACTCCCCAGAAGTCAAGAACTGTAACCTGTTCACCGGATGTAATTCAGTGTCATACCAGGATAACGTTTTATCGATTTATTTAGCTTGCATGCAGCTAAATAAATCGATAAAAACAGGTGAACAGGTTACAGTTCTTGACTTCTGGGGAGTGTGAAGTAACCCCTTCGTTGGCATTACACCTAAGTCTACTTTGGCTCGGAATCGTTGTATCAGTTATGGTCCAATTTATAGGACAAATAGATCTATTAAAATACATCAGTATTAGATAGGAGTACTAAAAACGATGTGTGCGAATTATTCATTTTAAGAATTTTTCTTTGACGCTATAATAATTTATTATTTGTTGAAGCTATAATATTTATAATCGTTATATATATATATATATATATATATATATATATATATATATATATGAGAGAGAGAGAGAGAGAGAGAGAGAGAGAGAGAGAGAGAGTGTGTGTGTGTGTGTGTGCGTGTGTGTTTATTTCATTCATATGTATTACATAAATATATACAACATATGTAATGTATATATACAAAATGTATATATTATCTATATAATATATGACGTATATATATATATATATATATATATATATATATATATATATATATATATATATATATATATAACTAATACAACGAAGAGGATAATTCATATATTAATGGCATTATAACAACTCTAGAAATCGATGACATACGACCCATATCTGCATTTTGAGGCATGTTACATATTGCCTCTTATAAACATGTTCTATGTTTTTATTTAAAACAATATAAATATCAACAATGTTTCATTTTTAACCTTAATTTGTTCAGTGTTAAATGGGTTCATAATGCAAAAAAAAAAAAGAAGAAAAATAGTGTTGGAGGTGTTCATATATATTTAATCTATTTTATTTTATTTCGTGAAATGAAGTCCAAATATAACAGTCTAAAGGGAATTCTAGAAAACAAAAATTAGACCTTACAAAGACTTATCTTACAAAGGGTTCATTTATTCGAAGTATCATTGCAAGTGTTTATCAATTTAGTTTTATTTAACCAAATAAAGCAGTCAATACGCCTCAATTTATATAGGTAACTAGGAAAACATGAATGGCATAAAATAAGTGTTTAAGGTTAAATTAAAAGTATTAAGCTGAGATTTTTTTGACAAAATTATAGATTACTTCAGGAATTAAAAATATGAAGTGCTTAGGTATTTAAACAAAGAAAAATCTGAAAACATAGCAATTAATTACTTTCTGCAAATATCTAATCATAATGAACAGGTGTTCATTAAACTTACGTTAAATGCGTCGTTACAAGGCCAAAATACAGCTGGCTATGAACATGCAGGTGTCATCTCAGTGGTATGAATACAATAGATTGAGCTTTAATATATCAAAATCTAATAAAAAATCCTTTCACTGTGAATTAGGTATGCACGAAAGTACAGTTCACAGAATTATCTATCAACCTATTTCCCCCCATCTTTCTCTTTATTATCGTTTATATATATATATATATAAACAGAATAAAATAAAGGAAATTAAATTGACGTGTTTCGCTGTAATAGCTTCATTAGAAAGGAAATTTTATTTTGAAAAAAATGAATGCTACACGTAATAAGAGGAAGAAAAGTGCTCTGCTGGGTTTACTTATTTGCCATTTGTTTATGAATTTATTTATTCATAAATCTTGCATCGGTTAAGTTTAGATTATATATGATTTGTTCAATTTTACTTTTGTGGGTTTTTTTTTCAGTATCCCACATTCTTTAAGAGTGATATATTGTAGAAATCTGTACGTAAACAGATTATATTTGTCTCGTGTATCTGTGCTTTTGACGCATCTTTGCCGTAACTAATTTGTGAATTTTTTTAACGCAATAAATAACAAAAAGTAAAATAAAATTATCTTAACCAGGGAGTATTTTTCAAGATGTACCTAAAGGGAAAAGAATTTTGGAAAGTTGGTGTGGTAAAAAAAAAAACACGATCGGTCGAATGACTTACATGGTGCAGGGACTAAGATGGAAGTATAAATCTCACCTGAACCAACTAAGACGTAGACTCTGTGATTTGGAAAGTCTCAGGCAAGAAATAAATATGGAGGTACGATACGATACTTTCGACATACCTACGCCACAATAAATTATTGAACCGCGGCGGTACGGCAAAAGGAAAAGAACTACGACGGAGTTTTTAAATGAGGAACCAACACTATAAAGATACAGACTCTAGAAGATAGATTTCAGAGGGAGTCAGCTCAAAAGGGGAGATGTTATACATAAGAGGAATGTACCAATACGGACCCGTGTGTTCGAACACGGATCTCCGGGCAACGAACACAACTGTTGAAATGGATTCTGCTCCGGGGAGTCACATGACTAGGAATATCAAATATATAAAACATTCAAACAAAAGTATAGGAGTGTGCAATGAAGTAGTCGGCATTGTAAGAGAGTGAAAAAATTATAAGGAGTCGGCGAAGATTATCCCTGAAGGAAACATTATAAAAGAGAGCATTGTAAATATTAGCCGCTATGGAAGTAAGGATTATGCATTGGTAGTTCTTAGCCATTCCGAGGTTACCTTGCTTGAGAAAAGGGAGGGTACAGTCTTTTGTCTATCTGTCTATTGTGTTCTGGTTACATACAGCATAGCAGTATCGGAGCAGTACGTCGTCGAATTTCCTGTTTTCCATATTTCTGGTGGTATTTTATCAAGACCGGCAGCTTTCCTGATCTTAATTTTTAGTACTACATTGAGTTCCTCTTGTGTAAACTTCCCTCGTGTGATGTCTTGTAGATTATTAATAATTTTCGTAATAGGGTTATCTGTAACATTAGAATATTTAAAAAAAGGCATATGATATGTTCCACAAAGCTGGATAATAAACTACCTCAAAATGTATAAAATATCAGCTGAAGTCATAAACTTTATCGAGAAAATCCTGAGAATCATGGAATTGACAGCCGGAGGAAGAAGCTTAGCAAAGATCCAAAGACGTATTTTTCAAGGAAATGCACTATCGCTGTTACTATTCATAATTGCCATGATGCCACTTAACCACATACTCAGAAAATACACAGCCGAATACAAACTTAGTTGATCGCAAGAAAAGATCAATCACCTAATTAGATGGATGCCATCAAATCATTTACAAAAAATGAAAAAGAACTGGAAACGCAGTTAGAATATACAGCTAGGACATAGGAATGGAATTTTGCATAGAAAAATGTGCCATGCTTGTGATGAAAAGTGGCAAAGGACATCTGACTGACGGAATGGAACTAGCAAGTCAAGACAAGATTAAAACGCTTGGAGAGAAGGAAACGTACAAATACTTGGGCATCTTGGAGGTTGACACAATCAAACAAATGGAGATGAAAGAAAAAATTAAGAAAGAATATCTCTGGAGAACTAAAAAGCTACTTGAGACAAAACTATCTAGTAGAAACCTTATCAAAGGAATAAATACCTTGGCTGTACTCCTCGTTAGCAAAACTTAAGCAAATAGTCCAAAGAACCAGAAAACTAATGACCTGGCATAAGGCATTAGATCCCAGAGATGACGTTGACAGACTATATGTATCAAGAAAGGAGGAACGAAGAGGACTTGTCAGTACTGAAGACAGCGTTGACGCATCGATACAACGACTCGAGGACTATATCGAAAAACACGAAGGAGAACTGATTACACTCGTCAGAAACGAGAAAGACAACACGATGGACAACCGAATGACAATAAATAGAAAACAAAAATTGGAAGAAAAACAACTCTATAGACGTTTTAAACGACTAATAAGCAACATGTCACACGAGAAAACATGGACGAGGCTAAGAAAAGGAAACTTTAAGAGAGAAACAGAATCTCTCCTAATAACAGCACAAAACAATGCCATAAGAACCAATCATATCAAGCGCGAATAGATATGACGTAACAAAATAGCAAATGTAGGTTATGTGGTGATAGAGACGAAACCATCAATCACATAAGCGAATGTAGCAAATTAGCTCAGAAGGAGTATAAGACTAGACACGAGTGGGTGAGCAAAGTGATCCACTATGAAATGTGCAAGAAACTTAAATTTGACCATACGAATAAATGGTATATACCCAACCTATCATCTGTCCTAGTGAATGACACACATGGGACTTTGACATACAGACGGATCACATAATCTCGGCCAGAAGACGAAACCTTATAATAATCAACAACAAAAAAAGAGAACATGCAAAATTGTCGACTTTGCAGTCCCGGTGACTACAGAATAAAACTAAAGGAAAGTGAAAAGAATAAGTACCTGGACCTTGCTCGGGAATAGAAAAAACTATGGAACATGAAGGTGATAATTGTACAAATCGTGATTGGTACTTTTGGTACAGTAATTAATTACTGTACCAAAAGGGACTTATTAAAGGGACTGGAGAACTTGGAGATAGGAAGACGAGCGGAGACCATCCAAACTACAGCATTATTGAGAGCGACCAGAATACTGAGAAGAGACCTGGAGACTTGAGGAAATTTGTTGTCTCTCAAACTTCAGTGAAAACTGATGTGAAAAACTCTCAAGGAATAAATAATAATAATAATAATAATAAGACCATATGAACAAATGGTATGTGCACAACCCAGAATCCGTCCTGGAAAAGGGGACGCAAAAACTTCTCCGGGATTCTGAAATATAAATTGTGCAAGAAATTTTAATTTGACGATGCAAACAAATGGTATATGCACAACCTAGAATCTTTCCTGGAGAACGAGACACGCAAACTCCGCTAGGATTTTGAGATACAAAGGGATCACCTAAAGACGACCACACCTCGTGATCGTCAATAAAAAAAGAGAACTTAGTGAGTTGTGGTGTGGATTTTACTGTCCCAGTGGACCGCAGAGTAAAATCGAAAGAAAGCAAAATAAAAGATCAGTACCTGGACCTTGCAAAACGACTGAAAAAACTGTGGAACATGAAAGTGACGGTGATACCAATAGTAATTGGGGCCCTTATTACAGTCACCAATGGATTGGCACAAGGACTGGAGGACTTGAAAATGAGGACAACTAGAAACCATACAAACAACTGCTTTATTAAGATCGGCCAGAATACAGATAAGAGTCCTGGAGACTTGAGGAGACTTGTTGTCACTCAAACTCCAGTGAAAAACTATCGGCTAACGCTTATGTGAAAGCCTCTAAAAATAAAAATAAAAAACACCATCAAATTAGTGGAGATAAAAGAAAAAATATGAAAGGAGTATCTCAGACGATCGAAAAAGTTTCTGGAAACCAAATTATGTAACAGGAATTTCATTAAAATGAAAAACACCTGGACGATCCCCCTTGTAAGATAGTCGGAACCATTCTTGAAATAGACAAGGGATGAACTTAGGCAAATGGTCCTGAAGACAGGAAAACGACATTAAAAACAAAACAAAACAAAAAAGACTAATTGTAGTGGCCAGTAACAGCACTGACAACATAAGAACAAATTGAACAACAATAACTAGGAAACATATCTGGGAATAAGTCGTCTGTTTGGATATTTCAGGCGACAAAATAGCGAGATCTCACACGACCTAATTATGGCTACGGAAAAAAAACCTTAAGAGAGAAACTGGATCTGTTCTAATAGCAGCACAAAATAAACGCCAAAAAGCGAAAATAGATAATCTGCAACAGAATAGCAACTGCATGTTATGTGGTGATAGAAACGAAGCAATTAATCACATTATAAGCGAATGTAGCAAACTATCCCAAAAGGAATAAAAGGCTAGACGTGACTGGGCCAGGAAGGTGATCCACTGGGAGGTGTACAAAAATTGAAATTTGAACATACAACTAAATGGTATAGAAAGATCTAAAATCAGTCCTAGAAAATGAGATGCAGAAAATCCTCTGGGATTATGAGATACAAAACATCATCTATCCCGATCAGAAGACCAGACCTAGTCATAATTAACAAATGAATAAATAAATCAAAAAGAAAATCTGCCATAAAATGGACTTTGCCGTTTCTGTGGACCACAGACAGAAAATCAAAGACGAAAAGAGAGACAATTAATTGGAACTGGCCAAAAAACTAAAAGAGCTATGGAACATGTGAGTAATAGTGATACCAGATATAACTGGCACGCTTGGAAGGGTTACCAAAGGTTTGGTAACAGGGCTGGAATATTTAGAAACCGAAAGATAAGCCGAGACCATCCAAAAACATCTTTGTTATGAACGGCCGGAACACAGAGAAGAGTCCAGGAGACTTGATGTGACTTGCTGTCACTCAGACTCCAGTGAAAAACCATCAGCTAAAGTTGGCGTGAAAAACTCGCAAGAAATATAATATTAAAAAAAATTAAAATCTAACAAATTTACTACTAGTGTACACTTTTTTTTTTGTGAATTAAAAAATCTTAATTCTTATAAAAGTTTAAATCCTCGTGAAGATATTCTAATTAAAAAACGTAACCGCTGGCATATATAAATCAATAACTTCGCTGAATATTTTGTTTTTTCAAACTTTTATTGTTACATAATCTTGGATTTATTACCATGTTTATACATATATATCCGGCTCATTGGCCAAGAGACCTGGGTTCAATCCCAGGTCGAGTCATAGACGAGTCGAATCATAACAAAGACGTAAAAAATGGTACTTGATACCTCCTTGCTTAACACTCAGCACATAGGTACGTATCAAGGGTAAAGTGGAGCAATCCAGGGGAAGGAGTAGCGCCCTCCTCTACACCTCGGTGTTGTAGCTATTGAAAAGAGAGCCTTCGGGTCGTCCTCGACTGCAGTAGCCAACTTTACTTTTTTATATATAACTAATTATAGTTATAATTTATCATATATTTGAAATCATTCAAGTATTCATAATCTAAATATCTATGCATCTACAATAATCTGGTCATTTATTTGCTCAGTTTATTTTTAATTATAATCAACTGTCTATTCATCTTCTTTATCTATTTATAATAGTTCATCTCTCTAATTGGGTTCATGAATATATATCTATGAAGCAGCCTAAACAGTTAAGCTTGTTTTTCGTAATGCTTTTCCATGACATATCTACTTGTATAGTAAATTTTGAAATGCAAACATATCAATCGCAATGGTCAGTTTCACGTTCTCACAATCACAAGGCGATAATGAAAACTTTTGTCAATTCCTTCCTCTCTTTTGTATTCACTTTAAGTCCAGAGCATCATTTAAAAATGAAATGTCTTACATCATTCTATTAAACATAATATCCCTCGCATTACTTACAAAAAAATTATGTCAATTACTTTCTTACCAGCAAGAACTTTAAACAGAAACAAATTGAAAAAGGCATTTAATGAGTTTTTCAGCTTTTTTTCCCTGACGATTCAAGGCCAAAGCAGAATGTAAATATTTTTATTGAATCAATATATTTTTAAGTAAATTTCCTCTGATTTAAAAAAAAATAAACTGTCAACTTTTTTATGTGTATTTTCAGCAATATACATTAATTTTTGAATATTGAAATTTACTCAAACTACAGCTCAAAATTGAAATCTGTACTTAGTGTACTATTTTTACAACTAAAACAAATCTATTTTTAGCGTAAAAAATGATAAAATTTAAACCTAGAAATAGTAGAGTAATAGTAAAATTAATGGATAACGATAAATGTAAGCCAAATTTTTGTTTAAGTCAAAGTTTTGAATATAGTCAATGCTAAAATATAATTAGTGATTCTATTTTTCAATACTATTAAATACATCAAATAAAAGTGAATAGAAGTTTTGAAGTATTTTTTTATTCCATTCTAGTTGCCAAAACAGATAAGACGTCGGAAAACCAAAGCCAGGATGCATACCACAGTGCTGAGGATATCCAAGCTACTGAATCAAAGGATGAGACTCAACCCGTTTTGCTAAGAATAAAATTTCCACCGGCATCCGACACGGAAGCTCTTGGAAATGGAAGATACACGTGGAGATAGACAACAGAATATTGAAAGAGTTGGTCAAATTTATAAAGAATTGTACGAAATCAGAACCAACTATTTCAAACCAGAAATTTGTTTCAGAGAGGGACAGAATGTACGCTGGCTCTAAGCAAACAATCAAGCATCGAGCAGTGCCAGGTCAAAACCTTCTTGGATCAAGTGAAGAATGGGAGGTATCTGCCAACCTACCAGGATGGCATAACAATTACCCAAAAACAATGTCCAGGAAAGGTCTGCGACCAGGCGTTGTTCTTTTGGTAAGAGCGAACCCCTTAAAATTGTGGTAGAACTATCAATACCATATGAAAACCGGATAGATCAAAGCCACGAGTATAAAACCAGCAAATACGAAGATCTTAAAAAAGAGTTGGAAAAGGAAGTGTTCAGCGTGATCGTGAAAGCTGTAGAAATAGGAGCCAGAGGTTTTGTACCAGGCACCGTGTACCATTTTCTGAGTCAAATCGGAATCAAAGGGGGTAATAGAGCCAAATGTATAAAACGTTTTATAGAAATAACGGAAAATAGTTTGATGTGGATATAGAACAAAGGAAATATTCTGTGGAACAATTCAAAACGAAGTTCGTTAAACCAACACTCGATCGCAAATGAGATTCACGTAATATTCTCATAATGCACGCAGTTATTTTTCAAATCATATTTCGCCGTTACACTTCTGAGTCAACATCTAAGCTAATCTCAGTAAATAACTAATAGGACCTCAGTATATATACATTTATATTCTGTGCGGGGCTTGGGCGGTGTGCAAATAAAACCATTGAGTGGCAGGCCCCGAAACGGAGCACATTCTTTCCTAATGACCCTAATACGATTTTTCGGTAAAAAAAAAAAAGGATTCAACGAAGAAAATCCCATTATGTAGAGTTTCTCTGTGGAATGCCAATGGCAAGAGCACCATCTGTCTGTCTGCTCACTTTTTGGTGAGTATTAATTACTTACAAAGTAATTTCGGTTTGTCTAAGTAGCTATTCTTCAATAATTATCTTAAATAAAGGTTTTCTACTTCTACTAAACTGCATCCCCAGTTTTGGAGCAGTAGGGAATATATCTACTTTGACACGAGATGGAAATACCAATTAAAGTCCCATCTATGACTCAAAGTGATCTGTTTGAGATAATGTCATGATTACCTGTTTAAAATCATTTTGAATATATATTTTGTGCGGTATATAACTGAAGGCGCTTGTTGTGTAATGGTTATCGTCATAGGATAAGGATGTCTGAGTTCAAATCATGTAGAAGGCAGGTTGCATTTACAATGACGCAAAACGCTTGGGAAAACTGGGTATCCAACTATTCTCCTTCCCGCTATGGGTAGATATTGGAGTAGACTGGACTCTATAAAATGTCTATTACATTATGAAAGAACGATTACGTTTTTAATTCTGCAAAGAATTGCTTTATATCTTGAACTTTGGGAAAAACTTAGGGAACAAGGAGTGTTGTAAGGAAAAAAGTAATCTATAACCTAAGGATTACGGGTGTACGAAATACACTTAACGTTGAAGATTCTCTGATGGTCAATCAACTGTGACGGAGAAAACAAAAATTGATACCAGTCAATTTTCTTGCCTTAGTTAAAGGATTTTTTCTTCTTTCAGTGTATCGTTGCGTTTGTTTAAATTTTAATAGCTTTTAAAAGATAATTCGCTTTGAGTCTTGGAAAATCAAAATAACTTTCTTGTTTAATTTGGGATATCCTAAATTTAGACACGATTTTCTTTGTTTTGGATTCTAGTAATAAATTTAGGTACTTGTGCATCTATGTTACCGCGAAAAAGCCGAACTTTCCCGAGCGTTTGCGGGCCGATAACGGAAAGAATCGGAATATGCCGGAACGAAATTTAAGCAAGCAGACGATAAGATAAAACAACCAATTTGTTGACAAAACGCACGAAGACAAAAAAAAAAAAAAAAAAAAAAAAAAAAAAGAGAAAAAGACTATTTTCAATGGATAATGTTACCAACCTTTTCAGGAGAAAAAGAATAAAACAACACTCAATGTATGGTAATTTTAAATATGAAAAAATAGTTTGAATTTTTATTTTATCTATTTTTGGGGGTGGTGGTTTGTGAATCATTTTTTTATCTTTTAAAATAATTTTTTTTCGTATTTATGCACTTATTGTATCGTGCAGAAGTAATAACGTGTTAATTTAGAAATCCATTCTTACCATGGGGAGGGGAGTGTTTTGTAACTACTCGGTACTTCCACCTAACTATTTAATAATAATCCAGGTCCTGCATTCGGTGTTACGGCATCTCCAGGTATAACTTTTCCTTATTTTTTAGGTGGCAAGGATGCTCACATGCCCGGCAACTTTTAATTTTGCCAATATTTTTTTTTCTTGGCAGAATTGGATCACCATTTCTGCACATAGTAGATTTTCGATTAGCTGCGATAAATTCATGTTTACAATTGTTTGCAATTTAGTAAACAAATTGATTGAATTATTTTATCTTAAATTTGATTTGCTAGGCGTTTCAGCATATTCCGATTCTTTCCGGAAACGCTCGGGAAAGTTCGGCTTTTTCGCGGTAACATAGATGCATAAGCACCTAAATTTAATTTTCATTGCCTGTATAGAACAATGAAAAGACAAGTTTTAAAATTCTGACCGATGTTATTTTCCGTGTATTCATATAGAAACTATTTGTTTAGTTTCAGTATTTCCCTAAACGATGTAAAACAGTTCACTGACACAAGCAATAAGGAACTGTGAAAACTTTTCCACACCTTGAGCAAAAATAGGTCTTGAAACTTTTGAATTAAACCTACAAACGCAAAGCAAATGCAGATATAACTCATATAACGAAATCTCGGAGTTACGAATTCATCCTCTGAAAATAAAAAGTAAATTAAATCAAAAAGAAAAATTCAGAAACTCAACTCCATGATAAGAAAAGAAGATATATAACATAAGGAACAAAACGTAAAAATGAAAAAACAATAGGAACAGGAACAGGAACAGGAACAATAGGAATAGGAACAATAGGTTGCTGAAAAGCTTTTAAAGAAATTCCTCATGTTAGCTTCAACTTTTTCCTCAATTCTGAAAGATAAACTAAAAGATTTAACTTTAGCTTAAGAAGTGCCAGCCTTTAAATTCAACTTAAGATGCAAAATAAACATGCTAAAATTTTAATTCCTGGGTTGAGAATTCAATAATATTGTCAACAATTGAAGCCCTCATCAAAGAATGCATCAAAGTCACAGAAAGAATGAAATTCTTTTATTTTTATTCATAATTACTGCTTGCTTTTCCTTCTATTCTTATACAACTTTTGGAGTATTGCTTTATCCTTCTTCCTTTGAACTATTTTATTCAGAACTTCTTCACATCAGAACGTAACAATTTTTTCTAAATTAATTTATGCCTCAATTTACGAACTCCCGCTTTATGAATTACTGTTAGGAACGCATTAGTTTGTAGAGGATAGGTATTCCTGTATGTCAGCATGGAAAGGTATTGAAATCAAACTTACTTTCTGTCCTTGGCTAAAATCACTAACAGAGATGTGCGACTACAAGTCATACATACACCTGTCTAAAAAAATCTAACTTTGTTTCGGGAATGTCTCTTATTTTGCAGTTAAAACTAAGCTACCTTTCCTTGTCTATTACAACTTGACAGACTCTTCTTCATTGCTTGTAAGCGATATCACAGCGCTTCATTACATCTGATCAGTCATCTCTCCTTGTTGGCCCTGTATCTATCTCCAAGTCAAGCAGTGTTAATCTAATTAAAAGTTCCTAATGGATAATATGCAGAGGAGATTTTTTTACCGATTAAGGGTAAAATCTAGAGTGTTATTACACGAAACATGCGTGGGTATTGTCTGAGGCTCTTTCTATCGTATGTGCATGCCGTCAGTAGACAGAAGGTGCACAGGTGTGTTTTTGTAAACACTTGCCGATTTTATTGTTTGTCGGCGAATTTAAGCTAAACACTTGTATGACACAGATTAAACGATTATCAAAACTAAATCCTGTCCTGAATTCTGGCTATTTTTTTCTGTTTACTAAGCTCTAGCGTACCTGAGTAGCTGTATTTTTTATGGTTAGAGAAAGAGGATCGGAACATTTTTCGATGCGTAAACATTGCATTGAAAGACCGAAAAGAAACCTTATTGTATATTCTGTCAAAGAGCAATTACTTGCTGTCTCTTTCTATACTCGGCATTTATTCATAGTCGCTATTCTTATTCCACCTGAATTTTTTAGTCTCTTATGTTTAACACCTTTCGACTCATCTCAGGGATAAAGAGGGACGGACCGAGTTACCTATTTGACTCCTTTCATCACTATCACAATATTTTGTGATGGTTGGCTGGTTGGTTAGTTGGTTTAAGCGCATATCAAACCATCTTAATTAATCTAATGTATAAGTTATTTGGGGGGGGGGTGCAAATAATTATATAATTTCAAGTAAATCCCTATTTTTAATAAAATTACTAATAATTATTGATCTTCAGTTAATTATTTTTTAATCTAATATTACAACCTTTTTATAAAGTTTAACCCATTATTCCATTTTGTTTTAAAATAAATGTCGAATGCTCTATCGTCATCTACAGCATCACAACGACACAATAATTAAGACGCAGTGACAAAGACAGACGCAGGAAGTCTTCTTTAACAAAATATTACCTCTCACTTTATTGCAAGGGTTTGAAAAGGTTGTGTGGGGTTTTACTGTGAGAGGGAGCTGGAGACCGAACATAAACTGTAATATTTTGACCCCTCAGTTATGACCGTCACGTTGCATCTTTCTTGTTCTCTAGAGCTGCTCAACCGGAGGCCTAGGGCCCACTCTGCTGGATATTGGCTTTCTTTACTGCATCTTATCAGCATCTTCTCTGGATCCCAAATTCCATCGGGGTTCCCGAGGGCCCCCTCGTTCGGTTGTGGCTTTCCCTTCCACATCTTTTCTCCAACTCTCTGGAACTCTACTGGCAACTCCACTGGCTCGTTGAACTCAACTGAATTATATAACCGTTCGACGCCCACTCGATCTTTGAAATCGAATGTTTAATCGTCATCAAGCGGAAATAACTGTCATGCAGTTCAGAGGTCACTCTCTTCCCGTGCATCAGTCCATGAGTGTACCATGGGAATTTTTTTAGCTCGTCCCATTTCATCAGCCAATTTCCGCCCACGCGATTTCCTCACATACCAGCCATTGGAATGTGTCACTTCCTTTCGGTGCATCACCTTGAATGGCATTTTGCTCGGGCCGAAGGTCAAAATATAACACGAACACTAATTACGTTACATCACTTTGAAACAGAACACTACTAAAAGTAAGTTTTTGGCTTCATTTCTAAAATTACGTTTAAAAAATATAACTCACATAAACATTGTCCTTGGTGGTGGTTTAATATAAAAACCCAAACATTTAAAGTTGGCAACTATGAATAAAATCATACTCTGAATACATTGGTTTTCACACACAAGCACTCACCTGTACACACGTATATATATATATATATATATATATATATTAGTTATAAAACTTTCGCGAATATGCTAATTTACGCACTGCATGCCACCTTATAAGGAGAATTAAAAAAAAAAATGATTAACTCTCTGAGTGTAAAAAAAAGTGTCTGGGATTTTAAAAACCTATAGTTGTTTTTTATCCAGATAATGACCTGATTATATTGAAAGTGCAAAATTACTAACAATATTTATACTTGTCGATTCCTGGCACGTGTCGTAATCAATTAACTTAATTAAAACAAAAATTTCTTATCTTTATTCAAAGTAGTATTATATATATATATACCCTCTGTAGTTATTAAGTAAATCAAATAAATCTCCATAACTTAAAATGTCCTTAAGAAATATTTCTTAAATCTAATCTTGCTCCATTCCAATTTCAGTAAAATATTCTCCTAAATTTTCTGCCATTATTGATGGTTAGTTTTTGAGATAGTTTGAATTTACTGAAATGGACTGACTGAAATTAATAAGCAGATTAAACTAATATTAGTTATGAAATCTAATAAAATTATTTTTCATTTTTCTCTGTATTATATGTTAAAACATGGGTAAATGGAAAGATCTAACAAAAGCTGAAAAATAGAAAATAAATTTATTAAGTGAGGGTGAGTCCACAGAGATATCGAAGGAACTTTGAAGGGATTATTGAATGATAAAGAAGGCTGTTGGAAATATAAATTAGTTAAGAACTCGAAACAAAGGAAAAGCTTTTAAGAACTTACAAACACTTTTGACTTGCATTCAGATCTTTAAAAGTTTGCTATTGAGGTAGTTAAGAGGGACAAAAGTTGTATAATACTTAAAAAATTGTGATTTTATTGACTAATGCACACCAAGTTAAACAGTTCCATTCCTGGTCATTAGACACATGTCTTGTCCAAAACTTAATAAACCTTATTGTTTTGTTGTACACCCACGAGTCCGTCTTTCCTCTTTTGTTTATAAAATTTCTTTGCTTGTAAAAATGTAACAGTTATATTTTCCCTTCTAGAATGTTTAAAACACATTTTTAACTGTCTAGAATCATAGATAAATCATCAACTGTTTTATCAAATTTCGAGTCTACTTCAATCTTAAAGTGATAAGAATGATACATCAACCATAAGTTTTACAGATTTATTTCGTAGCAAACTGAAAAACTGAAATCGGGCTAGGCCCCGGGGCCAAACGGAGTCCCATATATCGTTTATAAACGATGTCTACAAATACTACGAAGATTGTAGAAATTATTAAAAATCGTCTGGAGAAGAGGGAAAATAACCTGTCAATGGAGATACTCCGAAGGTACCTGGATCCCGAAAGAAGGAGCAAAAAGAATTAATCAATTTAGGTGTATTTCAGTGCTTAACGTCGAAGGGAAATTTTGTTTTTACCTTTTAAAAAATGAGTACATAGACACTGCTGTACAAAAAGGAGGAGTCACAGGCATGCCAGCATGTATAGAGCACACGGGAGTCGTCTCGCAACTTTTAAAAGACACGAAAAACGACAAGGGTGATATGGCCGTCTTATGGTTGGACCTTAAGAATGCATACCGGTCAATCCCGCATAGCTTGGTTGAAGAGGCCCTCAAACGATATCATGTCCCCAACAAAATTACCGAGCTCATTGTGGATTATTACAACGACTTTTAAATGAGAACGATATCGGGGAATACCAAATCAGCATGGCATAAATTGGAAAAGGGTTGTACCATTTCGGCTACCCTTTTTGCTTTAGCAATTAATATGCTGATAAAAGTAGCAGAAGTAGAATGTAGTGCCCCAACAACTAGATCCGGTCTTAGACATCCACTTATACGCGCATATATGGACGACATGACGATAACGACTACATCTGTTATCAGGGCAAGATGGCTACTAAAAGGAATCGAAAAGCTCACCACATAGGCCAGGATGAGCTTCAATGCAACAAAGACGAGGTCTCTTCTGTTAAAAAAGGGTAAGATATCGGATGATCGGTTTAAACTTTCCGGGGAATATATCCCAACAATAAAGAATAAACCGGTGAAAAGCCTAGGAAAATGCTTCGATCATACCTTGAAGGGCGCGGTGGCAGTCCAGGAAACTAGAGACAGATTGGAGAGGTGGTTAAACAAAATTGACAGGTCCGGTTTACCAGGACGCTTTAAAGCCTGGATATACCAGCACGTAGTCTTACTAAAAATCTTATGGCCATTAACCATTTACGAATTCACATCCTACAATGTAGAACAGCTAGAGAAAAGAACTAATTCAAGGTTGCATAGATGGTTAGATTTGCCAAAACCCCTTAGCAGCGTAGCCCTATACGGAAATTTCAACATGGTACAGCTACCTTTTAAAAGTCTAGTAGAGGAATACAAAGTCGCGAAAGTGAGAACAAAAATACAGTTTAAGTACTCCAAAGATCCCAAAATTAACGAGGCGAGCATCGAAGTCGATACGGGAAAGAAATGGAAGGCGGCAAAGGAATTAAAAATAGCAGAGGAAAGACTTCGAGAAAAAGAAATTCTTGGCGTAGTAGCTACTGGCCGTGCAGGCCTGGGTTTTTTCCCCTCGATTAGGGTCGACAAAGTTGTGGGTAAAGAGAAACAACAATAACTGCAATGCGAAATACGAAAAGGTGAAGAAGACAATAGAATGGGAAAATGGTAGGGTTGAGACAACAAAGTGCCTGGACAAGATGGGAGTCTATGGTTAATCGGAAAATCAAATGGTCCGATTTATGGAATAATGATGTAGCCGTAAAATTTCTTATACGATCCGGGTATGATACCCTCCCCAGTCCTATAAATCTCCACTCATGAAAGAAAACAACCCCCCTCGTGTCAGTTATACGGGGGGAGTGGATCACTAAAGCACATCTTGAGTAGCTGCCAGACAGCACTAACTGATGGGCGATACAGATGGCGTCACGATCAAATATTAAAAGAGATAGTGGAAGTAGTCAATACGGCAATCGGTACAAATACACCAAACTACCAGAAAAATTAAAGTTTGTCAGGACTGCAGTAAAAGCCAAACCAAAGGAAGGCATGACACCAAATGCTCTGTCACTTGCAACAGACTGGGAACTAAGGGCTGATTCAGAGACAAGATTGAAGTTCCCAGATCACATTGCCCAAATATCATTACGTCCAGATATACTAATATTTTCAAACAAAATAAAGAAAATATTGATACAGGAATTGATGGCCCAATGGGAGGAACATGCAGAAGAGGCTCATGAACGAAAGAAGTACAAATATGACGAACTTTTACAAAAATGTAAAAAAAAAAATGGGTGATATTCAAGCTGTACGCCAATAGAGGTTGGCCCAAGGGGTTTCATTGCAAGATCTTTATGCAAGGCCCTGGCAGACATTGGTTTGAAAGGACCCCCCCCAAAAAAAAATGAGAGCCATCGAAGCGATAATTAAAACGACCAATAGATCAGCCAAATGGCTGCGGATAAAAAGAAGTAGTTCATGGGCCACAAAATAAACATAATGTAACAAATAGCTGTATAATATTTTTAAAGTTTTTTTTTGTAAATATTCACAAAAGCGGTATGAATATTTTACCATGTAAATATAAATGAGGGAGGTTGCAATGGTGCGTGGGTGAGAGTTGGTTCATCGATGTATGTTACATTTCATTTGGTATCAAAGGAAAGTGTTATGATGTTAATTTGGGGTTTGTAAAGACAAACACTAAATAACATGTAACAATAAAAAGGGTTTATTAGGCTGGTAAATAAAAGGTACAAAAGTCGCGTGAGTAGTAAGACTAGCTCTGCGTATTACTCTATGTCAGTTGATAGGCTTCTACTTAAATCATTCATTCATCAACTCCACAAGCAGAACAGTTCACTTTCAAGAGGGGTGGAAAGTTTCCTACTCAACAGTTCCCCCTCGAGATTAATTCCTCTGGAATTAATATCTTTTTCCTTTTGGGATCTGGACTTAAACGTTCCACTCTATTTCGTTTTCTTTTACTGGTCCTTTTTTGGACAACCGTTTCAGGCAATGGTGGAATTGGTATATCGAATAAATCATACAATACCTCCATTGGCTCTTCATTATCTTTACTTATTTCCTCAGTAAATCTTCTCAATTGGTTCAAATGTCTTTTGTGCATCAATTTTTTACTTTTTACCATGTATAACATTTTACCAACTCTTTGGGTTATAATTCCATCTTGCCAAAATTCCTTTCCATTTTTGTAACTTTTGAGAAAAACTGGTACCCCGAAACACTCAAACAGTTCTGTAAGGAAATATTTTGTTACCGTGGCAGTTGGTCTTTTGCACTTAAAAATTTCTGGCCATTTGGAATAGACATCTACAACTATCAAGTGATAGTTACCATTCATGAGTCCAGCATAATCTATGTGGAGCCTGGTCCATGGAACATCTGTTTTTGGCCATGGTGTGAATTTTACTGGCGATGCTTTCGCTGCCAGTTGACACCCTTTACAAGTTTTAACCACCTGTTCAATATCTTTGTCCATATTTGGCCAATAATTGTAACTCCTCATCAGGGCTTTCATACGTCCAATACCAGGATGCCCCTGATGAAATTCCTTCAAAATTCGTTTTTGTAACACCACCGGCATCACGACTCTTCCTGCACTTCATTACATATTGAATATGCTGGTGAAGATGTTTTATACTTTTTCGAAGTTACAACTTCTTACATTTTTCTGATAAAAATGTTTTTTGCTTTTAATTTTATTTCATCTAATGTGACCGGTAATTCTTTTACAGTGTTAGACATTACTTCAACCAATTCATTTTCTGTTTGTAACGATGCTATCACTGTATCCTCTAGCGGTTCCGAAGACGTTGGGATCAGTCTAGATAAACCATCCATTTTGCTTAATTTTTTGATGATAAAAATTCCATTTTGTAATTATAGTTCACCAAAATGGTTCCCCATCGTTGCAACCGGTTTGCCATATGTGTAGGGATACCCTTTTTTCGAACCATATATTGATAGCAATGGTCAGTCTGCAATATAAACCTTCTCCTATGTATATACTGATGGCATTTTTTACAAGCATAGATGATAGCTAAGCTTTCTTTCTCAATTTGAGAATACTTTTCTGCAGGTAATAATGTCTGATGCATATGCCACTGGCTTTGTATTACCGTCTTTGAATTTATGAAGAATTACCGCACCTATTCCGTACTCGCTTGCGTCCGATGCCAGTATAATTTCCTGTTTAGGGTCATAATGTGTTAGTGATAATTCTGACGTCAAAATATTCTTTATTTTGTCAAACACTTTCTGACACACTTCTGATCACTCCCACTTTGCTCCCTTTTTAAGGAATTTATTTAATGGCGCCCTAAGATTGTGCATTTTAGGGATATATATACCATAGTAGTTTGACAGTCCTAGGAACGCTCGTAGCGTTACTACGTTTTTGGGGGTTGGCATGCTTTTTATAGATTCTGCCCTCGCAGGGTCTGGTCTTCTTCCATCAGGGTCGATTATCTGCCCCAAATACTTAATTTCACTCATGAAAAATTCACATTTTTCCGCTCCAAGTTTGAATCCATATTCTTCAATTCTTTCAAAAACTTGAATAATATGTTCAAAATCTGTCTATCGTTGAGATATGCAGTGGTAAAGTCCAAACCTGCCAGCATAGTGTCCATA
This sequence comes from Sepioteuthis lessoniana, assembly GCA_963585895.1. Classification (NCBI taxonomy): domain Eukaryota; kingdom Metazoa; phylum Mollusca; class Cephalopoda; order Myopsida; family Loliginidae; genus Sepioteuthis; species Sepioteuthis lessoniana. Next base: position 25,053,991 of record OY757924.1, read on the forward strand.
ATTTGCTGAAAAATACTAGGTGATACTTTTAAACCAAAAGGAAGCCGGTTAAATTTATATTGTGTGTATTTATAGCCAACAATTTTGAACATTCTTCCTCGACTTTCACTGGGAGATAGGCATCTGATAAATCTAATTTAGAGAATATTCTTCCTCCATTTAAACTTGCAAATATGTCGGTGATGGAATAGGATATGTGTGGTCCCTTAAGCAATCATTTAGACCTGTCGAAAAATTGGCACACATCCGAATTTTATTGTTCTTTTTTTTAACATACACCATAGGACAGGCCCACTCTGAAAATTCAATGCGTGAAATAACTCGTAAATTTTTGAGCCGTTCCAATTCTTTATCAATTTGTTCCAACGCACCAAATGGCACATTTCTTTTTCGCTTGAAGATAGGTTTGGTATTTTCTCTCACTTCAAATTTGGCCTCCGTCTTTTTGCAAATACCTAGACCTTCTGAAAATACTTGTGGAAATTTTATTTTCAGATCTTTTATCATATTTTCTGTAACCCGGTTTTTAAAAGGAGAAGAAACATTAATTTTGTTGCAAAAAGAATTTATAGCGAGTTACCGTAAATCAAGCCTTCATTCTACGAGCAGAACAGTTCACTTTCAAGAGGGGTGGAAGGTTTCCTACACAACAGAAAGATTACACGACGTTTCGAATTTTTGTTTCATATTCAAGTAGTTTTCGGTGGTGGTCTTCAAGATTTTTATGGGGCGGGAGGTTGTATATATCTAAGTGATTCATTTTATTAGGACCTTAAGAATAAGATTTAAATAGTAAAGTTTTAAACGCTGTTTTGTAAATTTTTATTACCGATATTCCATGTGTTAATTTAATGAGTTCATATTAAATTGGTTGTAATAGTTGCTAAGGTAGTGGGAACCTTTCATAATATAATACAAGAGTGAAGGCAGAGTTTTTTTTTTTTTTTTTTTAAGTCGTGCGTGCGTGTGGGTGTTGGAAAGGGGAATATAAGTTTTGCTGTTTAGGTCTTTCAATTGTTTTTAAATATTTGAAGATTAATACCTCTCGATTAGTATTTCGAGTGTCAGTGATGCGCTCTAGAGAGGGCGATTTCATTATCGCGTTTTTTTGTGTTTTTTTTTTGTATAACTTATTTTTACTTATTAATTTTTTATTTCATTTCATTTTTTTTAAATTTCATTTTTAAATTTTTTAATTCGGAAAACGCTGAAATTGTAAAGAGGAATTTTTAAGAGATGGAAGAAGGAATACAAACTCTATCGTATGTAGTCTTTCAAGTAAATAGTTAAAAAAAATTTTATCCCTTGATCAATGTGTAAAACGCCAGTGATTTGTTATATTGTAAATAGGTAAAGTGAATCATATAGTTTTTTTACTGCGATTCACCTAGCATTTTATTGTCAATCATGATTTCTTCAGGGTGGGGTAAAGAATAAAAAGGTTTTAATAACCGGTGTAAAATAAGTCGCACTTTAAAATAACTTATTTAGTTGATAAAAAGCAGACCTTGCGTAGAGGGGTTTTAGTAGCCCATGGAAAGATAGAATCTTTCAATAAAACCGCTCCTCTAAAACGTAAATTTCTCGAGCTCAGATAATTTAGCCTTAGTGAATTTGGAAATTTGATGTATAGAGGGGGATTTTTTCTTTAGGAAGGGAAGAGCAAGAAAGAAAAAAAAACCTCACAAAACTCAGACACCCTAGTCCGGCGAGAGCTGCTTACTGGATAGGAAGACAAAAGCTGAGTAAATGAATAATTTTGAACTATCCATATGTTAAAAAAGTACTAGTGTCATTGAAGATCACTTAAATAGAGAGATCCGCGTATTTGATTGGTTGTTTGCAACAACCAATCAGATGCGCGGATGAGCGATCAATAATAGTCCAAATAAATAAAAAGCCAATTTATTTTCCGTTTTTCTTTTCTTCCCTATATTGCGGGAACGGTAGGGTGTATCAGAGACTGATCATCTCAGATAGGGTCTGCAGGGGGAGGGGAGTATGATGTTGGAAGACCCGAAATTCTCCAAGGAATCAAGCAAAACTCACTGACAACACCCTCCGGCGTTAAATGTATTAAGGCTTATATTTAAAGTATCGGTTTATTTCATTTGAGTGAAAATCTAACCTTGTTTTCTTTTAAGATTCCATTAAATAGAAGGAATATTTACATAAATATTTGAATGCTATTATAATCTCTTCGCTTGCATATGGAAATTTCTGCTGTAGCTGCATATATGTTTAACGCATGAATATTCTTTTTCTCTTATATAGTGACACATTCACACAGGGACCTTTTACACACACAATATATTAAACTTGAATTAGACAATCTCAATCAGCTACATTTCATTTATGAACTTTTTTCTCTTAAAATATCTGCGCTCAGGCTAATATTATTTTTCTTACTAGAAAACACTTTGTAACAACTGTTTTTAACAAACTTTTCACTTAATTTAAAGGGATAAAAGTTATTAATTTGTAGGTCGGTGTTTTATTCAATTCATTTACAACTTTGTCCGTGTGTGTATGTGTGTGTGCTCATCTTTATGTTTCTCTATACCAAACCCCTCCACCACCAGCTGGATGAAACTCAAAGACAGTTTTTAAGCGAGGTATAAGTGGTTTGAATTAATAGTTTTTTCTAGATCGGTTGCAATACTAAAGTCATAGCTGGAGAGTAAATAGCTAAATTCCCAGCTTAAAAATTGCCCTTTTTGTCATCTTTGACTTTAAATCAATCCCCACCACATAACATCATTTTCTTTTCTTTATTATGACACGAAAGATAAATTCAAATTATCCATGCCTCAATAATAGGCTGTTTCGCGTATCCCTAACATTATTAAAATAATACGATATCGTTATTTAAAGCTCACTGAATAATATTTATGTAGGTATACAAGTCATTGTCGTGTACAGCCTTATGTAGAGTGAACCATAACTAGAGGTCTATTCGATACACGCATGCGCATTCATAAACAAATCAAATATGTCATTTGGAGTTATCTTTCAAAATGATGCCAGTAATGCTTGACTGCATGATTTTTTCGGTTTCTTTCTTTGTGTCGGAGTATAAACCTTAATTAACTATACTTACTAAAAGACCGATTTCCAACACTTGCTCAACCAAGTTTACTTGGATGAGCAACCATTACGCTTACTTTTAGAAAAGCATCAATTTTAGAGTATTCTTTCCCGTACATTTCTACGAGTTAGCAGCCTAGTTATACAAATCAAGACAGCTTTTCAAAATTCAATGCCTCAAATCTGTGACTTTGTACTTGACTAATCTAAAATCAATAAATATCTTGTTTTGATTGTGGAACATAGAATATGCCAACTACACAGTTTGCTTAGTGGTAAGATATGCCATTAAACAAATATACCAAACCAAACCAAACCAAACCACAGTAAATATCGATAAAATTACATTGATGTTAACCTTTGAAAGTCTACTGTATTCAACCATAAAAAATAAAATCAGTAAAGTGCTATTTGTTTAAGCTAATGGGCAGGAAAAGCGTGGGATATTTTGAATTTTTGACTCTGTTGTCCGATGTTCAGAATGCTATCAATTCTAGACTGCTTACTTGTCGGTGTTCAGAAGAAGCTGAGTTGGACATTATTACGCCTAATGCCTTTTTCCACCCTCACTTCAGCACTTTACTTTTCTTGAGTGATCCAGAAAAGATTCATAAGTTGACTCCTCCTTCCAGAGAAGCTCTGTTGAAGTGTTTGGAGATTTAAAAGAATTTCATGACTTATGGTATAAAGAGTACCAGTTGGGCCTAAAAGAGCAGTCTAAGAATCTCTTTCAGGTAGATTATAATAATATTATTAAAATAGGTGACGTGTTTGTAGTTAAGAATCCTATGATGTATCGACCTAATTGGTCTTTAAGGAGGGTAATGGAGGTTACTCCTGGTGATAACGACCTTGTTTGAATAGCTAAGATCAGGAAGCCTGATGGGAAGGTGCCGGAGCATTCGATAAAACACTTATATCTCTTGAAGTTGTCAATCACTCATTCTCATCAAGCAGTTATTGCCACCGATGAAAATTCAGTTTCATACGTATTAGCCCCCTCTCGCCCCAAAAGATCACCTAGAGGAATGCACAAAAAGATAAAAACTTTGTATGGTATTGATTCCCATGAATCTGTTATTCTGTTTCTGTAAAAAAGAATTAAAAAAAAATCCCTCTTTGTTTAGGAGGATGTTGAAAATCTGCTCCAATCTGATTGGCTGTTTTGAAGTTGTGCTGTTAGCCCCCGCCCCTAGTATTATTTAAGTGAGACCCACAAGGGTTCTCGCTCTCTTTTCTTTTTTGTTTGTTTGTTTTTCAGCACGAGCAGAAGGCTTTGCTTCGCTCGTTCCTTTTGCGTTGCGAGTTCTAGTTTATTCATTTTTAACTTTAGACATTTTTTTCTTCAGCAAGGAAGCTGGAGCAAATAGGCCTATTTAGTCACTATAGGCTAAGCCTCTTTTCATTATAGGGTTTTTATTGTTACTTGTTGAAACAATATGCCTACTGTAGGCTATTTGTGGTTTTGGTATGCTGTCCCCTTCAAAAGAAAGTTGGGTGTAAGGTCTGGAGGCAGTAATATTGGACTTTTGAAGACAAAGGATGCTGTTGACTGGTCAGAATATGTGTTAAACGCCTCCGTATGCTCAGAAAGATATTTATCAAAGAGAAAGCGGTTGTCTACTGGAAGTTCACTTAAAGAAATAGTAAACTTTGTTTTCACACAGGAAACTAGAACACGGTTATCCTGATTTATTCTACACTAGGAGACGCAGAGAAGAAGAATGAACCCTTAAAATTGGCTTCAAAATGAACTTTGACATAAAATACCTCAGAATGGTATTTTTTCATTAACAAAAGTTAAACTGACAGTAGGTGGTTGACGGCATGGCTTCGTGCAAGTTAGTCGTTATATTTTTTATACTCTTTTTTTATAATATTGTCGTTACTTGAATGTATATTATTTTTGTAACCTAATTCAATGTTTTCAACAAGCATAGGGAAAAATATGCAAAGCCGGATTTTGTAAAATTTATTTCTCTTGAAATAAATTACTTTGTGGGAACTGGTGTTTTGTTTTTAAGAAATATAGACACACTTTTACTTCAGGTAACAAAAATAAGCTCCTCCTTTTTATCTCCTTTATTTTCATACTTTTCTCTCTCCCTTCTGAGGCATAACAGTTACTAGATAATTTCTTGGACTGGGCAAAGGTAAAGTTGACTTGATTTGGGTAGAGTTGTTAATTTTGTTTATTTTGAATTGGTTGTTATAATTTAAGACCTAAAATCTAGCATATTTTTTGGAATGTGCACGATTTCTCATTCTACATCGTACTCTGTGTTCTCACACACCCAAGGTCCATTGTGTCATATACTTTCCATAATGATTTTTTTTCATAAATTGCAACAAAAAATTAAAAAAAATTGACTCTATATTTCTCAAGTCAGCACCCCACCTTGCATTCAGGACAATCCACCGGACAACTGGGATCATCCTTCAATCCCAACAGTAAATCACTTCAAAATCCAGCTTTTTCCATTCATCGATTGTGTCAGTTAAGACAATTCCTATTTTCCAAATTATGTCCTTCACTTTATCAACTCTCAGTATTCATATATTCGTTTCTCTTTTTTCTACCCACCAAATATCCAAAATTTGACAAAGGAGCCCGACGAGACCCCCAAGACAGCAGTGCCGACACCAAGAAAAAACGTGTGATTTACAAATGATTTTAGAATTAAAAATATTGAAATGGAAAATGAACGAATCAAGAAAAAACATTTAGAACAAAAATTCATAAAGGAATTTAATTTAAGTTTTAAAAAATCCAACGGAAATCTTAATACCCACCCAAAATAACTAAAACTAAAAACAAATGAAAAAACAAAACAAAAAAAAAAAACCAAACAAACAAGAAATAACGCAAAACAAAAATCAAATCAATTACAGTTATCAGTTTTTTGCCTTTTGAGAGCCCTTGCTCACCAACACCAGCCCTCTCTGCCCTCTATTGACCAGTTGCCTTGAGACTAATTCCACTTTTTTCTTTTAAACCTTCCATTCTTCTATCTCATAGAATATCACTCTCTTCTCCTGCTCTTTGTTTCACTCTGTTTCTTTTCTTGACTCTTTTTTCCTTATTTATCCATCGTATGTCTCTACCTTTTTTCTTGTCTTTTCCCACCTCTCTCATTCTATTTTCTATTCATTTTATCCTTTTTATTGCCTTCTCTTTACCATTTTTTGCTCTTTTTCTCTCTCTCTCTCTTTTACACAATCTCTCTCTATCTCACTCTCTCTTCTTATTGCCCTTCTTCATTCCTTTTGCTCATATATCACAAATCTGCCATTTTTCCTTTTCTTTTTCTTCAGTTTTTTCCCCCTTTTCCGCATTTCATGCGATCTTCTTTTGCTCAACATAAAATCAAGTATTTGTTCCTCTTAATTTTCTTTCATTTATTCAAAAAAGAAGTTCAGAGAGAGAGAGAGAGAGAGAGAGAGAGAGAGAGAGAGAGAGAGAGAGAGAGAGAGAGAGAGAGAGTAAAAAAGTACCAAGGACTATAAGAGAACGACTCCCTTCTAATATTTTTCTTTTCTTCTGTGTTTCACAAAACGCCGTTTCTCTCTTTTTTTTTTCTTTTTCTTGGGGTAATTTCGTAGAGAGAAACTTGTTCTGTTATTTTTTCTTAACCAGAAAACTTTTTAAGAGACAGGCAGTAACTATGCGTTATTTATTCACAAACAAAAAACGTTTTCCTGAATTAACGATTCTGTAGGAAAAGGTCCATGATATCTTAAGGTTAAGATAACATTTTCCAGTACACACACAGATCCTATGCATTTAACGGTGATTAAAACAAACAAAATAAACTTAATGAGTGGCCTTATCAATTCTCTTGCATAAATTAAAAAAATTTAAAACCCCTTTGAAAAGAAAAAGTACACACGCAAACCCTTTGATCACCAAAAGAAAAAAAAAATGTGTGTGTGTGTGTGTGTGTGAGAAAGAGAGAGAGAGAGAGAGAAATTCTTTTCTTTTTTGTCTTCACATGAGTAGAATGATATAAAAGCTTTTCTTTCTTAATAGTTTGACCACACACACACACAAACAAACAAATGAAATAGATTACTTGTTTATCAATTTATTTGTTCTTTGTATCTCATTCTCAATTTATCCATCAAATTACATACAAATTACATATATTTGAATTATATGCAAATTTATTTTTACAACTCAAGTATAAATTCTTTTATAAAAATGTAATTTAAAAAAGCTTAACTTAAATTTAAATACATCGTTATTACCTTATTTACAAATTTTTCGTAAGAGACGGAACTTAATTATAAATTCATTCTGTTTTAACATTGTAATATCGTCATGTATATTTCCTTTTTAAATTGTACAAAAGAATTTTACGTCGAATACAATAGTGTGTTGGGTAAAAAGCAGAGAATGGAAATTGGGTGATAACAGTGCTCTTTCTCTTTCCCTTTTTCGTTTTTAATTTACCCCGCCCAACAAAAAGAAAATTGTCTCTTAAATGTTCCTTCGTGTATATACATATTCGACATGTGTGTGTGTGTGTTTCTGTCTCTCTCCTTGGTTTCTATATCAGTTTTTTTTCTATTATTCCTTTTCTTTCTTTTTCCTTTTTTCTACCATTTTTTGACGTCCATGAGTATTTACTGCTTTCTGTTTTATTGCGTGCTTGCCTCGATGTATGTATGCATGGGATTGGTTGGGTGTTTGCGCATTTCTTTCTTTTGTCCTCTTCCTCCATTTAAAAAAGATTCTTTCTCTTTCTCTTATAACCCTGTGGGTTCGTTACTTCCTTTCCTTTTCTAACTTTTTTCCTCGTAAACATAAGCCTACAATATCTTATATATTTTTGTTGATACATGCATTCACTTTTTTTCTATTCTTCCTCTTCTCTTCGATGCTTTTGGTTAACAGCACTTCCTCTTCTTTCGGTCTGTCTGTCTGTCTGTCTAACCTTGTATGCTTCTTTCCGTAATCAGCAGGCGCACAGATTACGGAAACAGATTTCACAGTCGGATATTAGTCGCAGCACCAACTGTGACATAACTGCCCCACCTGCTGCTCGCGCATCTGTTCATTATGTATTTTACATTGTAGTTCGGGTATCTCTCGTTGTGCACATTTTGTTGCGTCGCTACGCTGCATTCTACTGATGCATATCACAGTGCACGAGCCCAGAAAACAGTGATGCCATAAGGACAAAGGAAAACGATCGATGGCACAGAATTCAAGGAACTGAACTTGATCACAGACGAGGTAGGTGTGATAAATCGGGACTTTTCTCGAACTCTACTCTTCTGGTGTGTGGCCTGGTCGCTGCTAACAAATTGACCCTGTCTTGCGCGTCTAACTCGGCTCTCTGGTCACTGCTCCCTCACTCGCTCTTTTGTATCTTGCGCTGATTTCACTTGTCCTCAAAATCCAACTCTTATACATAGAGCCCGCATTCTCCTCTCATTTCCGGGTATGGACCACCCAAATTTAGGTACTAAAAACCGGCTAATCGCTTCCATTTGTCCACGCCAAAGGTCGTGCCTAAGGAGATAAAAATGAATATCCTTTATCCTGAACTTTTGTCCAGCTTTGATATACATACATATTCACACACACATATATACGCATATATACATACACTAACATACACATCAGCATCCATAACACACATACTCAACGTAATCTTACAAACACATCTTTATATTGACACACACACACACACACACAAATATATTTATATAGTCAACTCACATCTATACACGTATGTACACACACATACATACACTTGCATCTAACTCTATGTACTAACCAATTAAAACTCTATAGTGTCACCTACCCTATCTAATTTTTGACGCCGTCTTTTATTCAAAAAGTATATTTATCTATTTTTTGAAAAAAGAAAAAAATAATCCTCTGGGAATGATGAGATTAGTTTTGATTGGATATCGTTTATTTTATTTGGTATCTATATAAATTTAATTTACGTAATTTGGTAATTACTTATTATTGAAAGGGAATTAGCCATAAAGTATTGTCTTCTTAAATTCGGAAGCAATCAGTCTTGTATGCGATTTACAAAATATTTGCAAAAAACATTTAAGCAAAGAAACGAACGTCTCTGTCAACAAAGCAAAGAGTAGGAGATCCCGTTATTGAAAGAATGGGCATAGAATTTAAACAGAAAGGCTTAATGGATATATATATATATATATATATATATATATATATATATATATATATATATATATATATATATATGTATTGGTCTAGCTCCTGTAAAATATGTCTTCTGTAATAAACATTGACTAAATACTTGATTACTTCATATATAATTTGTTGCAGCCTAATAGAATGATTTATTTGAAATCTTAAAGAAAATAAGAAAATACTCTTCTTTGTTTTTGCTTTTTTTCGTATTTTCCCTATTTTTTGTTTACTTATTGTCTAACTCCTTCCTTCAATTATTAAGTCGCTTTTTCGCTTCTGCTTTTCTTCAAGACTTTTTCTTGTACTTTGTAAATGCAAAAAATTATCATTGATTTCACTGGGAAATAAAGATGTTGATTCAGAATTTATGCTCACGACTTTTCAGGCACGTCAAGATTGTGTATAATGAGACAGCATATATCAGTGGTTAACCCCAATAAGCTTTTTTGTTTATGTGTTCACATCAAATAAAAAGCTTTGTAAAAGCAATGGGACACGATGGTTGCAGATTCTTTCATCTAAAAGTAAAAATAATTCTAAACAGAAATCAAGTAGATTTGATGGACCCAAGATTTGTATCATTGACAGTTACATGAGCAACATGAAATATTTACAATGTAAAATATGTGGTTCACGGGAGTATTTGTGGCAAAATCTACGCTTAAAAATTGATCAATCTATTGAAATTTCCCGAACATTATATACATCGTGATATATACACGAACATATATATATATATATATATATATATATGCATGCGCACGTTTGAGTGTATTCATAAAACATGTAAGAACATTTTTGTGAGTATTAACATATCTCTCTAGCTTTTACTTTTAGCAATTTATTATTTTGCAACACACACACACACACACACACACACACACGTGTGTGTGTGTGTGTGTATATTGTTTACCTCAAGATTAGAGCATCTATAGAAAATAAAACTCGGTATACTGAAAAGGGTCTGTCAGACTCCCTAGTTATCTTTGTATTGCAAATGAACTATATATATATATATATATATATATATATATATATGTATTGAGGTGCGAATTCAACATATCTGTAACATATAAATAGGTAAATGATTAAATAAAACATAGGTCTACAAATCAAATAGATTTTATTTCTTTAACTTGAGAAAAAGTTTGTGGAAAACAGAGTTATAAGGACTACTCTTGTTAGAAAGGATATTAGTCAGGGCGTAAATATTTTAAGTATTTATATAACAAGAAAGTAAAGTTAATGCATGAAATGCAGCAGTCTAACACTAGATGATATATTTTCTGAGTGTAAATGATCTTTGTGTGAGTATTGCACTATTTAAGAGAGAAACTATATTCATACGCTAACATGTAAACGGCAGTAACTGAAATTTTCATTAGCAGGGGTAATATTGATTAACAGCACGAATATCTATGTAAACAGGAATATTTAGTAAAGTCGAAAGTTTTGGATTACGGAATAAATCTTTAAACCTACTAAGGGATATCTCTCTTTTGTTGCTTATCTATTTTATATAATGAAAATGTATGAAAATGTTTGAGTTAACAATTATAACCACCCCCCACCGAAAAGTAACTTTATGAAGAAGAGAGAGAACTGTGTTATCACCACAATTTAGTGATGATAATGATGATATATGTATATATATATATATATAGAGAGAGAGAGAGAGAGACACACACACACAACTGATGACGCAAATAGAAATATGCCTTGCTAGCTATTTATTTTTTTCATTGTTCCCAACCAGTTTCGGCCATAGGTTATTGTTGGTTAGTTTTGGTGAAGAAAATTTTTTAATGTTAGTAAAATAGTTTTTACAATATACTGGCTTCACTTCGCAAATGAAAATTAAGGAGGGGCTTCAATCCCAATCACAAGCTCATAAATAACTTGCGTTGTCTGTTTGGGAAAGGCAAATTTTTTTACTGCTATGGGAGTAGATCTAGTAACAGGACGAATCTGGATTTACATTGTTGCTTCGGCTTATTTAAAAAATGAAGGTCATTTTATATTGTTCTATCTCACTATCAACAGCGTTTGTTGCCCTCAATCGATGTATCTTCTTCACGTAAACCTCATGCATTTGGTACTAGTAATCTTGAAGATTTCAGTGTTATAATTAAGTTACTCCAATATACTTTGAGAGTAATGTGGAAGTGATATTGATAATAGAGTCGTGGAGGTTGTGTAAAACATGCTGGTATATCATCTCGAATTCGGTTTTGTAAAGGAAGGATCATCAGCACAATGGTTTTATAGGCATTTATTTTCTCTTGCAGTTTGTATGTTAAAAACTTTATATAGCTTACTGAAGGTTTCTTAAGGCTCTCTGTCTCACTTTTCCAGTTCATTGGTGTCCATTTTTCTCCTTGTTTTTGCTAGCAGCCTTATGTATTGTTTTACCCATTGAGCTTTAATAAGTATATTATCATTCTCTAGAGCTCAAAACTTTTTCTGGTCTTTATTTGAAGTCCTTGTTCAATTAATCGTTAAGAAATAGCAAATCCAGTCAACTTATCACCGGAGCTTAAACTAAGCCGACTGCATCTCTTGATGAGAGATAAGATCTGCCACCATAAAAGCAAAACAAAAGGAAAACTGTCTTGGAATTGAGTCGCCATTACTCTCAAGGTTAACTCTTAGCCGGAGTGATAGTTCTTGTTAGGGTCCTATCTAAGGGATGTGTGTTTGTTGAGATGATTTCTGATAGCACTTTGGTTTGAAAAATGACAGAGGATCCGTCAAGATGGCCAAGCAATATATATATATATATATATATATATATATATATATATATATATATATATATATATATATATATATATATATATCCTTCCTTTCCCTAAAAAGGGCTACCTCGGATTAGCCAAGAACTACCGAGGTATAACACTTACATCCATAGCAGCCAAAATCTACAATGCCCTACTACAAAACCGCATAGAACCCAAAATAGACAACATCCTTAGGAAAAACCAAAATGGCTTCCGGAGAAAGAGATCTACAACCTCACAAATTTTGACTATCCGTAGAGTCCTTGAAGGCGTTCGGGCAAAAAACCTTCAGGCGACATTACTATTTGTCGACTTTACCAAGGCCTTCGATTCCATTCACAGAGGGAATATGGAACAAATCTTACTAGCATACGGCTTACCAAAAGAAACCGTAGCAGCAATAACGATTCTCTACAGAAACACCAAAGTGAAAGTACGTTCACCAGATGGAGACACAGAATACTTCGACATTGTTGCAGGAGTACTACAAGGAGACACGCTAGCCCCATACCTCTTTATCATCTGTCAAGACTACGTGCTTAGAACTTCAATCGGCAAAATCAGAGAAAAGGGCTTCGAGCTGACGAAGAAAAGAAGCAGAAGGTACCCCGCAAAAACAATTACCGACGCCGACTACGCCGATGACATAGTGTTACTGGCGAATACGCCTAACTAAGCCGAGACACTACTGCATAGTTTGGAACGAGCCGCCGCAGGAATTGGCCTCCATGTCAAGGCACACAAAACTGAATATATGTGTTACAACCAAACAGGTGACATTACCACACTAGACGGAGCCTCTCTGAAACTAATAGACAAATTCACCTACCTAGGAAGTAGCATCTCATCAACCGAAAAAGACATCGACACACGACTACCGAAAGCAAGGACAGCTATCGATAGGCTCTCGATCATATGGAAATCAGACCTGACCGATAAAATGAAACGCTGTTTCTTCCAGGCAGCGGTCGTATCGATACTGATATATAGATGTACTACTTGGACGCTAACTAAACGGCTGAAGAAGAAACTAGACGGCAATTACACAAGAATGTTGAGAGCAATATTGAACAAATCCTGGCGACAACACCCCACAAGGCACCAACTATACAGCCACTTGCCTCCCATCACGAAAACTATACAAGTTAGACGAACCAGACACGCAGGACACTGCTGGAGAAGCAAGGACGAACTCATCAGTGATGTACTCCTATGGACCCCCGCATATGGCAAAGCAAAAGCAGGACGACCAGCTCGAACATACATACAGCAGCTATGTGAGGATATGGTATGTAACCCTGAAGACCAGCCAAAAGCGATGAATGATAGGGAGAAGAGGCGAGAGAGAGTCAGGGATATCCGTGCTGGCGGATCGACATGATGATATATATATATATATATATATATATATATATATATATATATATATATATATATATATATATAATGGAGAATTTCACTTAATAATTCAGATAATAACAACACGTCAAGCCACAAATTTAATAATTTACATATGTATTCAAATGAATAAGAATTCGGAGGAAAATTGATCAACTCGAAAATTTGCAGGAAAGATAAAATGAACGATATCGTAAAAAAGCATACATGCTTATTTAGTACATTTAACGCTAATGTATGAGGTGCACAGTTAATTTCGAACTTACTAACAACGATTTACAAATTTTTCATATTACACTAAGCAAGGTGACAATGCATTTTATATAAATAAGGGAAATGAAGTAATTATTAATGATTAAATCGATGCTTGAAACGTCTCTGGGCGAAGGAAAGAATTGGCGGGAGGGAATGCAAACTGATGAAAAGAAAAGACTCCAATCAGTAATTCTTTAGAAATAAAGCAACAAAACAACAATATGAAAGAATGTCGAAAGTAATAAAGAAGAACCTGTTTTTAGATATATGACAGGAAAAAGAATAAAATTATACAAAATAAAGTAACGGTAAAAAGGGAAAAAAAGAAAATGAACATCAGAAAAAGAAAAAGAGAGAGAGAAAAAAAAGGAAAACAGAGAAAGAACGGTGGAATCAATAAAAAAGAAGGAAAGAGAAAAAAGAAAGAAAACAGAGAAAAAAAAAAGGAAAAGAAGAAAGAAAGAAGCAAATAAAAATAAAATATGTAGAAAAGAAAGAAAATACCATTGTGAAATTTAGTCTTTCGTAAAAATATTTTTTATTTGATTAAAGACAGAAGTAGAAGATAAAAAAAGAAATTAGCGATTAATTGGACAAGGGCTTCAAATAAAAACCAGAAAAGGGCTTGAGCTCTCGAGAACGATAATATACATATTAAAACTCAGTGGGTAATAAATAAATAAACAAATAAAAATAAAAATAAGGCTGCCAGGAAAAAAATGGGAGAAAATTGACACCAACGAAAGCAAATCTCGTCAAAAGGCGAAGAAAGAAAGCATTTGTGAGAGAAAAGAAATGATTTGCGTTCTGAAAAGCATTTACGACTAATTCTCACGCTACAAGGACAAAGCTACATGCGCTAAAATGAATGACGCTCAACTGTTTGTTTGCTTTTCCTTTTATTTTGCCCCCTTTTCATTGTTTTATTTATGCTATTATTTATTTATTTATTATTTTACGAGTCGGTAAAAAGTAGTCATAATGTCTAGAGAGGTGGAGAAATAACTAGAAATACAAAGAGAGAAAAACTCCAAGGAGAAATAGATACGAGGTGAGTTGTTTATTTGGTCAGGAAATCAAGAGAATAAATCTGTTTCGGGTTGGTGGATATTTTACTCAGTCGTATATATTTTTTTCCACTATATTTGTGTTGGTTTAATTTTTTCCAGTTGTTAGTGGAAAAATTGTTGGTGGAAGTTTTGTTTTATCAATAATAAAAAACGTTTTTGGGTTAATTCCAAAGAACTTCTCTGATTATTTTTCAAATTTTCATTACAATATTTTATTTTATTTTGGTCAGTTCCTTCTGTATATATCTTGTTTCGGTAGAATAATTTTTCAGATAATTTTCTATATAAACTAGAATCATAGATCGAGAAGAATATGACGCAAAGTGTTTTTAAGTGGGGTAAAGCTAGTTTGAATTTAGACTTTTTTCTTTTTGTAGACTGGTTGCCTTACGAAGCTAAAGAACCCAGGCTGCCTTATTTTCCCCATAACAAGATGAAGAACAGAAGGATTCGTATTTTTTCCAAAGGGTATCATCGCGAAATGACATACAAACGGATGGAATTCCAGTGATGTAATAGCTAACATGATAGACTGCTACATCGTAATAAGCGAGTTCGAACTCCAGTCGCGCTATTATGATCACTTTCGGACTAATACAATTGGGAATGTTATGAACTCTTTTATCCCCCAGAATACAAGAATGGCTTTTGTATTAAATAACTTATAGGATTTACACTCCTATACTTTTAAAATGGCAGTGATACCACTTGTTCCCAAAACAAAGAAGGTGGACGTCAGTAAACTAATCAGTCTCGGGAACCTATTGGATAATCACGTGATTTGTGCTCACAACTACGTCCGAAACTTCGATTTTGTCCCGCGCATTTGGAGCCGACTGCATGACAAGGATTGCCTATATATACTCTGTTCTTCTAAGAACTCATTCTCTCCATTTTGACTTACAGAGATAGCACACACTCTCTTTCACACATTTTGACTCACGGTGACAGCACTCTCTCTCTCATTTCATTTCGACTTTCAGAAACAGCTTGACCTTGCCATTTAGTAAGACAATTCAATACGCATAACATGGGTGCGTATACATTCTGCAACCTTTTTCCTTCCTCTTCGGCCTTTTCGGTTAGACTTCTTCCAGCCTCGAACACAGCCTCAGAAATTTCGTCAAACTCTGAAAGAGACAAACAACCAACACGGGAGAAGATACGTGCCTTCGAAAATACATTGCTATATTTCGGTATGTTGATACCTCGCATGAAATACTTAGTCAACATACATTTTATAGTCTACAGGACACTTAATATTTAGTTTTTTACCGTTATATTCGTGTTAGTTACTCACATACCCCCCCACACACAGAGGAATATTCAACAGACTATATTAGAATATTTGTAATGTTTTCTTTTTCATGTATTTGTTGATATATAAACTTAATTTTGTTTGTATTGCTTTGTTTTGAATGTTCTTTTGTCCACGTCGTTTTACTTCGTTTGCTTTTCAATAATGAGCCAACATAATTTGTGGGAAACAAACTATCAACCAAACATCCCACCACAAAATGGGGGACCAAAAATATTCACCAAACAACAGTACCCCCACAAACTCACCAAGGTTAATATGCGATTAAACAAAGAAACCGAAATCGAAACACAAACAGCTTTGTTCAGAGTTTGAATTTGGGTCACTAGTTCCATTTTCTACGACGATAACTGTTACGTTAATGGAACTTCCTTAGGTAAAACAAAATAACGATAAGCAATGATTTTCGGTGTTTTAGAAAAAAAGAAATGTAGGAGCACATTTTTGGAAATCTTTTTAGAATTAACTATAAATTTACTACAAGAATTATATGATTGTTTGATTGAAGTCTGATTCATTTGCTTAAACGGCATATTCTATTTCTATGAATGCTTATGTTCATTCAGCGCTTTCTCGTATTATAAAACATTAGAGAGCTAAATATACTTGCCATGAATCTTAGCAAATATAACATGAAGGCATAAGTCTATAAGCGTAGGTTGCAGACAGCTGACGAACTGAAAGATTTCATTTGTCATGAAATCACTGCAATCTCAGAGCCAATGGCTTTGTGAACTCTGCAGAACTTCAGCGTGAGTCTTCTTGATTGGGCAACTATTTTCGAGTAGCAAGCCACATGAGATATTATTTATCATCTGACGGGCCGCTATACCAAAAAAATGATAGTAATTTTACGTTGAAGGTACCGTAACTCTTTGCACTACAGAAGACCATACTTATCAACATGTGCCTTAGAAATTTTTTTCTCTTCAGTAAAAATCTCCTTTCTATAAAAGAAATCACTTTTCTATAAAAAAAATCTCCTTTCTATAAAAATTTGAAGTTAAAGACAGGCCATTCAGAAAGCACTAATAGTTGCAGTTTGACCATGACTGGTCTAGCGCATGAGGGTAAGCATTTAAAACAGTGATGACAAAATAGCAAATATTGTAATTGTAGCAAAATGAAATTCTAAATGGCTTTTTTACGTCTTAAACCCCAGAATAATTCTGCCTAACTCTGTACTGTACTGTCAATTACACGTCTGCTAATTTTTTAAAAACCCCAAAGATGCTAGCATTTTCTCTGAACTACAAAGGCACACTTAGCATAACGGTTACTGTCGTAGGAAATCCTGTATTATTACTTGCCAGCAGTCAGGATAAAACCTGCAACCTCCAGATGATTTTCTCTCTTAGAAGCTTATGTAACCAACGCCTATAACCGTTACTCTATGTGTCCTGCGAGTTATAGGCGTTGGTTCCCAAAGCTTCTAAAAGAAACAATCACCTAGAGGTTGCAGGTACCATCCTGACTGCAGGCGAGTAACAATACAGGAATACTTAGCACTTATACCCGGTTATGGTTAGCGGAATCAGAACAATCGACCCCCTGTAGATTCAATAAAGGACGTGGTTCGAAGTTCCGTGTAGGCTCCAGAGTTCAACCAACACCTGAAAAAGGCCGGAGGATATATCGGCCGAAACGTTGTGAATATAACAATAAAGATGAAGACAATAGTCCGAAAACCCTGAACGACGAAAATCAAGCTTCGTCTCAAAAATTCAGACAACTAAAACATTGTTATTGAAAAATATATTCGAATATCTTATGTTCTTTAACCTCGTCTCTTTTAAATATTCTATTTGCGCATAAATGTTCTTTACTTCTGACCTCTTTATTGTGCATTTCGTCACACAATTTTTCCTTTCTCTCGGGACTGATTGGGTTAGTCTTACAGCATATCAACCCTTGTGTGACAATTTCATGCCTAAGTCAATCTTTTTTGAAAGCAGATATATGGTTCCCGGTAACTATTCCTATTTATGATTATAATATTCATTTCTTTGCTCAGAGTTATATAAATTCAAGTATTCCTATGAAATAAAAATTGTTTTCACTGACACATTGTTTTAAGTATTCCTATATAATGCAAATAATTCGTACTGTATTCCAATCAAATACAAATAATTTTCACACAATATAGTTTCAGTTATTCCTGTTGATAATTATCAAACTTTTACGCGGCTCTTTTTGGTGGGTTTCGCATCCTCCTCTCTCATTCAGAGTCCCTACTACCAAAAATAATGATTAGATATGAAAATAACCCCACGACGACCAGTGCTTCATCTGTAAAAACATAATGCGAAACATCGATTTATAAGTTGACAATTAGTAGAAATTTACAATAGTTTAAAATACCCGAAGACTTATTCACGGTACTGTAGGGTGTGAATTACATGATCGTCCGATTAAAGTCTCATTCATTCTATTAAACCACGGGTTTTATTTCAATGAATGTCTTATGCTCTTTCAATGCTTTCTTCCAGTATATAACAATGGACATCCGGATATGTTTCCCATAAAAAGAGAATTAGCTTATTTTCTACTTGCTTGACGATACAAAGTACAATCATTTTGCAATGTTTTCTTTTGCTTATAAAATAACATATATTTTTGTTATTTTCATATCTGATTATCTGTCGAGAATCAAGTAATAGCCTTGTAAATAAGAGGTTAAAAATTGAAATCAAAATATAGCACGATATTTTTTGTAAAAGTGAATTTCTAAAAGATTCTGTTGAAAATCAACAATCGAAATCCTGTATTTTGCTTGGGTTTGAATACCTACCGTTAGCGTTGGTGTTAATTATGAATGTAACTATCTCCTGAATACTCTTTTCGGAGCGTCGAGTCACAGCTATGATATGCTTCCGCAGTCTATGTAACAAGTAACTTTTATGAAGAGTGCTAGACCTCTATTTTTAAATTAAGAAATTTCCTTCTACACTAGTTGCTGTATCGAGGTATATACCTCTGCCAAGGACATTTGTGTGAATTGAAATACAAAAAGTATCATCCAGGGTTTAAACTAGGTTCTTCGACGCAAGAAACATCAAATCATATTATCAATATTTTCCCTCAAAATTCCCCATTGAATACCATCAAATTTCTTTTTGTTCTGTGATTTTAAAGGCATTTAACAACTTTTTGATATTTTATTTTGCTTGTTGCGTTATACGTCATCATAAGCCACCACAGCAAACGCTCTATAATGAAGCGTTTAAAAGTATTTGGAACTGGAAAAACGAATATCAATATTTTCTTTTATACTGGTAATGACGACAAGTAAGGTTCAAAACAATAGATCGTTTGAACGCTCAATAGTTCCATTAAATTCTGGTAGAGTTATTTCATATATAAATATATATGCGTGTGTTTGTGTGTGTACATACACACACGCATATATATTTATATAATTTTGAATTCAATACTAATGTAGTCAAATGTCTTTAGTTACTGTTACTATTTATAGAACATAATATAAAAAACAAACACTACAACATAACACCAGTATAAACACTAAAACGCTTAATTCTTACAAAGTTGTTTTGCACTTGCAAAGGTTGTAACCACTTTTGCAATATGGCCCAAAATGCGCCCGAAAGTACTTGGGAACCAATTGATTACGTTAGGTTTATTAGCCTATTCAGGCCAGATATTATAACATCCATTCGGCGACTTGAAAGAATCAAACAAGAATATGTAGACAAAAGACGTCAATACTGTTTAATCAAATATGTCTCAACGAATAAATGCTGCCCTCATCTATCTATCTATCTATCTATCTATCTATCTATATATATATATATATATATATATACACGCTAGATTATTATTAACCGCCCCCCCCCAAAAAAAAGACGCGAAATTCTCGTGGCTTTTATTAAATTTCTGTAAGATCTTCTTTCGACAAGCAAAGATAGAGAGTTCTAATTGTATTTAACAATTCATTCCTCACATTGTCAACGCCAACTTGGTTTAAAACAAATAAAAAATCCAGCTCAAACCATTCTTCACACGGCTTAAAACAATAGAATTTCACCTTGTCTAAATCATATGCAAAAAGGCTGTACCATTCCTGAAAATCGCTGGGGATACAGCAGAAAGCCCCAAATCTTTCAGGCGATTTTTCCTTCATTCGATCCAGATTTGCACTCTTCGTTCGGAAATTAGAAAAATTTTTTTAAACTTTATACATTCTTCATTTTTTAAAACTTTTTTAACCACACACACACACACACTCACGCACACACACACACATATATATATATATATATATATATATATATATATGTGTGTGTGTGAGTGTGTGTGTAGTTAAGAACGTAAAAAAATGAAGAATGTTTAAAGTTTAAAAGTTTTCTGATATATATATATATATACAGGTGCGAACATGATAGTCAAATTTCAAACAAAGGCGTAGCCTGCGGAAGGTGTGGTCGGGATAAAGAAGTAGCTCGCTTGGTATCGACCGAGAAGATTCACCTTGAGTTGCTCTCTAACAATGGCCAGCCAGGCACACGTGTATATCAGTATTGACCACTAAAATAGGGAAGTGAGGGCGAAGGTCAAAACTATTTAATAAGTTCAATAGCTAATCGGTTAACCTTCGTCATTTATGACAACTTGGTTAGGCTGGAAATTAAAACCAGAGCGTGGGAATTCGAGACTAGTAAAATTCTCAGGGTTGGTTTCTTTGGAATTAAGGATGCCGCAGATAAAAAGTTAAAAATTAACTGTAGCTTTAAAATAATCCTGGAAAGTGCTAAACCACCACAAAAACAAAAAACAAACAAACAAACAAGCAAATAAAACAAAAACCAAAATAAAAACAGAGAGGTGCACTTGCGTTGGACAAAGAAAACAACAACTGATGATATAGCTCGGCTGTTATACGAACGTGCATGCATATTTGCTCAAAATGTCAAAATTATTTACAGATGAACGAGTATAAAGATATTTTCAAGGTAATATTATATACACACTTTAGTTATTCACACAGACATTAGTTATTCGTAGACACACACAGAGGCGTGTGAGGGCACGCACAAACACTACTTGGTTTGTATTTTTTTTTTAATGGCGTATCAACTTTTGTGGATCTTTTAATGCCAAAGCCATCCTTGTAAGTATTATTTTATGGCGGACTTTGTCCTCATTTTGGTAGGTTTTTTGTTGTTTTTCTCACTACGTTTCGGCCAAATTTGCCCTCTGGCCGTCTTCAGGTAATTAACCGTGACCTGGGATAGGAATGCTGAGTCTTGTAACTGTATCCCCAGAAATCACTGCCTTCCATAGCTGTTGTCTATCGCACCACGTTTTTGACCAAGTAACCCTCTGGTTACTCTGGCAGGCTTGGGTAGGAACTGAAACCGCTATCTTATGAAAATGCTCTCCTGGAACCGTAGAGACTCAACGTCTCTATCCGCTAAGCCACGGGCCCCGAGGGGCAATCAAGGTTGGATTTTTTGGTCTTGTAAATCTAATTATTTGTTCTCCTTATCTGGTCTTCCATAGTCGGGTCCGTACCGAATTTGTAATTGCCTTTAATGGGAATCCTTTTTGAGATGAGGCTTCTTAATCTGAGTATAAATTTTATTGCAGACTTTTTTCCTCATCTTAGTAGTTTTTGTTGTTTTTCGCACTACGTTTCGGCCAAATTTCACCTCTGGTCGTCTTTGGGTGATTAACCGTGACCTGGGATTGGAATGCTGAGTCTTGTAACCGTATCCCCAGTAATCACTGCCTTCCATAGTTGTTGTCTATCGTCGGTGTAGCTATTAAAAATGGAGCCTTCTAGTTGTCCTCTATTACGGTCGGCCAACTATATAAAAATTAGTTAATGCTTGTATTTATGCCTTTGATTTGCTTAATGTAATGGCATATCAATCTCTTATAGATTATTTAATGTAGAAATTTGATTCATTATTCAAAGTTTTATTGTAATCGCTGTTTAAAATTTCAGCGTTTCATTGAAATATTTTTAGTCTCCCTTATAATAATAATAATAATAATAATAATAATAAGTGGATAATCATCATCATCATCATGTCATGCCGCAGGCACGGATATCCTTGACCCTCTCTCGCCACTTCACCCTCTCGTTCATCGCCTCTGGTAGGTCTTCAGGGCCATATCCCGTATCCTCACATAGCTGCTGAATGTATGTTCGAGCTGGTTATCCTGCTTTTGTCCGACCATATGTTGGGGTCTATAGGAGTACATCATTTATGAGCTCGTTCCTGCTTCTCCAGCAGTGTCCTGCATGTCTGAAGTCATACACTTCATCGAAAAGACCATGCAAATCTGGAGAGTGGAACTGACAGCAGGAGGAAGAAGCTTAGCTGAAACAAAGATCCAAAAAGGGAATTTCCAAGGAGATGCACTATCACCCTTACTATTCATAATAGCCATGATGCCACTTAACCACATGCTCAGCCGGATACAAACTTAGAAGATCGCAAGAGAAGATCAATCACCTTATGTACATCATCATCATCATGTCGCGCCGCCAGCACGGATATCCCTGACCCTCTCTCGCCACTTCTCCCTATCATTCATCGCCTCCGGCAGGTCTTCAGGGTTACATCCTGTGTCCTCACATAGTTGCTGTATGTAGGTTCGTGCTGGTCGTCTTGCTTTTGCACATCCATATGTGGGGGTCCACAGGAGTACATCGCTTATGAGCTCGTCCTTGCTTCTCCAGCAGTGTCCCGCGTGTCTGGTTCGTCTAACTTGTATAGTTTTCGTGATAGGGGGCAAGTGTCCGTATAGTTGGTGTCTCGTGGGGTGTTGTCGCCAGGACTGCTCTCAACATTCTTGTGTAATTTCCATCTAGTTTCCTCTCCAGCCGCTTAGTTAGCGTCCATGTGGTGCATCCATATAGCAGTATCGACACAACCGCTGCCTGGAAGAAACTGCGTTTCATTCTATCGGTTAGGTCCGACTTCCATATGATCGAGAGCCTATCGATAGCTCTCCATGCCTTCGTCAGTCGTGTGTCGATGTCTTTTTCGGTTGATGAGACGCTACTACCTAGGTAGGTGAATTTGTCTACTAGTTTCAGAGAGGCTCCGTCTAGTGTGGCAAAGTTGCCAGTTTGGTTGTAACACATATATTCAGTTTTGTGTGCATTGACATGGAGGCCAATGCCAGCTGCGGCTCGTTCCAAACTATGCAGTAGTGTCTCTGCTTGATTAGGCGTATTCGCCAGTAACGCCAAGTCATCAGCGTAGTCGGCGTCCGTGATTGTTTTTGCGGGGTACCTTTTGCTTCTTCTCTTAGTCAGCTCGAAGCCATTTTCTCTGATTTTGTCGATCGAAGTCCTAAGCACATAGTCTAGACAGATGATAAAGAGGTACGGGGCTAGTGTGTCTCCTTGTAGTACTCCTGCAACAATGTCGAAGTATTCCGTGTCTCCATCTGGTGAATGTACTTTCACTTTGGTGTTTCTCTAGAGAATCATTATCGCTGTTACGGTTTCTTTTGGTATGCCGTACGCTAGTAGGATTTGCTCCATCTTCCCTCTGTGTATGGAATCGAAGGCCTTGGTAAAGTCGACAAATAGTAATGTCGCCTGAAGGTTTTTTGCCCGAACGCCTTCGAGGATTCTACGGATGGTCAGTATTTGTGAGGTTGTGGATCTATTTCTCCGGAAGCCATTTTGGTTTTTCCTAAGAATGTTGTCTAAATGGGGTTCTATACGGTTCCCTAGTAGGGCATTGTAGATTTTGGCTGCTATGGATGTAAGTGTTATACCTCGGTAGTTCTTGGCTAGTCCGAGGTCGCCTTTTTTAGGGAAAGAAAGGATGCATCCCTTCGTCCATCTTTCTATCCTATTTTGACTATAGACTGCGTTGCATTGCCGGAGCAGTATGTCGTCGAATTGTCTAGTCTTCCACACTTCTGGGGGGATCTCGTCTAGCCCTGCAGCTTTCCTATTTTTAATTCTTCTGAGAACTGAGTCGAGTTCTTCTTTGGTGAAAGGACCTAGTTTAACGTCCAATTGCTTACTGATAATTCTGGTGATCGGTTCATCCGTTATTTTCGGTGGGTTTCCCAGTAGATTTTTGAAATGCTGTTCCCACAGTTTTACTCTTTCTTGTTGGCTTGCAGCTTTCAATTTTGCTTTGGCTGTGCTCCTCCTTCTACTTACTTCGTTTATTGTTTGCCAGGCTATCCTGGATTGTCTATCTTCCACCGAGTCTCTAATCTTATCTATTTTGTATGTATTCTGCCTGTTCTTTTAGATATATTCCTGTTAATTGATATTGTGCCTTTTCTAGTTTTCGGGCATTTGTGTTTGTTGGGTTCTTTCGATAGCTTTTGGAGGCAGTTTTCACGAGTGCACGTTTTTCTCTAACCACTAGCGTTTCCCAAGGGACTCTATATTTAGTTCTTGGTTTTGTTGGAATACACTTTGCTGCCGCCTCAAGGTGTGCTTCTACAAAATTTTCATATTCGTCATTTGGGGTACCTTTTTCTTTTTCTGCCTTCTCTTGTAGTGCTTCGAATCTGTTTCTTAATTCTAATGCATATTTGTCTCTAATATCTCTGTTGTTGAGTAGGGCCCAGTCATAGTGCTTGGTTGTCGCTTTTCGTGCGGCGTTTTTTCGTAGGCTTAGTCGTACTTTGGCCGTAACTATTCGATGATCGGAGGACACACCCTCGAAAGAGAAGTATGCCTCGCAATTCATCGCACTGTTTTTCCATTTCCTGTTTATAAAGACGTAGTCTATCTGTGCTTTACTCTTATTCGCGTATGTGTAGGTCCATAGTTTCCCCTCCCTTTTTTGAAAGTTTGTATTGAGGCATGTTAATCTATTTTCTATCATGAAATCAATTAGATGTTGACCATTCCTGTTTGACGCGTTGTGTAGGCTGTATTTGTTGTTTCTGTTTTTCCCGATTTGTGCATTCCTATCTCCGCCAATGACTAGCAGGTTGTGTTTCGGAATGCTACGTACGAGGGAGGATAGATCTTCGTAGAAGGTGACTATTTCGTTTTCTTCGCTAACATTGGTAGGGCTGTAGCAGGAGATAATTGTTGCTTTGGGGTTGCCATTAAACGTTGCGCCCATCATCCTAGGTTGTATTCTCTCAATGCTGTTTAGTGTTTTTAACGCTCTTGGTCCTATAAGTATTCCCACCCCTCCTACCGATGCATTGACAGAGTTTTTCATGCCGATACAGTCACCAGCATCCATCCATTACCAGTTTCGTGATATTTGATATCTTCGGTGTGCGTGTATCGGTGCTCTTGTATGCAAATTACGTCTATCTTATGTTCTACGGCTGATGCAGTTAGCTCTGATAGTTGACCTATTCTATTTAGGGTTCTAACGTTAAATGTCGCTATCTGTATTGTTTGTTTGCATTTTAGTAGTTTTTGTTTGAGCTCTGTAGCTGATTTTTCGAACACTGAGGCCAGGGCTCCAACATCAGCAGGACGCGCCCCTTTTTTACCCGCGCGAAGAGCGATGCGGTTTATGCATGTGGTTTGAGTACGAGTCATGGTTATCTTTCGATGGCTGTTTGCATTCTCATCTATAGAAGCCACTCTTATAGATGAGCAGCAGTAGTTCCCCGATCGAACTGACAATCCTGAGCGTTAAGCCGCAGGACTCAAACGTACATCATGCTGCTTCCCATGTGTAGGTGGGGGAAAAAAAGGCCTTTTTTTACCTTAAGTTTTAACTTAGTTAAAGTCCAGGAAAAAAAATGTACATGGATGACATTAAACTATTTGCAAAAATGAAAAAACTGGAAACTCTCATACACGCCGTTAGAATATACAGTCAGGACATAGGAATGGAATTTGGCATAGAAAAATGTGCCATGCTCGTCATGAAAAGTGGCAAACGACATTTGATTGACGGAATGGAACTACCAAATCAAGACAGAATTAGAACGCTCGGAGAAGAGGAAACTTACAAATACTTGGGTATCGTGGAGGCTGACACCATCAAACAAGCGGAGATGAAAGACAAAATTTAGAAAGAATATCTCAGGAGACCTAGAAAACTACTCGAGACAAAACTATCCAGCAGAAACCTCATCAAAGGAATAAATACTTGGGCTGTGCCCCTCATTAGATATTCGGGACCATTCCTCAAGTAGACCAGAGATGAACTTAAGCAAATGGATCAAAGAACAAGAGAATTAATGACCATGCATAAGGCATTACATCCCAGAGACGACGTTGACAGACTATATGTTTCAAGAAAAGAGGGAGGAAGAGGACTTGCCATCATTAAAGACAGCGTTGACGCATCGATAGAACGGCTCGAAGACTACATAGAAAAACACGAACGCGGACTAATTACTGCCATCAGAAATGATACGGACAACACTATAGACGATAGAATGACAATAACTAGGAAACAAAAATGGGAGAAAAAAACAACTCTATGGCCGCTTTAAACGACTAATAAACAACATCTCACACCAGAAAACCTGGACCTGGCTGAGGAAAGGAAACCTTAAGAGAGAAACGGAATCTCTTCTGGTGGCAGCACAGGACAACGCCATAAGGACCAATCATATCAAAACAAGAATAGATAAGACGCAATAAAACAGTAAATGTACGCTATGCGTTGACAGAGACGAAACCACCAATAACATAATAAGCGAATGCAGCAAACTAGCACAGAAGGAGTATAAGGCGAGACACAACTGGGTTGGCAAGGTGATCCACTGGGAAATGTGCAATAAATTTAAATTTGACCATACTAACAAATGATATATGCACAACCCAGCACCTGTACTCGAAAATGACACGCATAAACTCCTATGGGACTTTAACATAAAAACGGATCACCTAATCCCGACCAGAAGACCAGATCTAATAATAATCAACAAAAAAAAAAAAAAAAAAAAAGAGAGAGAATTTGCAAAATTATCGACTTAGCTGTCCCGGTAGACCACAGAATAAATCTGAAGGAATGTGAAAAGAAGGATAAGTACCTCGACCTTGCAGGAGAATTGAAAAAGCTGTGGAACATGAAAGTAATGATTGTGCCAATTGTGATTGATACTTTAGGCACAATAACTAAAGGATTATATATTATTATAACTAAAGGCCTCGAGGACTTGGATAGCATTTGATAGCATTGCTTAGAACGGTCAGAATCCTGCGATGAGTCCTGGAGACATGAGGAGACTTGCTGTCACTCAAACTCCAGTGAAATAACATCAGCTAACACTGATATAAAAAACTCCAAAAGAGTAAAATAATAATAATAAAATAAAATATGTCTTTAATTTAAAAACATTGATTTTTCGTTTCTCGTAAAATCTTTTGGTGAACAGTTGTACTTTAAATAAAGATATTTTAATTCCCAAAATTATTTTCAGCTAAACTATTCCGAAATCATGAAATAGATTTGTTTAAATTTACCGAACTAAATTCTATATGGCTCATGTGTGATTTTTCTCAATCGATGAAAATATGCGCACCTGATATATTTTGAAAGCGTTAAGTAAGAACAATTACCATTCTCAATAAAATCGGAAAGACATCAGGAGCATAATCTTTATTAAAAATGACCAGCCTTAGTGAAAATAAAGACTCAAAATAGGGCATTAAATATAAAACAATGAAGGTGATACAGGAACACCTGAAGTTAGTTCAGGTACTTAGTTGGAGAAATAAGTTATGAAAATAGCTGAATAACGGATTTTATCCATTTAATTTTTTTGTGACCCACTGTTCATGAACAGTCATCGTGACTGTTCTCGGTCACATCTGTGTCAGGCGTGCAGATTTTAAACAATCCCTGGGTCTGGTATAGCCACAATAATAAAAATACGCATGATAAAAATGTTAAATCAAAATATGACACAAGATGGGACACAGGTGTCATGATCGGCAGGTGCTCTCCTGATAGCCAATATGGGAGATCCGGTCATCATCCAGCGAATGTTGACCGTTCTTTTTTTCTGGTACACGAATGACGATTTAAGAAACTACAGCAATTACAAACGCAAGTACAAAACATGGACTAGAGAAAACAACCAACTTGCACTACACTGCTATTTTAGGAGCAACCCTACACGAAGAGGATACAGGAAAAGAATGATAGATATCTGGCAAGAATGCTCTAGTTTTCAGACAACAAACCAAAGACTTGCTGACTAAGTCTGGACAACAATAAAGAAAAGTTGGTTTTCTGACCTTGAAATACAAGAAAAACACCAGAAAATAAATAATGAACAAGAGAGTAATACAATATCAGATATACCAAGTATTAACAAACAAACGCAGTCTAACCAAAATGAACCACCAACTTCAGAAAATAGGAACCTCATAGAACCAATCAACAGAGCAAACACTAACACGAGAACAAAAAGTAAATCTCGAAAATTTAAAGAGGACTGTGAACGGGGAAAAGATAACCTTATCATCACTAAGAAACATAGATTAGAGAACAGTTAAGACAGAAACGAAAAATAAATCAAATACTAATTTATATATCAACGAATAATATAACCAAATTAAATGAACCAATCTATGCAGGAGCAATGAGAAAATTGGGATCCCCTCAAAATGCAGGAAGAAAAATGAAAACCAGAATGGGAAATTCGACTGGAAACGCAGATTAAAAAATCTACGAAAACAGACAAAAATGATAAAAACAAAGGAACGACGGAAAATGTAGAGACAAAAAGGAAAAGGCAACACAAGAAAAATAACAATACAACTTGAGGAAATAAACCAGAAAGTACTGGCGAAAGAAGGAAGATTAAAGAGATATCAACAAATTTGGACAAAACAGATTAAAAGATATCAAACAATATGGACAAAACAGGATATTTCAAAACAACGAAAGAAAATTCTATCAACAACTGGGAGGAGATGACACGAAAACATACCAACAACTTGATGCAAGAGAAACCGAATGATTTTGGACTAAAATATGACAAACAAGAAAATACAATGAAAAGCCGAATGAACAAACAATATGACAAAAGAATTAGAAAGGTTCGAAGAAGATCCGAAAGCGGAAATACAAATCGATTTACTCAAAACAACACTAAAAAAGAAATCAAAGTGGAAAACGCCAGGCCATGATGGAATACATGGATTTTGGTTCAAGAAATTCACCTCTATTTACGACAGAGTGGCACAAGAAATGAAAAGATGCCTACAAGGAGCACGTACCTGGATGGATGACCTAAGGAAAGACAACATTGACCCAGAAGGACCCACACAAAGGAACCACTCCAAACAACTACAGACTCATAACCTGCCTACCGATGATGTGGAAAATATTAACAGCAGAAATAAGGGAAGAGATTTACAACTCGCTAAGAAGCCGCAGATTGTTCCCCGAGGAACAGAAAGGATGTCACAAAGGATCCAGAGACAAAGGAGAGTTACTTTACATAGATCAGCCCATCCTAAAAACCAGACGGAAAAATCAATCTAAGGCGTGGATTGACAACAAAAAGGCATATGGTATGGTCCCGTAAAGTGGGATTATAAACTGCTTCAAAATGTACAAAATATCACATGAAGTTATAAACTTTATCGAGAGAACCATGAAAACCTGGAGAGTGGAATTGACAGCAGGAGGGAGAAACTTAGTAGAAACAAAGGTCTAAAGAGGTATATTTCAAGGAGATGCACTATCACTGTTACTATTCATAATTACAATGATGCCACTTAACCACATAGTCAGAAAGGGCACAGCCGGATACAAACTTAGCAGATCGCAAGAAAAGATCAATCACCTAATGTACATGGACGATATCAAACTATTTCCAAAAAATGAAAAAGAACAGGAAATTCTAATGCACACAGTTAGAATATACAGTCAGGACATAGGGATGGAATTTGGCATGGAAAAATGCGTTGACGCATCGATATAACGACTGGAGGACTACATAGAAAAGTAGGAAGGAGGACTGATTACAGCCACCAGAAACGATACTGACAACACGAAGACCAATAGAATGAAAATAACTAGAAAACAAAAAGGGAAAGAAAAACAACTCTATGGGCGTTTTAATAAGCAACCTCTCATAAGAGAAAACCTGGATATGGCTAAGAAAAGAAAACTTTAAGAGAGAAACAGAATCTCTCCTAATAGCAACACAAAACAACGTCATAACAACGTCATAACAAAGCGAGAATAGATAAGACGCAATAAAATAGAAATGTAGGTTATGTAGTGATAGAGACAAAACCATCAATCACATAATAAGTGAATGCATCAAATTAGCTCAGGAGTTTATGACTAGACACAACTTGGTGGGCAAGGTGATCCACTGGGAATTATGTAAGAAACTTAAATTTGACCATACTAACAAATGGTATATACACAACCCAGCATCTGTCCAAGAGAATGACACACATAAACTCCTATGGGACTTTGAAATAGAAAGACCAGACCTTATATTAATTAACTAAAAAGAGAACTTGCAAAATTGTGGATTTTGCTGTCCCGGCTAATCACAGAATAAAACTGAAGGAAAATGAAAAAAAGCATAAGTACCTCGACCTTGCTAGGGAATTGAAAAAATTATGGAACATGAAGGTGACAGTTACACCAATCGTGATTGGTGCATTTGGTACAGTCACTAAAGGATTATTAAAGGGACTGAAGGAATTGGAGGTTCGAGGACGAGTGGAGACCATCCAAACTACAATATTACTGAGAACGGCCAGAATACTGAGAAGAGTCCTGGAGACTTGAGGAGATTTGCTGTCGCTCAAACTCCAGTGGAAGACCATCAGCTAAAACTGATATGAAAAAATCTTATGGGGTGACTAATAATGATATTAAAAAATAATTATAATAAAGTTGAAAAGGAGTAAATAATAATAATAATATGCTTCAGGTTTTTTGTTTTCTTTTAAATTTTGTATTGTATGTGTTTGAATACAAAAAGTAGTTACAGTAAATGTTGAAGCTGTAATTAAGAAGGGTGGAAGGCAAAGTAGTGGTCAGAAGGGAAGAGGTACCATAGGAGAGAGATGGAAAAATCTAGATTGTCACGTAACTAACTTTTCTAACTTTATAACTATATTAAAAAGAAAAACTCTCATCAGAAAACAGTCACAGCTCAAAGTGGCCAGAAAGAAGAAGAAAAATCTCAGCTGTGATGATTTTCGGATGACAAAATGGTAGGAAATATATCGAATTTATCTTGTCTATACAATCGAAATGAATCGCCTGCTTCAAGCTTTTTGGTTTTGTTTTAAATTTTATACTGTTTGTAGGTAGTTACTGTAAATTTAAGATGTTAGTCTGATGCATTGAAGCTGTAATTAAGACGAGTGGAAGGAAAAGGAGTGGTCAGGGGGGAAAAAGTAACATAAGATAGAAGAATTTTCCTACCCAAGTGACTAACTTTTCAATCAATACTACTTAGAGATAACAGAAAAACACAAATAATTTAACATTCTTAAAAAGCAGAGCCAAAATTACCCTTAAAATGGGTTATGAAAAAATTGTTGTAAATTCATTAAGTTTTAACTCAGTTAAACTCTACATTTGACTTACTAAAAAAAGTAAGTCAAATGTGGATTTTAATAGAGTTAAAACTTAATGAATTTACAACAATTTTTTCGTAACCCATGAATTTACAACAATTTTTTCATAACCCATTTTAAGGGTAATTAGTCTCATTTGTGACGGGAGCGCAGATAATAAACAACCCCTGGGTCAGGCAGATACAAAAATATAGTGCCTACCCATGACAAAAAAGAAAAATCGAAACATAATTCAACGTGGGTTTGGGTGTCATGATCGGCAGGTGTTTCTCATGATAGTCAACTTGGGGAAGCCGTTCAGCATCCTGTGAATGTTGGCAGTCCTTTTTTCAGGATCACAAGCAACGAACTAAGTAACCACTTAAATTTGAGACAACAATGGAGAAAATAGACTAGGGAAGACAAGACAAACTTGCACTTAACGGTTATTTTCGGAGTAACCCCACCTAAAGAGGGTATGGAAAAAGAATGATAGAAATCTGAGAAGAGTTCGCTTGATTTAAATCAACGAGACTTGCTGTCCAAAGTAGGACAATAATAAAGGAAGGTTGGTTCTGAGCAACAAATCCACCAGCAAATAAATAGGGAAACATGACAAGACTCTAATACAGGAATCGGAGTGCTAAATACTGAAAAACAAGGTTTTTGTTTTTCAGTATTCTCTAAATGAATTTTTCAGTATTCTCTAAATGAATTGAAGTGCAAAGTAATAGTAATCAAAACACAACACACGCAAACACCACAAAACAAACACTATCACAAGAAGAAAAAATGAATGTAGAGATTATAAAGAGAATTATGTCTGAAAAGAAGACATCAATACCATCTATCAGGAACTAAGACAGCAAAACAGTCAAGGCAGAAAGTGAAAAAGTAAACGAATTAATAAAAAAATATCTCAACGAAAACTTCATGGAATTAAACGAACTAATCTATGCTGGAGTGAAATTAATCTGTGATAAAATTAATGATCCCCGAATAAACAGGGACAGAAACTCAAAAGCTGGATGAGAAATGAAACAGGAAACAGAAATGAAAAATATACAAGAAGCAAAACTGCCAAGACAGGGAAACGCCGGAACATATTGGGATGAAAAGAGAAAAGTAACATAAAAAACCCCAGTAAAACTCGGAGAAATAAATCAGAAGGTACTGGTTAAAAAAGGAAGACTAAAAAGATACCTCGATATAAAGTAGTGATAGAATGCACGAAGACATACCAACAACAGGGTGCAAAGGAAGCAAAACAATTTTGGGAACGGAAAGAACATAAAAGAAAAGCTGAATGCATAAACAACATGGAAAAAGAGTTATACAAACTCAAAGAAGAATCTAAGGTGAAAATACACTTCGATTCACTCTGAGCAACACTTGATAAAGTAATAAATAGGAAAAGGCCAGACCATGAAGGCATACATAAATTCTGGTTTTAAAAAATTTCACTTCAAGCCACAAGAGACTGGCTATCGAAGTAAAAAGATGCTTTGAAGGAGAGCAAAACAAGACGAAAAAATCTAGCTATGGCATGGATTGACAACAAAAAGGTTGGTGATTTGGTCTTGCAAAGCTGGATAATTGACTTCTCAAAATGTGCAAGATACCCGACAAAGTCACAAAGTTTATCGAAAATAGCATATAAACCTGGAGTGTGGAATTAACAGCTTTACTGAGGTGAAAATTCAGAGAGGGATCTTCCAATCAGAGGCACTTTCACCATACTATGTGTGATAGCAATGATGCCACTCCACAGGATTTGTATATCCGCATACAAACTCCACTAATCGCCAGAAAAAAAAATCAAGCACCTAATGTATACAGACGACATAAAACTGTTAGTCAAAAATGAAAAAGAATGGGAAACCCTAATACAGGCAGTGATGATATTCAGTGATGATATAGGGACGGAATCTGGCATAGAAAAATGCACCATGCTCATAATGAAAAGCGGAAAAGAATAGAACTACCTAATCAAGATAAAGACAAAGCACTCAAAGAAAAGGAAACTTACAAATACATGGGAATATCGGAAGTGGACACCATCAAACAAGCGGAGATGAAAGAAAAAACAGAAAAAGAATACCCCAGAAGAACTAGAAAACGACTCGAAACCAAACTTCATCACATTTCTCATCAAATGGATAAATACCTTAGCGGTTCCCCTTGTAAGATACTCGGGACCATTCTTAAAGTGGACGAGAAATAGAAATAGACCAGAGAACAAGAAAACTAATGACGATCAATAAGGCCTTACATCTCAGAAATAACGTAGACAGACAGTATGTTTCAAGAAAAGAAGGAATAGGACTTACCAGCATTCAAGATAGTGTTGATGCATCGATATAATGACTCGAAGACTTCATAAAAAAGTGAGGAGAAATACTGATTACAGCCACCAGAAACAATACAAACAACACAAGCATCAATAGTACAAAAGTAACCAGAAAACAAAAATGGGAAGAAAAAATTGAATGGGCACTTCAAGTGATAAACAAGTGAAATCTCACACGAGAAAACTTGGACAGGTCTAAGAAAAGAGAAACCTTAAGAGAGAAACTGAATCTCTTCTGATAGCAGTGCAAAACAATGCCATAAGGAATAAATCTGTCAAAGCAAAAACAGACAAGACGCAACAAAATAGAAGAATATGTAGTGATATATACGAAACGAATCAATCACAAAAAAAGCGAATGCAGTAAATTAAAGTAAAAAGATTAGACATGAGTGGGTGGACCCAGTGATGTATTGGGAATTGTGCAAGAAGTTTAAATTTGAGCATACGAACACATGCTATATGCGCAACCCAGAATCTGTTCTAGAAAATGAGTCACGCAAAATTATCTGGGATTTTGAGATACAAATGGATCATCTAATCTCGGCCAGACGACCAAACCTAGTGACAGTCAACAAAAAAAAAAAAAAAAAAAGAAAAGAAAAGAGAAAAGAGAACCGGTCGAATAGTGCAATTTTCCGTTCCAGCTGATCACAGGGTAAAACTGAAGGAAAGCGAAAAGAGATAAGTCCCAAGGACTTGCAAGAGAACTGAAAAATATGGAACATGAAAGTGACAGTGATACCAATTGTAGGTGGTGCGCTTGGTACAGTCACAAAAGGATTGGTACGGCGACTAGGAAATAAGTGGACGAGTGGAGACAATTGTTGAAGCATTGTTGAAATCGGCCTAGAATACTGAGAAGAGTCCTGGAGACCTGAGGAGACTTGCTGTGTGACAAACTCATATATTAATAACTAATATTATCCTATCTAATAATAATGATTTACAAACCATACGCCGTCAAACAACTATTCTCATTCAATAACAACAATCATTTCTTTGCCCTCTTCATATGTTTTTAAGCATCAATACTAATAATTTTTAAATTGATCGATTTGGAACCAGAACATGTACTACTAATTCGGGTCAGAATTGACCGGGAAGTAATGACAATGAATGGATGACTTAAAATTACCCAACGCTTTAGATCTCATCACTAGATCCAGTTTAGTTTCATAAGCACGACACCCCTTTGATTGGAGTATCAGTAGGGGGTCATCTCTACTGCAGTCAGTGTATTCTAAGACTTGTTGACAGAGCTAAGATTATATATTTACATATACACATATATTTCATATATACACAATTGGACCTATATATATATATATACATATATGTGTGTGTGTATATATATATATATACATTGTCATCCACAGACAGACTGTTTCGTTCTCTCTCTCTCTCTCTCTATATATATATATATATATGTATATTGTTTGTAATTTGGTACTCTTAATGAAACTTCCAGAATTACATATCCTTTCTGTTGTTGCTTTCATGTCATATTTATTCAAATTGGTGTGAGCAATCTCTTCTGTGAATTGCCATTACAAAAATCTGTTGGGAAGGGATTGAATACTCGGCATTTCTTACAATACTTGACCCGTTAACTGCTTGTTGTAACGGATTAGAATGTCAAGAAAAGTATTATAGACACAACAACGAACGCAGTGAAGCAAAAACTATCAAATAAAAACAGAAAAATGTAGAAATCAATAGGTTCTACACACACACACACACACACACACATATATATATATATATATATATATATATAAATTTATTTACCCTTACGCACACTCACGCACATACACACATAAATATATATATGCACAACCACATATATACATGTGCGTGTGTGCGCGTGTGTGTGTATTATGTGAATAAGTGTAAATAGAGCAGCAAGGAAAAAAGTAGGATATTAGAAAATTAATATTAAATCAGTGAGATTGCTGACCGAACAGTAGAAAATGAATGTAAATAAACATAATGATATACATAGAAAAATAAGTGTAAATGAAGTGTGTATATATATACATACACACGCTAACGCACTTCATTTACACTTACTTTTCTATTTATGTTTATATATATATATATATATATATATATATATATATATATATATTACTACACAGCGCTGGAGCTGAAGTAATAAGGAGAAAGAACAGAAAAAATCCATTCTACCACTTTGCTGCCCAGCATTTGAGCACTTTTTAAATGAATGTTTATATATATATATATATATATATACTCTTTCTTCATATTACTTCTGCTCCAGCGCCGTGTAGAAATTCATTTTACTGTATTGAGCCAGGAAGCTTTGTAAAATTGAAAACAGAGAGTATTCCATAAAAGATTCAAATTTTAACATGACATTTACACCTACCTACCTACCTACCTATATATATATATATATATATATATATAGAGAGAGAGAGAGAAATGAATTGATGGATAAGTGCTCATCAAGAAACTCAGTCCATTTTCATTTAGTTACAAACGGAGAAATTTTTCAGGAAAATATGTTAGTTCATGGACTTGGATGAAAACCTCTTCCATAACTTATTGATAACACTTACTTCCTCTCAACAAAACTTCAAGGATCCAATGCCGTCTTCATTTATGGCTTTTAGTAAATAGTGCAGATTCGATATGAATGAAAAAATATGACGATACTCAAACTCGCATCCATTTTGCTTTGAGAAGGTGATTTCCTTCTCTCAGCTGTACTCCAATCAGAAAATATTTTTCTTTTCTACGGTTAGTAGTTATTCGATGGGATGTTGCATCAAGGGCCTGTCTTTGGTCGGGTGGTGCCAAAAATACCGAGACAAGTTTGGTCTTGGGGATTCTGGCCCACATCACTTTATGAAGAAAGGATTTGAGAAATCTTAACTTTTCGTGGCAACAGCCATGAAGAATAGACTGAGATCTTTGTCTCTATATACACTTAAACTGACTATGTATTATCCGTCGTAATTTAAGATGACAGTGTAGAACCTGTAAAATTCTCTCGGACCTTTTATTGAGTGAACGATATAAAGCGCAAAAAAAATTAATCAAAAGTTTAAAAATTACCCCACCCTATGTGTATGTGTGTGTTTGTGTGTCTGCATGATTTTTAAAAATTTCAAAGTGTGAAAGTGACAGTTTGAGCTCAGAAAAGGTGCAGAAATAGAATATACGAATAGAATATAGAATGAAGAAAAGGAAAAGAATCAAAGAACAAACTAGAGACTCATTATACGAGTAGATTAAGGTATACGGATATATCATTAAGGTGTCTAAATGTAAGCTGTATCTTTAGAATATAGTATTGGCCAACGATCGCTAAAATGTACTTTCAGTTTCAGTGCTGTGATATATATATATCTATATAATCATAATTAAAATTTTTTAGTTAAAAGCGTTTTTAATCGGAATAATTTTAAAATAGTATAACAATAAAAGCAGGATATAAACTCACCACGCTGCATCACATTGTCGTTCCTCAAGTGAACTAGTATCGACTAGCTCTTGTCGATACGTGTTGCTAAATGCTCACCAACATGAAACGTGAAACTATTTTATAGCTGAAAATATTATATATATATTGTGTGTGTGTGTGTGTGTGCGTGTGTGTGTGTGTGTGTGTGTGTGTAATAACAGTTTCCGTAACCGCCTTGAGCTACCGAAACTGTGTTATCACCCCTGGTTGGCGGCTGATGAGGACAGGGTATCGCACGTGCTTTCACAAGTTGTATGATAAAAAAATGATATCACACACACACATCCCACAAAATAAATTTGAATATGTCGTGTAAACCGAGTCTGGTCACGAATTAAGCTAATATACCATATACCTCATTCCTGAATTGACTGATTGAATGCATCTGGCTTCGATCACTTTCAAAGTGGACGTTACACAAAAGAAGAGTATTCTTGAAGATTTTTTTCCTTTTCTTTTGGAATAAACTGCAGCTGGAGAGTTGAAATTCTTCGAACAGCATTTAAAGACTCCTTGTGTCAAAAACAAGTATGTAAGTATTATTCGTGTGTCAAACTCGATGAAATGTCACTTGAAGACCGACCACGACGAAATAACATTCAATAAGCTTAAATTACGAAAATCTAGAAACGTTCCGTATTGATGAGATATCTGAGGGGATTGGTTTGTTTTGGTATTTGTACTAATAAACTTTGCTCTGTCGGCTGGGGCTGCGGAATACACCAACTGCTTCTCTGCAGAGGGGTAAGACTCTCCAACGAGTGTCCTGTTTATGACACTAAGTAATCTGATCGTGAGGCTTCAGTAATGCTGGAGATTTGGGGAATGCGGAGTATCCTTTCATTGCCGTTGCTCTCAGGTCCGCTTTTACTAGTAGTAGCACCTGATAGGATCCTATCTATGAGTCAAATAGAACTAAAGTGTAAATACGCTAAACTGAATTGTTTAAAATTAGCTGTTTTACATTTAACAAATGAATTATGTTTAATTGAATTGTTTGTGATACATAGCAATACATGAAACCATTTAAATTTGTTGACATGCTTAACTGAATTGTTTGATATAGAACTGTTTAACTTTGTGTTTCAAAAAACTGTGTGCTTATGCTAAGCTGAATTGTTTGAAATTTAGTGAAACCGTTTTTAAAAAAAGAAGATGTGTTCAGGCTTGTTTAAAAAAATTATCTTCAAAATCTGTTTAGAAATCATATATTTAATATATGTATATAAAGGATTTGGCATTAAATAACCTACAATGGTTGATCTGCCATAAAACCAAATCAAACCAAACAAACTTTAACAAGAGATTGAAAAATGAAATGGATTTGCACAGAATCCGTGCTTTGTATGCTGACAATGATTAAAAACAACTATTTGAATCGTACCGTAATTTGATAAAACAAGTCTCTTTCCAAAATCCCAAAAGAGTTAACATACCGTAAAAAACAACCAACCAATCAATGAACCAAACAACAAACCAACCAAACAAATAACCCTTAAAGGGCTATTCTGTATTAGCATTTTAACAATTACCTACATCAAGGACAACAGGAATTTACTTGGCTCAATTTAGCCGTGCCTGAAGTCTGAAATCAAAGCACCTTGTGTAGATCAATCTCATCATATAAAGTCTTGTTAGACGAACATTAACATTAAAATAACAAAATGAAATCTCACTGCCTCTGTTTGTATGTCTGCATACTGCACACACACTCATTCACGCACACACATTTATATATATATTCTGTTAAAATGATCTCTCAGATTGAAGATTAACACCAAGAAGGTGCTTGTTGCGATAAACGAATGGCGAATCTATCTATGAATAGCAGCATCAATGCCATTTTAGTCGCTATCTTGGCATTGAATGTTGAACATCATGTGCTTTTGATTGCAACTTCTTTAAAAAAAATAGTGAGCCTATCATTGTAAGGTAGCAATTTTTTTCGGTCACCAGGTCGATTCCTTGTGATTTCTTCTCC
This sequence comes from Sepioteuthis lessoniana, assembly GCA_963585895.1. NCBI lineage: Eukaryota > Metazoa > Mollusca > Cephalopoda > Myopsida > Loliginidae > Sepioteuthis > Sepioteuthis lessoniana. The sequence goes on from OY757924.1 coordinate 25,093,388, forward strand.
GGGAAGGCTCAAGCCGCAGACAGTTGACAAACAGAAAGATTTTATGCGTCATTAAATCGCAAAAATGCCTTGAGTAATAATATAGTGTGCGCTACAGAGCTTCAGTGTAATACTTCAAGAGCGTTTTGTTCATGAAGGCGAGCATTAAAACGATATAATCTTAAAAACTAAGTGATGACAAGAAGAAAACTAAATGGAAAACACTGTTTTTCCATATTGTAAAATTTCATTTTACAGAGGATCGATTACAATCAGCTGAATCCAGTTGATGAGACATACTTCGGCCGGCCATGGTGTCAGCGGTACGGATCTGGTCGGGTGTGTCTCGTCTTTGGACGATGTTTAATTGAATTGTTTGTGATACATAGTAATACTTGGAACTTGTTGACATGCTAAACTGAATTATTTGATGTTTAATTGAATTGTTTGTGATACATAGCAATACTTGGAACTTGACATGAATTGTTTGAAATAACTTTGTGTTTCAAAAAACTGTGTACTTATGCTAAACTGAATTGTTTGAAAAAAAATAAGTGTTCAGGCTTTAACCCTTCGTGGAGGGGTTAGGTTTATCGCCTGGCGCCTGAGGCACCCCTCTTTAGAGGAATGCCGACGGGGCCTGAAGCATTGCTCGGAACCACCTTAAAAATGTCTTGTGTCACACTCGTTCGGATGGTGGGACAAATACCGTTGGTTCTAAACAGCTGAATCCAGTCGATGGGATACACTTCGGCTGGCCGTGGTGTCAGCGGCACGGATCTGGTCGGGTGAGTCTCGTCTCTGGACATACCTCGAGTCTCAGGGAGGTTATTCCCCCAGAATCTAACCCTCCTGGGAGGGGCTAGGTTTATCGCCTGGTGCCTGAGGCATCCTTCTTAGGGGAATGCTGATGGGGTCTGAGGAATCTTTGGGAATGCCGGACACGTCCGGGAATGCCGGACACGTCCTACGCCAGGAACCACCTTAAAAAGCCTTGTGCCACACTCACCCGTTTGGTGGGGTGTTCGACAAATACCGCTTATCTAATAAGCTGATTAATATTGAGACTAATCTTATTTCGTTTTGGCTATACAAGCATTTTGACTCTCTTCAATATCTTATGAATTCTCTTGTTAATTGTTTGTAACTTATTGTTTTTTTTTGTATGTATTCGTTTGTTGCGGATGCTGAATAAATATATTAACCACTCACTCATCTCTGTGTATCATTTACTCGACGATACGACAGTTGGCGTCGAAGATTCGGGAAATTGCACAGATTAGCGAACAGGATTCGAAAAATCCCAACTGAAATAACAGATTGACTAAGGCAGCAGAAAAGGACGAACAAACACGCAGAAAAATTTATTGGAAGTGCAAAATTGATAAGTACTACCGACTCACAAAACTGAAAGATTTTAAAAATTGCATGCTTGAATTCTTGAAATAGCAAGACATTTTACGAAATACTAACAATTAACGCTCATAAAATGCTTTTTAAATTCATTAGATTACCTTTTGGAATAAAGGTAGCATCAGCGATATTCCAGCAGGTGATGGACATCATTCCCAGTGGGCTAGACTTTGTGATAGCATATCTAGATGATATATTAATAAAAAGTAAAACCCGAGAAGACATTTAAAGGAAGTTTTCCAAAAAATAAGAGTTTGGATTTAAGCTGAGTATTGAAAAATGCAAATTCTTTTTACCAGAAATCAAGTATTTGGGATAGATCCTTGATGAAAAAGGTAAGATCCTAGACGTGCGAACGAAATAAAGAACATGCTCGCTCCTACAAATTTTTCGTCCCTACAATCATTTTTTGGGGTAACTAATTACCATAGCAATTACATTCCAAATATGTACACACTAAGAGCACCTTTAACCAAACTTCTTAAAAAGATGTAAAGTGGAACTGGTCGATCGATTGTCAAAAAGCTTTCGATAACTAAAAGACAGCATTGACGTCGGACCTTACGCCCACACATTTGCGACCCTTACAAGGAGATTTATGAGGCAAGCGATGCTAGTAATGTGGATTTAGAGGCCGTATTCTTGCACAAAGAAAAAGATGGTCAGTTAAAGGCCGTACATAATTCTTCGAGGACAATGTTCACGGCAGAAATTGATTATTCACAAATTGAAAAAGACGGGTTAGGCTTGATATTTACTGTTAAGAAATTTTACAAATGTATTCATGGAAGAGTTTTCATTCTATAAACTGACCACTACCCTCTACTGTCCATATTCGGCTTTAAAAAAAGGAATTCTACTGGTTCACTTAATCGCCTTCAAAGATGGGGAATCATCTTGTTAAATTACTCTTTTAAAATAGAGTTTCTGCCATGTAAGAAAGTACAACATGCTGATGATTTGTCATGATTAATTCTTGAAATAATAGAACCATTAGAAGAAGCAGTTATTGCTTCACTGATTTCCGAAATGGATATTAAAAATTTTCTGTATAGCACAGTAAAAGTACTTGTTACTTTGGTTGGTTGTTTGGGTTTTATGGCATATCAACCTTTGTAGGTTATTTAACTCCGAATTAATTTTTATACAAATAATCAGTTCTATTTCAAACAATTCAGTTTAGCAGGAGTACACAGTTTAATTGTCAAAAACATTTTTATTTCAAGCTATTCAGTTTACTTAAACAGTTGTAGTTCAGTTAATTCAGTTTAGTATAAGTATAGATTTGGTTTACACACACTTAAAAATCAAATATTAAACAATTCAGTTTCAATGTCAAAAACAGTTCCGTTTCAAACAATTAAGTTTTGCATAAGTACACAGTTTAAATGTAAGAACACAGTTTAATTGTCAAAAGCATTTTGTTACATAGCCATATACACGAATATGGCCATGTGCGAAATAGACATATAATGTTCATAACGATAGAACATATAAAGAACATAGGAATCTCGAAATTCGAAAACACGTAACGACTTCTTGTTCAGGTACGAAACCTTTTTATTAACTTTGTGTTAAAGGTTTCGACATAAAGAGGAGAGACACAATCTTCTATGCTGTCTTATTCATTTGGCCCCCGTCTCGAGCGGCCCCCATAGGGCGTCTGCGAGCTCCAAAAGTCGAACCTCTTCGTTCGGCGTCAAGTACTCAACTCTCTTTCTTCAGATTCTCACACAAACCTCCGCGTGCTTCCGGTGCATGACGTCACCCGCACCCTGTCACCCCGTTCTGTCTCGGACTATTGTGACATCTGAGTGACACCTCCATCCGCCCGCGCCCGCCCGCGTTAACACCTGCCTCAATGTTGCACCTAACTAACCCATATGCTAGCCGAAAGGTTCTCAGCCTAACTAAACTCAAAGGCATGAACCGAAAACCCTCGGCTATTATATTACAATTTCTATTTCAAGCTATTCATTTTAGTCAAACAGTTCTAATTCAAACAATTCAGTTTAGCATAAGCATGTAGTTTAGTTCGATTTAACCCAAAGATTTGGCCCTATCAGGTGCTACCATTCCGCACTCCGCATTCCCCAAAGCTCCAGCATCACTGGAACCTCATCATCAGATTGTTTATCTTAGACACTTAGTGTGGGGGGTGTCTTACCCCTCAGCAGAGTTGCAGTCGGTGTATTCTACAGCCACAGCTGACTGAACAACCAGTTACTTTGGAAGAAATAAGGTTAAAAACAAAATTTGATAAATCCATTACAAAGAAAAAGAATGATATAATGGATCAGAAGAAAAATAAAGGAAATAATATTTTTTCTATATGTAACGGTATATTGTTATATGGAGATCGGGTGGTAATACCAGCAGTTTTAACAAAAATCTTGAAGGATTTTTATATCGGACATCCGATAATATCAAGAATGAAAGCCCTCGAGAGGTATAGCGTGGACAAGGAAATTGAAAATGTGGTTAAAACTTGCAAAATCTGTGAGTTGGCGGACAAGGCGCCACCTGTGAAATTTAATACCTGGTCAAAGACCGATAAGTCATGGTCAAGCTTACACATTGACAAAGAGGCCGGAAGTTTTTCAATTTAAAACACCTACCAGTAATTTCATGATAGATTTTTTACACAAATTATTCACTAGATTCGCCTTACCAGAAACTATCGGGTCCGACAACGCTGTGCAGTTTTCTTCCAAAGATTTTGAAAATTTTGGCTAAATCCATTCAATTGTACACGTAATATCTCCACCCTACCACTCAAGGTCAAACAGAATCGCTGAAAAAAGTACGAAGTATTACTAAAATATATATCGCATAACGTATAACACCTTATGTAAATGCAAGTTCAGGAATGGCCCCAGCCGAACTCATGTTTAGAAGAAGAATTCGTTGGTTATTCGATAGACTTTGACCTACAAAAAAAAATGTTTGAAAGAAAAAGTACCAAGGAAAAACATAACAACCCCGGCGAAAAAATATATTTCAAGAATTATAATGCTTGAAATATATTCCAAATTTATAATCATAAATTTGGAAAAGCAGCGTGGGAAGAAAGAACCATTGATAAAAGAATTGGCAAAATGTTGCACTCGATAAAGCATCCAAAATGGTCGTTTAAGAGACATTTAAATCAAATAAAAAAGATATACAGCGGGCGTTGATCAACGCAAGGAGAAGCCGATGACGGTTATTTACGATATGTTCGACGTATCAATGCCTCAACCAGTACAACAGAATCGATTGAGCAAGCGAAAACTAATTCCAACAGGTGCTATGGAAATAGACCCCAAAAGACAGAAATACGTCGTCCAAGAGACATAAAATTTCAGAGGGGAGATATTGTAGAGTGGTTAAACACCTCTTCAGCACTCTGCCAGATGAACTGGCTCACAGCCCAAAATAGCCAATGATTAAAGACTTCGAGGGTTGATTTAATAAGCTGATTAATATTCGGACTGATCTTGCTTCGTTTTGGTTATACAGCATTTTGACCCTCCTCAATATCTTGTGAATTCTCTAGTTAATTGTTTGTAACTTATTGTACTGTGTTTTTTTTTTGTATGTATCAGTTAGCAACGGATACCGGTGCTGAATAAATATATTAACCACTCACTCATTTCTCTGTATCATTCACCTTGACGATACAACACAAAGCCAAGCGATCACGGCCCAACTCTTTTTATAGGCTAACACTCTTGCTGGAGATCCCCTCCGCGATTCCCTGCGAGCTAATATAATTTAGGGCAAGTTAAAGTAAAAAAGGTTAGATATCTGGAACATATATATATATATATATACGTGGTGCATTCAATATGTTTCTAGACATTTTTGTACAGGCATTAAAAATTGTTGAAGACTCTTGAAAATTCAGTATGTTATTGCTATACATCTTATGAGATGACTGACCAATGTTTATGATTTCAGGTTCAAATGAACTGCTACAGCAGGAATTGGAATACACCCTACTAAAGCCTGATTATCACAGCTGGTGAATTTCAAAAATGCAATCTGAACGTGAGGACACTTTAGAAGAACGATATTCAATAAAATTCTGTTTTAAACTTGGAAAAAATGCCATAGAAACGTATGGAATGCTTCAGACTGTTTTTCAACCATCTTGCATGAATCGAGCATCAGTTTTTGAATGGCATAAGAGATTCAAGGAAGGCAAGCAGTCTGCGAGGGATGATGAGAGGTGTACGAGGAGTAAGGAAGTCAATACACCAGAGTTGATTGGCCAAAGGTCTAGGGTTACTATGTTGAGGTTTTAAGGGAGTTCAGGAAGAGATTTCGACGGAAGACGCCAGCACTCTTCAAATCGGGTCAGTAGCATTTCCACCAGAACAATGCACCAGATCACAACTCCATCCTTGTCATAGACTATTTGACCAAGATGGGCATCAAGACAGTTCCTCGGCCATCCTACAGTCTAGACCTTGCTTCCTGTGACTTTTGCTAATTCCCTAAGCTCAGAGGGTGTCGTTATGAGACAAATTGAGGAGATGAAAGAGGCTGTGACGAAGGTCAATGACACACTCACACAAGACGACTTCCATGGGGCCTTCCAGAAGTTGTTGGAACAGTGCAACAAGTGAATTGTGGCTGGAGGAGATTACTTCGAAGGGGACTAGAGTTTCATGTGCGTACTATCGATAAAAGTGGCCATACGAAAAAAAGTCTGGAAACTTATTTAACGATCCCCGTATATATATATATACAAAGATTATTGTTGATCAAATGACAGAAAGGTAAATATTCTAGAATAAATAGGTTTGCCAATGATTTCAGATTTGGGATTTATTTATTTCATTATTATCATTATTTCATATATTTATGCGCTACATCCGATTCGAACTTTTGCGTCCTCTTAAGGCGATTTAAATAGTAAAAAGAATCAATTTGATCTTAACCCCCGAAGCGTGTGTAGCCCACACATATATAAAATACTACTACTACTAATAATAATTATAATGATAACTTTGCCAAAAATGAAAAAGAATTGGAAACCCAAATACAGGCGGTGAGAATACAGGGATAGAATTTAGCATAGAAAAACCTGGCATGCTTATAATGAAAAGTAGAGAATGTCAAATGACTGAAGGAAAAGAAAAACCAAGAAAATAAAGATCAAGAAAAAATCAGGACACTTACAAATCATCATCATCATCATCATCATCATGTCGTGTCGCTAGCACGGATATCCCTGACCCTGTCTCGCCACTTCTCCCTATTGCTCATCACCTCCGGCAGGTCCTCAGGGCTACATCCCGTATCCTCACATAGCTGCTGTATGTATGTTCGAGCTGGTCGTCCTGCTTTTGCTCGGCCATATGTGGACGTCCATAGGAGTACATCACTTATTAGCACGCCCCTGCTTCTCCAGCAGTGTCCTGCATGTCTGGTTCGTCTAGCTTGGACAGTTTTCGTGATGTGAGGCAAGTGGCCGTATAGTTGGTGCCTTGTTCAGTATTGCTCGTAACATTCTTGTGTAATTGCCGTCTAGCTTCTTCTCTAGCCGTTTTGTTAGCGTCCAAGTAGTGCATCCATACGGCAGTATCGACACGACAGCTGCCTGGAAGAAACTACGTTTCATCTTATTGGTCAGGTATGATTCCCATATAATCGATAGCTTATCGATAGCTGTCCATGCTTTCGTTAGCCGCGTGTCGATGTCTTTTTCGGTTGATGAGACACTGCTTCCTAGGTAGGTGAATTTGTCTACCAGTTTCAGAGAGGCTCCGTCGAGTGTGGAAAAATCGACTGTTTGATTAAAGCTCATATATTCAGTTTTGTGTGCATTGACATGGAGGCCAATACCAGCGGCGGCTCGTTCCAAACTATGCAGTAGTGTTTCGGCTTGGTTGGGTGTATTTGCCAGTATCGCTATGTCATCGGCGTTGTCAGCGTCGGTAATTGTTTTTGCTGGGTACCTTCTGCTTCTTTTCTTTGTCAGCCCGAAACCATTTTCTCTGATTTTATCAATTGATGTTCTAAGCGCGTAGTCTAGACAGATGATAAAGTGGTATGGGGCTAGCGTGTTCCCTTGTAGTACTCCTGTTACAATGTCGAAGTATTCTGTGTCTCCATCCGGTGAACGCACTTTCACTTTGGTGTTTCTATAGAAAATCATTATTGCTGTTATGGTTTCTTTTGGTAGGCCGTATGCTTGTAGGATTTCTTCCATCTTCCTTCTGTGAATGGAATCGAAGGCATTGGTAAAGTCGACAAATAGTAATATCGCCTGTAGGTTTTTTGCCCGTACGCCTTCAAGGACTCTACGGATGGTCAATATTTGTGAGGTCGTGGATCTATTTCTTCAGAAGTCATTTTGGTTTTTCCTAAGGATGTTGTCGATTTTGGGTTCTATGCGGTTTCGTAGTAGGGCACTGTAAATTTTGGCTGCTATGGATGTAAGTGTTATACCTCGGTAGTTCTTGGCTAATCCGAGGTCACCCTTTTTCGGGAAGGGGAGGATGCACCCCTTCATCCATCTGTCTATCGGATTTTGACTATAGACTGCGTTGCAGTGTCGGAGCTGTATGTCGTCGAATTGTCTGGACTTCCATACTTCTGGGGGAATCTCGTCCAGCCTTGTAGCTTTCCTATTTTTAATTTTTCTAAGAACCGAGTCGAGTTCTTCTTGAGTGAACGGACCTAGTTTAATGTCCAATTGCTTACTAATAATTCTGGTGATTGGTTCATGCGTAACTTTCGGTGGGTTTCCTTGTAGATTTTCGAAATGCTGTTTCCACAGTTTTCTTTTTTCGTTTTGGTTTACAGCTTTCAATTTTGCTTTGGCTGTTCTCTTCCTTCTACTCACTTCGTTTATTGTTTGCCCGTCTATCTTAGATTGCCTATCTTCCACTGAGTCTCTAATCTCATCTATCTGATTTTGTATGTATTCTGTCTGTTCTTTTCATATATGCCTGCTAATTGATATTGTACTTTTTTAGTTTTAGGGCATTTGTGTTTGTTGGGTTGTTCCTATAGCTTTTGGAGGCAGTTTTCTCGTGTGCACGTTATTCTCTAACCGCTAACGTTTCCCACGAGAATCTCTATTTAGTTCTCGGTTTTGTTGGAATACACTTCGCTGCCGCCTCGAGGTGCGTGTTGACGAAATTCTCATATTCGTCATTTGGTATAACTTTTTCTGTCTTCTCTTGTAGTGTCTCGAATCTGTTTCTCAATTCTAATACATATTTATCTCTAATATCTCTGCTGTTAAGAAGGGCCCTACACATGCGCGAACAATAATAAAGCACAGATAGATAACGTCTTTATAAACAAGAAATGGAAAAATAACGCAATGAATTGCGAGGCATACTCCTCTTTCGAGGGTGTGTCCTCCGATCACCGAATAGTCACGGCAAAAATACGACTAAGCCTACGAAAAAACGCTACACAAACAGCGACCAACTTACAAATACTTAGGAATATTCGAAGCCGACATCATCAAACAAGCGAAGATGAAATTTCAAAAAAAAGAATAACGAGAAAACGACGCGAAACCAAAGTAAATCGCAGATATCTCATCAAATGGATAAATACCTGGGTTGTCCCGCTCGCAAGATACTCGGGACCATTCTTAAAGTGGACGAGAGAAGAAATTCAAGAAATAGAAATAGAAAAATAAAAATAATGACGATCCATAAGGCCTTACATCTCAGGGATGACGTATACTGATTGTATGTGTCAAGAAAAGTAGGAGGAAAAGAAGTTGCCAGCATTCCAGATAGCGTCGATGCATCGTTACAACGACTAGAAGATTAAATAAAAAAGCGAGGAGAAAGACTGACTATAGCCATCAGATATAACTCAAACAACACGAATATCAACAAAAATAACTTGAAAACGAAAATGGGAACCCCCCCAAATCTATGAACATTTCAAGCGACAAACAAACGAAATCTCATTCGTGAAAACTTAGACATGGCTAAGAAAGAGAAATCTTAAGAGAGAAACTGTAATACACAAGTTGCAACGAAATAGCTAATGTAGGTTATGTGGTGATAGAGTTGGAACTATCAATCTTATAATAAGTGAATTAGAGCAAAAAGAGATTAAGACTAGATACACTTGGTGGGTAAAATGATCCACTGGGAATTGTGCAAGAAATTGAAATTTGAGCATACGAATAATTAGTATATGCACAACCCGGAGAGTGAGACGTACAAAATTCTCGCGGATTTTGAGATAGAAATGGATTATCTAATCTCGGCCAGATGACCAAACCTAGAGATAGCCAACAACAACAAAAAAGAGAACCTGCCGAATTGTGGACTTCTGGTAGACAACAGGGTAGAATTGAAGGAAAGCAAAAAGCTAGATAAGTCCCTAGACCTTGGTAGAGAACTGAAAAAATATGGAACATGAAAGGGTTAGTAATACCAGTTGTAATTGTGGTGCTTGGTACAGTCACAAAAGTAGTGGTACAGGAACCGGAAGACTTCGAAATAATATGACGAGTGAAGACCATCTAAACTACAGCATTGTTGAAATCGGACAAGAATACTGAGAAGCATCCTGGAGACCTGAGGAGACTTGCTGTCACTCAGACTCCTGTGAAAATCCATCAGCTAACGCAGGTGTGAAAAACTGTGAAAAGAGAAACATAGTAATAAATAAGGACCAAATTTGAAATAATTTGAGGATCTATTCATTTTAATATATATATATATATATAGTTCACGTCTACTTAATATAATATATTCTTAAAAAGTGGCTAGCCAAAATGTCTTTATCATTTCATATATTTTGGTAAAAATAGATTTTCTTCATTTATACTGTAGGCCAGTCAACCTAAAATAGCGCAATATATGTACAATATATACGAAAATGGTTAGGTAATAGTAGGATACTTCTATCTGTAACACTATATAGTCTGCTTGGCCTGCCAAGCAGACGATTCATTTGTCTGTTTTGGCGCGAAACCAGACAAAGGGTTTTTGGACTTGAAATCTCGGCGCGGCTGGAAGAGGTAACGGGACGCGAGAAGAGAGTTTGTTGGAGAAAGGAGCTGACAGAGTTGGCGTGGAACCACGGACAGGGGCGGTCGACACCGGACACCGGAGCAGTGAGACCAGTGGGAGGAGATGGGTCCAGACCAGTGAAAGAAGACCGAGTCAAGATGAGTCTGCATTCCAGTAGCTTTGTGGAATTTTCGCTAGTATTCCAGGCTAGCGTTAGTCCATATATGCTATCGGAAATGTAGTGTTGCATAACTCCTCTTTTTGCTCTTGAGTTAACCCCAAGTGTTTGTTCGTTTGTCCTTCTATTTTCTCCGGCCCCCTCGATCGTATTCTTGTAGTGGCAAGAAATGTGCGTTACCCCCCTCGGAACCACTAGTTGATCACAGGCCAAGAAGTGAAATGGTTAGAAGAGTTGATGAACGTATGTGGGGGCGAGAGGGGTAACGTTACATATCCATTATCGGCTAAGAAGGACTATTTTTCACACACACGGGTGCAAACATACACAAACTATATATATATATATATATATATATATATATATATATTATAAGTTCATTACAGATCAGGAATTTTGATTCAGTGGAACAGATGAAAGCGACCTCACGGGAACGAATTAACAAATAAGAATAAATAGAACGAATTAACAAATAAGAATAAATAGATGCCTTTTACCGTTAACAGTGTGTAATCTCTTAGTATATACTCTTTAGAAACAAGATAAGCTCACCATTCCGAATCAATAACTATATGATAATTCTTCGTTCCAAAAATTAGATTCGTAGCCTGAGTAAAAGGTATTGAACGTTAATTTGAAAAAGTAAATGAAGAAGTGTGTAAAGCTGAGCAATTCATACAATAAAGACTGTTGTATAGACTAATTCAGTGTAGTTATTGAGCAGCAGTTTTTGACGAAACACAGGATTGTATAAGTACATCAAACATGGAGGCGCTTTTGCTGTAACGATTACCATAAAAGTTAATGAAATCGGCTAACTTCACGCTAATGCCCTTCGGGAAGATATGAACACATATTCTCTCTCTCTCTCTAGATATGGACAAATAATTAGACAGACGTGACTTTTTAGTCTCGATACGGCAACGTGTCTAGAAGTTAAATTTCGAATTCAAAGCAGCTGTGCTCAACGTAAAATTAACCTTGTGTCGTAATCTGCGCGTGGCATCACGATTTTCGCCGTAAAAAATGGAATATCACTACACTCCTTCCTACCATGTCAAAAGACTTGTTCAAAATGCTTTGAATAATAAAAACTTGGTGGAATAAGTGTGTTCAATGTTTAAGGGACTATTTTGAAGGAAAAAAAACGAAAAAAAAAAAAAATGAATGCTTTATTGGTTTTTGTTTTGCGAAGTAAAACTTCAGTTTCAATTCTTTTTGAGCACACTTCGTATTTCGTTCTACATACAGAAAAATAGTTATGAATAAAAGTTATCACTCCTTCATTAAAACAGGAGAATACTTATCGCTTTAAGATGTTTAAGGCTGTAAATTATTTTCCTATCTTATATCATCTGACCAGGGTTCACTTCGAATTGAAATTCATACGTTCTCATTCGATTCGATTCATTATATACCAAGACTTTGACGTAAATCTTATGAAATCACTTACTATGCGTAATTGATATTAGTCATATTTTTGCATGTGTTTTTTATTCCTCTCCCTTAACATACTCTTTTCCCCTTATTCTGGAAGCTAAAAATAACAAGTAATAGATATTAAGCAACGGTTGAATATTTTGTCTTGGCGCACCTGTCTCAGCAGGATATTTTTGATAATTCATATATATATATATATATGTGTGTGTGTGTGTGTGTGTGTGTGTGTGTGTGCTTTTTGACAGGCTAGATTTTCTTAGTATTTTTGCTCACAACTTTTATGTTCTTCTTTATAGTAAATTTGACGAGACCTTTTGTTGGGGTCTAGAATAGGCCAACTGTATCTCCTGCGGAGGAGTAAGACCTCCAATCACTGAAAGAAAAGAAGTGTTTTGGAGATGTTATTAAACTTAATCGGTAGTGAGGCTCCAGTTCCGGAGGTTTGAGGAGTTTAGAGTCACTCCTTCCTTGTCATTATTCACGGGTCTGCTCTGACCCAAAGTGGTAGTTCCTGTTAAAGTCTTAATAATGAGTCAGTTAGATCTGTTAGAATATCATTAGTGTTAGAAAGGAATACTTGTTGCTATATAACTATTAGAAAATAATTTTTATTAATAACAGTAATTTGAAAGGGTAATCGTTTGCAAAGGGTTATCATAATTAGTTTCTTAAAACAATATATTTGCTTGAAATACTTAAAACCAGGTTACTGTGTGCAAACATTTTGCATTTGATAAGAATACTTGAAAATACATAAGTGTGTATAAACAAATAATTATTATGAAAAGGTTATAGTAACTTGACCTCATACAATCATGTACAAAATATCAGTATAAATTGCTATTTTAGATGATACTGTTTTGCTAAGAATTATCATTAGTTATGTGAAACCATATTCGGGTTCAAAAAGAATTTGGCATAGAATAACCAATAAATGTTGACACGCCGTAGGTGGTCATCTAGGGGGCGTAATAACCTCGAAGTAAACGAGTTCGAACTCCAGTCGCACTATTACGTTCACCTCTGGAAATGTATGAACTCCTTCATCCCTTCAGCTATGGGTTAAATAGCATCACTGCTGTTCTTCTGTAAGAATTTCAATAGATTTCAATAACCCACAATGGTTGATATGCCATTAAACAAAGAAACCAAATCGAGGTCGGCAATGTTAATCAGGCTCATATTTTCAATATAATTTATGTGTAATTTGGAGTATAGAAATTCCAGCATCCATCTACACTTTTTCTTATTCATTAAATTTCTGTGCCTGTATAGGTTTACACAGCTCATACTTGACAACTGACTATTTTACAAAAACCCAAATAATATTTTCTCTTTATCTCTTGTATTTTTCAAAACAAGTGTCTTTGATCCAAATCTAGCACCAGTCACAGCTGTCACTAGAATCTTTGATGTAAGCGGCTCAATAGGTCAGCGGAACAAATTAAAAACTGCCGTATGCTCTCAAACAAGAACGCACAGAATTTAGATGGGATTCAAATCATTTGGGGTCAATGTTTTCGTTTAAATTTCCCTCATAATAAAGAGAAAAAATATTTGCATTCAAAATTTATCTATTAAGTAGAAATAAAAACATATTCTTTAAGAATTGTGAGTAAAACGTACTTGAGATTTTTACAGATTATTCTAATTATTTCAGCCAAAAATCTATCTTCTGAGTCATGCTATAAGAAGGGTTTCGTTTGTTTTTTAAGGCTGATTTTACAATTTCTCATGCAGAGTTTGTTGGAAAAACCTCACACCAACAAGTTCTGCCAGTCTTCTTTGCATATAGTATAGATTTGGTCTCCTACGACTTTTGGCGTTTTCCAAAGCTAAGAAAAAATATTGAAAAGAAGGAGACTTCTGACCACGGAATAGATTAAGGGTCATGAAGAAAATGACGAGGCAGCTGATAGCAATCATTGAAAGAGAACTTTAGAGACTTTTAAGAAAATGAATAAGTGCTGGAACAAATGTGAAAGGTTCCAAAGTGGGGTTTCATTGAAAGTGAATTCGGTGTTGTTGCCTGAGGAAGACTATTTGTTTCGTTGCTATTAAATTGGGTTAATTATAAGTTGTTGAATCCTTTCCGAACGGGCAACGTATACATGTCTAAAATCTCACGATAAAGAAAATACTACTTTTAAAATTAGACTTGTGTGCCACTTTCTCCACTGGTTTATTTAATATGTCAAAGAACAAATAAGAACATATTTACCGGACCCATCCACAACGAGCAGGATGTGATAAGTGGATTAAAGCCAATTTGAATTTAGAGTTTTTCTTCTCTTAGACTGGTTGCTTAATTAAAGTTAAAGAACCCAGTGTGGTATTCTGAGGAGGAAACTGATAGATTCATGCCTTTCCCAATGACATTCGAGTGAACTGAAATGTAAACAGCCACCACTATTTTCTATGGCGATAATCACGTCTCATGAAAACTAATGAGTATTCTAGAAAGCGATATTAAATTACACTGGTTTACAAAGAAATTGAGGCAAGCACAAAAATACCCGTTTTTACCTGATTTGAGGGTGCTGAATTCAAATTTGAAATCTGTTTTTACTCATAATCTCTAGTTTTTTTTAGATACGCATAGTGTACATTTTGTGCATATACGGTACATAAAGGCGTATATGAATTCAGGGTTAATTCTAATTTTGTGAGACTTATGGCTTATTTTTTAGTTATTATGCATTAAATGTAAGTGATAGCATTACATTATATATATATATATATAGTTATATATCAAGACGGATTTTAACAGTTAAGGCAGCAGGTCTCAATCCATACTCTCGCAATCATTGGAAGAGGTGTTACACATCTTTTGGATTACTAAATATTAGTATTACATTTTCAAATGCACATTCAGTTTTACTTTGTTTTATTTTCAGATTCTCCAATGGCTTCAAGCACGTCAAAATGTCGAGGATGCCTCAACAAGGCCAATTCTTTCTGATACGTGTGTGGGGACTTCACAACAGTTGCACAGCGTCGAACCATCACTTCCCTCCTCAGAACCGTCTACTTTCACTATTTTGACTGTAAAATTGGTGATTAGGACAAGTCTTGGGCTCCACACATCTGTTGTAAACCCTGCAACACGGACTAACTGCATGATTTAATGGCATGAAAGCGGCTTTCAACTTTGAAGTCTGGATGGTTTTGAGAGAGCCGCGAAACCACGCAGGTGATTGTTATTTTTGTTTAACTAATATAACTGGTTTCAATGTATCTTCTAGGAAAAAGATCAAATATCTCAACCTTCGATCTGCTATGAGACCCGTTCCCCATTCAGAGGATCTTCCTGTACCCACACCTCCAGTAAATAAGGATCGTCTTTCCTCATCAGATGAAGAAAC
Organism: Sepioteuthis lessoniana; assembly: GCA_963585895.1. Taxonomy (NCBI): domain Eukaryota; kingdom Metazoa; phylum Mollusca; class Cephalopoda; order Myopsida; family Loliginidae; genus Sepioteuthis; species Sepioteuthis lessoniana. Next base: position 25,108,750 of record OY757924.1, read on the forward strand.
GCATTCAAGGGAGGATTCTGCCGAGTCAATATCTTTGGAAGATATTGAGTCTAGATATTCAGGAACAAGTGGCAATGAACCACACTGGATCCCGCAAGAAGACCTGAATGATCTTGCTCGTGATTGTATCTATCAAAACAGCAGTCAGAGCTCTTGGCTTCTCGGCTTAAACAGTGGAACCTAGTCCAGGAAGATGTAAGGATCACCAGTTTCATGAGTCGGAACAAATAAGGTCATTGGTCTTCTTATGGGTATGCAAGCGGGCTTCACAAAGTACTGTTGTTTTCTCTGTCTCTGGGATAGTCGAGCTGTATCCCAGCATTACAAGCAGAAAGACTGGGGATCTAGAAGCACTTTTGTTCCTGGCGAATACAGTCTCAAGGAGAATCCTCTGGTGGACATGAATAAGGCGCTTCTTCCTCCTCTTCACACCAAGCTTGGTTTGATGAAGAATTTCGTGAAGGCGTTGCACAAAAATGGTGCTGCCTTCCAACACTTGTCTACTGTGTTCACAGGTCTTAGGGCATCTCTGTCAGACCTCAGATCCGAGAAGTGCTGAAGGATACTGATTTTGAGGAGCTTCTTAACTTAAAGGAACTGAGAGCATGGGAAGCATTCAAGTCAGTCTGTAGTGGCTTCCTTGGTAACACACACGTGCCAGATTACCCAGCCTGTATTGAGAAGTTGCTAAAGTCTTACGAGGATATGGGGGGCCGAATGTCACTCAACATGATGAGCATGGAGAAAGATTTCACCAAGACATTACGAAGATGGAGAGTAATTATCAAGGCAAATGGAACCCCGGCATGATGGGAGACTTCTGCTGGATGCTTTTGCGTGACATCCGGAGGCAAAATACACCAGATCTTCTAAGAAAACACACTTTTGACTGTCTGTGGTACTATGAATTGTGTAATTGTGTCATCCAAGTATATTGATTCAATCAGTGTTCTTTATCTATCCTGTTTTATCTGTTATAAGCTGCTGCAACTCTTGAAATATGCACATATATTCTCTGTTTATACTAAAATTAGACTATTTAAAAGCCAGAAAACTAGAGGTGATAGAGCTAAACTATTTATAAATTTGAATTCAGCACACCCAAATTAACAAAAAAAAAAAAAACACCTATCCCCATTCTTGCCTCAGACCAAAAATTAATTTTTGTAAACCAGTGTTATTTTTTTGTTTAACTTGGTATCAAGCAGAAGAAGCACAATATATAGAAAGAGGCAGTTAAAGATAATTTCACTTAGGGACAATAAAAAAAACAACCCTCTCAACCCCCCACAAAAAAAACTGGCTGTTATTCTAAAAATTACGATTCTATGACATCACTTAAAAATCTACATGTAGTTTACGAGACATTCTTAGTGTGTCAATAGAAAAAGTAATAGCAGCGAAGAAGTAAGCGAATGCTTGAGCGGGTGAAGTAAGGAGAAAACTACCTGGAGTAAACGGTAGGTGCCTAGGTAAGGTTTTGAACTCGGGTTACCATGTCCATTTCCTACGACGGTAACCATTACACAACAAAGATATATTGCACGTAAAAGATCTTTTTGTCCCATGATCTTTTTATGGCTGAGTAATGACAGTATTAATTTAAATGAGTAACGAATTTTGTTTTGAATTATTATAGGTTGTATATTTAAAGCAAAGATGTGAATATGGAATCTAACTGAAGCTCTAGATGTTCATATGGGACCAGTATTCTTAGAAAATGTAGAAATATACTTGGTTTTCTCGCTAGATATCTTTTTAATCCTCAAAAACACGTCTTCGTTTCATCTCAGTGGTTGACATAGTAGATAAGAAAAGACTTGAGAATACCACTTTCCTTTAACTGTACTACTACTCGTGATATAAAAAGCTGTCTAATTCCTTGTCTGACTAGACAGTGGACAGCTGACAACAAAGAGCTTACATGTATGACTGTTGATTGTTTGATTTTGGTAGAACTGGGACCACGGGATGAGTCATACCCAGGAGGCATTTTTTGGTGGGAGGTCTTACCCCTATGATTGAGAAGTAGTTGTACGATAGAATAAATACATGATTGAGTTAAAAGCCTATTTACTATCTGCAACAATGATTGGTTTCAAAGTCGGCAATCAAACTCATTCCACCGATATTTTCGCAACATAATATTCCTGCTTTCCGGTATTTTCTTTCATCCAGCTCATTGAAGCGTTTGGAGGCTAAGATATTTTTATCCATCATTTAATGATTGTAGTCAGTATTCGTGTTCAAAAAAAAAAAGAAAGAAAAAGTTCCACATGTTGAAGGCATAATAAGATGATTTTGTTGTTAGCACATCCATCTCGTGGCGTAACGTTTATTGTCGCATAAAATGAACTCGTTTACTCGAGTTCAACCCTGGATGAGGACGCTTGCATATCGAATTAATATTTTCACTCCAGCTATGGATAAATAGTAGAACAGACTGGGCTCTTTAGCCTTGGAGTGGCAAATGATAAAGGAGAAAAGATCTGAATTAAACTAGTTATGCTCCGCTTAAAATATTTGATCTTATGTCACCTCTTGTTGCTGGTGAATGGGTTGGGTGAATGCATTAATACATCTTGTAGTTATAGCTTATGAAATATACAATTCTTTAATGCAATAAACATCTATTAACATACGCATTCAAACATTCAAACCTGTTAAACTCCGCTTAAAAATTGACCTTGTGTCATATCCTGCCCGAGCGGAGGGGTTGGTAAATAGTATCTATTAACATACGCATGCACACATTCTCTCTTTCTCTCTTTCTCTCTGTGCCTCTGTGTCTATATGACTGGATCTCCTGCCCTTCCCCAAAATATAGAGTCATGTGCATGACACTAATGGTGAGGATCCAGTTTGGTAGCTTTTGGCAGTGAGAAGTTACCCCTTTATTGTCATCACACGCAGAGTACACTGACCAAGATCCCATCTATAGGTCAAGAAGATCTTTTTGAAAATTTAGTATTAAATAGGAATTCTTGAAGGAATTCTTGGAAAAACGTGTGTATTATTATTATTGTTGTCAATAATATTATTAAGAATTAATAATAATAATAATTTTCAGTTTTATTTTCGGTTCTTTCGCCAAGTTTTTATCCAAGATCTTGGGGAACTAAAGATTATAAACATTCTATTTATCTTTTTGCTGCCTCTTTTGGAGGATATTATTAAGTCACACTGATTGTACTTTTTTAAGGAGATGAACAGTTCTCAAAGAGCGATTTCTAGTATTTCATACAGGATGGAACTTGCTTTATCTGTCACTTTCTTGATCATACACGAGACTTCTATTGTTATTGGCACGGAGGTAGTCTTAAGGTGTCACATTTTCTCATTTTCTATATAATTTACTCCTGGAGAGTTTTTCATACCCACGTTAGCTGGTGGTTTTTCACAGGAGTGTAAGTGACAGCAAGTATCCTCAGGTCCCAAGGACTCTTCTGAGAATTGTATCCACCTTAACGAGGTATGGATGGTCGCGATTCTTCCGCTGATTTCCAGTTCCTCTAGTCGATTTGACTAGCCTTTGAGGACCGTTCCAAGTGCACCAATTACCATTGATATTATCGCCACCGTTATGTTCAACAGCTTTCTTAGTTTTCTAACAAGGTCCCTGTATTTTTATATCTTTTCGTTTTTTATTTTATTTTCATTCTGTGGTCCGTCAGAGCGGCAATTTCCATGTTTTTACTTATTAATCAACTCTAGGCCTGGTCTTCTGGTGGAATCTGTTTCTCAAAATCCCAGAGAATTATATGCGTCTCATTTTCTCGGATGAATTTTGGTTTGGGCATATACTATTTAGTTGCATCATCAAATATTAATCTCTTGTACAATTCCGAGTTAATCAACCTCCTCACACAGTCATGCCAAGTCTTTTAATTCTTCTGTTCTAGTTTGCTGCATTCAGTTATGTGATTAACAGTTTCATCTCCGTCTTCATAAACCTGCACTTGCTATTCTCACGCATATTATCAATTTTCACTTTTATGCAATTTGCCCTGATGACATTATTCTGTACTGCTATTAGAAGAGATTCGGTTTGTCTTTGGTAAGTAAAAGAAAATGAAAAATAGACTGAGAACAAAACAAAAACAAAAAACAAACACAAAAAAAAAACGGCAAGAAACTTTGGATCATGAAGATGACGGTGATATCTGATAGGTGTACAGTGAAAAGTTCTCAATGAATACTTGAAATATACCAACAAATAAACAGGGAAGAATATCAACAAGACTCTATTGTGTTAATCGAGACGCTAAATGCTGAAAAAAACTCCCTAACCAAATTGAAATGCAAAATAATGGAAACCTAAACATCACACATCCCAACACCACAGAACAACGTTAACACAAGATAAAATAAATGTATAGTTAATAAAGAAAACCATGACTGAAAAGAAGATTACATTACCAATTCCCATGAACCAAGACTGTAAAAAAATCAAAGTAAAAACTAAAAAGATAAAAAATTACCAACAAATATTCCGACGGATTGAAATAAACGAGCTGATCTATGCTGGAGTGAAATTAGTTTGTGATGAAATCGGTGTGCCCCAAAGGAAAAGGAACAGAAATACAAAACATGGATGGGAAATTTAACTAGAAAAGCAGGTAAAGAAATTACGACAACAAGAGAAGATGCTAAGGAACGGAAAAACACGGGAATATATTGGGATGAAAAGACAAAAACAAAACAACGGGCTAATCTAACAATATAACTTGAGGAGAAAAAAACAACTTAAATGATACCAAAATAACGAAAAAAAATAATCCCAGCAACAAGTAGGTGGAGAATGCACGAGGACATACTAACAACCGGATTCAAAGGAAGCAAAAGTATTTTGGAGTGAAATATGGGGAGAGAAACATGATAGAAAAACAGAGTGGATGAATAACATGGAAAAACAATCGCAATGACACGAAGAAGGCCCTGGTGCTGGAATACGCCAGGATTCACTCAGAGCAACACTTAAAAAAGTACCAAATTGGAAAACTCCTGGTTTTAAAAATTCACTTCCAACCACGACAGATTGGTTATAGAAATGAATAGATGCTTTATACTCCAATGGATGACTAAAAGGAAGACAACTCTGAAAGAACCGCTCCCAGCAACTATAGACTAATAACTTGTCTACCAATGACGTGGAAAGTCCTAACATCACAGATTAGAGAATAGATTTACAACTCGGTTGAAATCCCCGGACTGTTTCCCGAAGAACGAAAAAGATGCCAACAGAGAAGAAGAGAACTGATGATCTATTGTATATTGATCAACATATCCTCAAGGAAAGCAAAACGGCATGGGTTGACAAAAAGCCTACAATATGGTCCGACAAAGCTAGATAATAGACTGTCTCAAAAAGCACAAGATATCCACAAAATCATAAAGTCCGTCATGGAAACCATGAAAAACTCGAAATCGGAACTGACAGTAGGAGGAAAAGCTTTGGCTGAGGTGAAAATCCAGAAAGTTATATACAAAGAGATGCACTATCACTATTACTTTTTCTAATTGTAATGATGCCACCGGATCACATATTTAGAAAATTCTCTAAATCACGAGAAAAGATTAACCACCTAATATAAATGGAAGACATCAAACTATTTGCAAAAAATGAAAAAAATTAGAGACTCAAATACAAAAATAAGAATATACAGTCAGGACACACGGATGGAATTTGACATTGAAAAATGAGCTATGCTAATAGCTAGAAGCGGAAAAAGACAAATAACGTTAAGAATAGAACTGCCAAATCAAGAAAGAAGACATTTAGAGGAAAAAAAATTAAGAGTACTGGGGAATATTGGAAGCAGACACCATCAGATAAGTGGACGTGAAAGTAAAAAAAAAAAAAAATAACGAGTTATTCAGGAGAACGAGAAAGCTTCTCGAAAGCAAGCTCTATGGCAGGAAAATAATCACCTTGGCTCTCCTCCTTGTAAGATATTCGGGACCATTCTTAAAGACGACGAGAAAACGTCAACAAATAGACCTGAGAACAAAAAAAAAAAAATAATGACGATGGAAAAGGCTTTATATCTTAGAGATGACGTAGAAAGACTATAAGTGTTGAGGAAAGAATGGGGAAGAGGACTTACCAGCGTTTAAGATAGCGTCGACTCATTGATATTACGATTAGAAGACAACATAAAAAAGCTCGGTGGAAGACTAATTACAGGTACCAGAAATAATAAAGTCAACACAAGCATCACCAGAATAAAAATAACCAGGCAATACAAAGGAAGAACTTCAATAAATGGACCAGAGGACAAGAAAACTAATGACGAAGCATAAGGCCTTATATCCGAGAGATAACATACACAGAATATGTATGTCAATAAAAGAAGGAGGAAGCGGAAACGCCAGCATAAAAGAAAACGAGAAGACTACAACATGGCTAAAAAAAAAAATGAAAATTTAAAGGAAAATTGATTCTCTTCACAAAATAACGCCATAAGCCGCAACTATGTCAAAGCAAAAAATAAAATAGAATAATATAAATAAATAAATAAAAATTCACGCAGCAGGATAGCAAGTGTGTATTATGCGAGACGAAACGATTCATCACATAATGAATGAAGAAAATTTCGGCAATAATAATAAGCATCATCATCATTTAAGTCTAGCAGAAGGAAAACTCCGCTCTAAAATTGACCTTGTGTCATATCCTGCCCAAGCGGAGGGGATGGTAAATATGATAATCATCATCATTTTACATTAGCTGGTTTTCTTGTTATTTTTTTTTTTTTTTTTAGATTTAAAAAAAAAAATTTGTCATGAAGAAATATGTAATTCGAAATTAAACATAAACGTATTAATGAAACAAAAAGTATAACCAACAGAATAAGAAATAATCGTGAGGTTAACTTTTTTCTTACTCTCCTCCATCTCCTCTTCCTCATTTTTATTTTCTTCCCCAATTTTAACTCTTTACCTCTCTCTCTCTCTCTCTCTCTCTCTCTCTCTTTCTCTTTCCTACACTTCAAATTCTTGTCTTTGTCACTCTTCATCTCTATTTCTTTCCATCTTGCTCTTCATCTGTCTCTCTCTCTCTCTCTCCTTCCTTCTCTTCCTCCTTCATCCTTTTGTCTCGTTCTACATCTCTCTCTTTTATCCCTTTTATGTCAATCTTTATTTCTTAACCCTTTCATCGTTTAATAATTCTAAGCTGCAAGATGGAGGCAAAAATAAAAAAAGGCCACGTTTACCATGTCCAGGTAAAGCGACAAATTGTATATATTGACTTCAAAATTTGTCCTTGGCTTAACTATTTCGAACAAAAATGTGGTTTATTTTATTACTGGAATTTCTTGGTCTATAAATTTTTGTTGTCAAGAAAAATGGATGAGAATGCTATTAATAGTATATAAATCATCAATATTTGATAGGATTGCTTGAAATCATATACTTTGTTTGAAGAATAGTTACGTGAAGTTATAATTATTGACAAATGATTATTTTTATTAGCTACGTAAAAAAAACAACTACTGACTTTGTTAATTTTGACATTAAAGAGCTGTTCCTGTATACTCTGTCAATATTGTCAGTGTATTGCTGAAAACAAAGGGCTTGGTATTTTATATATGATTAGTATCAAGCGCTCTTTAGTTCTTTTTTTTAGATTAAACTCAACAATTTTTCTCCATTTTAGCTACTTATAAGTATCTGAGGGCTTACCAGTTGATCCATCTATTTCAGTCTGGTCCTTCTCTCGCTATCTCTACTTTTTTTTTTCTCTCTCTCTCTCTCTTTCTCAATCAATCAATCTATCTAACTATCTATCTATCCCGTGAAACCAGCACACAATAAACAAACAACTTTCTCCCCATCATTTTCTTGAGATATAAGGAAATCACTCGTCAGGGTAATTTATTTATAGAGCTGATTTTAAATGGCTTTGAATTGAGGTTTATCATTAAATTGTAATCGTCCATTGATCTTCGTTTCGTTCATATCTATTCCCATTTCGTTTTATTGATTAAATTCAATAATTTCGTTCTGTTAATAGCTTCGCCAGTTGATAATTCTATTTCAAACGAGTCAATCTCTCTCTCTCTCTCTCTCTCTCTTCTCGCATCCATTTGTACACACACCTACACGCATACATATTTGCACAACACGTACATAAAATATATTCCGTTACTTCCAAATAAAAATTAAAAAGAAAAAACGAAAAAAACATAAAAACAAAAAATGTAAAGAAAAATCTATGTACATTGTGGGTATGCATGTTTCTTTGCAAGGGCTATGTATGTACGCACGCACGCGTCAAAAGGAGATGAGCCTCGTGTTCTACGTTCCCTACTTGCTCCACCCACCGCCACAACCACAACTCGCTGTCGGTCACATTCAGATAAACACACGTCCTTCCTCCACTCTGTTTTGCTCCCGACAAGAACCACCCACTTACATTAGCCACGATTCTAATTTGTTTATTTTTTTCCGGGTACTCATCCACCCTGTCTGCTTTCTTCTTTCATGCAAACTTCTTCCTTCTCGTGTTCCGCCCCAAAATCATCTTCTCTCTTTCACTTTATGTCTCTTTCTTTCTCCACCCTATCTCTTTCTTTCTCTCTCTCTCTCTGATTTTAAGATTCAGTTATCTCAGTGGAGGTAGACACAGCTCAGTAGTTATCGTCCAGGAAGACGATTTGAGATGTCTAGAAGTGCAGGGAAATAGGATATGTGTGATGGGTACAGTGGTATGATTAACACTTATTTTTGTTTTTGTTATTTTCTACCTGTTTTAAAATTCTTTTTTTTTTTTGGTTCGTAATTATTCAGTTACGCATTTGCCACAAGTTCCAGAGAATTATTTTCAAACGTAGGATTTCGAATGCTGTAGGTAAATCTATTGTGACTATCCTCCGAACAAGATATTTTCTAACTCAGTTTACGTCCCATTTGACCTTGCGCGGGGACAAAGCCAGTCAAACTATATATATATATATATATATATATAGTTTTATCCTATAACTATTTGATTGTTTTACTAATCTCAGTAATAAAGTGGGTACATTCTATCTTCTTTAATTAAAATTGTGGGTACATTTTATCTTCTTTAATTAAAATTGTCCCCAATGTAAAGATTTTCATCAGTTGGAATCCAATAAGATTAATTTTCGAATAAAAAAGGAAAGCTAACACTAATGAACAAAACCAAACAAAACGAATTCTTTGATTCGATCTTATCTCGTGTGTGAAATGGTCACATATACCACCCACCTAAGTCGGTGGTTCTAGAAATTTTGAATTCAAACTGTCCGCTTTATAATCTTATATATTTCCTGAGAGAGGAAAAACAGCATGATTTGAAAAAGTACTTACAAAAGACAAGTGTCTAATTCCTAAATTCTCACCTTGAGTGATATGGGTGCATTTTCAAATGTCACAGCCATTGTTTTCTCAACTCACAAGGTTGTAATATTTTTCCCATCTTTTATTTATCTTTGTCATATTATCCACAGGCACAATCGCATCCATGATCTAGCCGGTGTTATATAATGACATCGCATCACCATCACCACTACCCCGCCAATGGAAGTGTAGGAGTGCTTGATGAGATTAAAATTCACCTCGACTGAATCAAGTGATGAGAAAGTTTCTGTTCTGAATTTGTGCTGTAGGATTTTTAGAGATCTATTGAGCAGACTTTGTAGAAGTTTTGACAGAGACTTTTAGAATCTGCAAGGATTTCTCTCCTCTCAAAGTTTCAAAAGTTTCGAAACTCACTGAATGGCTTGAATTATTAAAAGATTAATAAGAGTGGGAACCGAGCTGTAAATGCCAGTGTAACCATTTCATTCATCACAGGGAATCAAGTGACAACTTTCGAAAGATCAGCAGTTCTTCATTTTCTTGTTTATAACCATTTGATCTGGTCTTTTTGCTTGGATTGTGTTGCTGAGTCAAGGAAACTTTTGGAATATCTTTTAAAGATGAGTGAGTGATTTTGATTTGTGCTGATATCATTTGTTTATGTAATCGAAGCTAGGTTGTTTGCACAATTCTCAGTGTCTGTCGATTAAGCAAGTGGCTATTTTGAATATCTCGAGAATCAATTGCACCCTCTTGAACAATTTGCCTACCGAACAGAATACCGTGCATCCATAAACAAACACTATCTCGTAGGGTTACGTAGTTTCTGACTCAACTAGAATGGTCTTTATATTAGAGTGTTAGGCAAAACCCTGCATCGTCCCAGTCTATCTTCAATCCCTCTACAATCCAGATGTGGGTTTCTTTAACTCCTAACTTTTCGTAAAACTAAAATTGCTTTTGATGAGAATAAAAAGGTGGCTATGCAACTGACGTCGATCAAGAACAGGTACTAGCAAGATTGTTTCAAAAGATTGAAATGACGCTGCATTGGATGAGATCAGAAGCGGGAAATAAGAGTAAAATAGGACTCAAAGTTACGAGTTCGTGTAAGTAGTTTCAGTAATTGTCATATTTCGTCCGCATATTTATCTTGAAATGCTGCAGAACTGGCCCTGAAACTACACCCTTGATTGCAATGCAACCTGAGTGGACGGTCCAATTAAATTAGAATTTTTGATTTGCTTTGAAATGAACTAAATCCCTATTGCCTCATTTAGGATTGTTCATTTTCACAAGTATTTAGTTGCTTATTCTAATAAAGGGTTTTGTAGACATTTGAAAAGTACGGTAGACACTTTGGTTTGGTTTCTTTGTTTACTAGCATATAAACCTTTGTAGGTTATTTAATTCCAAAGCCATCCTTTTAATAACCTATAGTTAGGGAGGATAATGTGGTTTATACTTTTCCCAAGGGTATTTGTCCGAAAGTGAACGTAATAGCGCGATTAGAGTTTGAACTCTATAGCTTCAACCATTATACCACAAAGACACCCTAAGACACTTTGGTTAAATAAATAAATTATAATATAATTAAAAAAAACATTTACCGGAAGAATACATATTTCAAAGCACATAGTGATCTTATTTGTAATGTGGCTATGTTACTACAAGGTGTTATTTTGATATAATATCCGGGCAGTGCCTGGAAATAAAAAACAATCCCATTTTTGCTTCAGATATTTCTCGATATCTTGAAACTGTTGAAGCCTTGAACTGATATAAGATATTGCACTGATGATAAACGATATTTATCATTAAGGGTTTTCGGACTATTGTCTTCATCTTTATTGTTATTTCCACTGGTGGAAACAGCAATAAAGATGAAGACAATAGTCCGAAAACCCTTAATGATAAAAATAATCAAGCTTCGTCTCAGAAATTTAGACAGAATAAGCGACGTTCTGAATATGACAGGACTAGAGACTATTTTTGTTTTTACAAAGCTCCACCAACAGAGAGACGAATACTTCCCTTATTCTGTTTAAATTGGAAGGACAAAACTTGTTCCGGGTCAAGTTTCGGTTTTTTAATTTCCCCCCCAAAACAGTTTTTTTCATAATCACTGTATATTGTGTCGAGTAAGAAGAAACAATCAACTGTCAGATAACTGACTGATCTTTTTCCTTTAGTAATTTCATGCAGAACCCATTTTCCAGGCTTTACAATATCTTCTAAAGTTTTTAAACAACTCAAGAACAATAAAAAAAACTATTTAAACTTCAAAGGCATTTATAAGACTTCCATCACAAAAGATGGTACTCAGAACTTTTGCATAAACATAATGTAAAAAAGATAGCATAATATGATATATGAAGATCATCTGTACACATCAGATATGTACATAATCCTGTCAAAAAATAAGTTCCTTTCATAAACAACTCATTGCAAAACATTAAAGTGAAGATAAAGCTTTTATCTTAAACGCATGAAATTAGGAATTTGTTTTCTTGATAAGCTATGTTACGTGGAGTGATGCAAATCTAAAGATTTTAACTAAATCGATTAAAAAAGATCTACAGAGCTGATCTACGATATTTTCTACATTGCTGGAATAATGTAGCAACATACACGAACACTCTAGTTTCACGAGCGATCACTTGCGTTAAAATCTCGAAATGATTAACTTTGTTCACGTAGCTTCTTTCTATTGTTTTAAAGAGATAGATAGATAGATAGATGGAAGAGAGAGAGAGAGAGAGAGAGAGAGAGAGAGAGAGAGAGAGAGAGAGAGAGAGAAGTATCGAAACTGAAACTTTAAATGTTTAAATGTTTCCTATTTTAAAATTCAAAGTTTAAATGGAGACCAAAGAACTTATATGTATTTACCTAACGCCTACGTACAAGCAAGATGTGATACAAGCCCAATTTTCAAGTGGAAGTTAACATGTTTTAATTCAGAGCATTTTTTCTCTTAGACTGGTTGCCATACCAAGGCTAAAGAGCCCAGTCTGTCAAACTATTTACTCATAGCTTGTAGAGAAATAGTCGATTGCATGCCATTCTCAATGGTATTAACTCGTGCCACTGTTTACATTTACTACGATGATAACCATTACACCACGCGGTTTATATTATTAATGATAATGTCTCGACAGCTTTTTTTCTTTTTGACAAAACACAAGGTTATGAATGCGCAACGCCCACTATACTTACTATACCTAATCCTGAGTGACTGTCTCAATTTTTATTCTTAAAATTCATTTCAGGGATTTGAAGTTGGAGGACGTTTAAAGAAATATGACATCACGGCTTCACACAATATCAAAAGATGAGTTTCAGTGTTGTTTCGACAAATGGAAAACTTATTGGCGTATGTCGAATGCCACAGGGACAATTATAACGATAATCAAAGAAAAAGAGAATGAGAGTTAATGAGAGAGAAATTGCGCATTGAGAATTACAAAGAGCAATGTAGGAAAAAATTACACAAAAATTTGGAAGACAGAGAGAAGCACAGAGAGAGACATAGAGAAAGAGAGAAGCACAGAGACAGACAGATACAGACAGAGAGAAAAGCAAGGAACTGAGATTAGGAAAAATTTTGTGTGCTGGGAAAACTGGTGATACAACGTGAAATTTTAATGTCCGATAAATGTCATGATTTGACCAAGTTTAAGATGAAAGACAACGAAAGTAACGGAGGTAGAGGAAAAAAAGTTGGAGGAGAGAAATAGTGGATATAGCGAGGAAAATAGAAGAGGAGGAGAAGGAGGGGGAGTTGAAGGAAGGAGTAATAAGAAACGGAATTAATCAAGAAAAAGATGTTCGTTTAAAAAGCATAGTCCATTTGAAATTGTCTCCCTTTAGACTTCAAATTCTTTTTAATAGCTTTACAGATTATTGTTATTATTACTCCTTTTCGAGTTTTTCACGCCTGCGTTAGCTAATAATTTCTCACAAGAGTTTGAGTGACAAGTCTCCTCAAGTCTTTAGGACAATTCTCAATATTCTAGCCGATTATTATTATTATTATAGTTGTTACAATTGTTTGTTGTAACAATTTCCAAAAAATATATTTGTACTAATTATTAGGTTTCCTATATTTGACCCACCGCCACTTACACTCGCATTATATTCGGTGTTTTTCACTGAGACTTGAGTGACAGCAAGTGTCGTAATCTCAGTATCCGAACACTTATCATTATTTCGCTCTTTTGAAAGTTTTTCACATCATATTCCTCAAACCGACGGCAACCTATTACAGTTGGTATCACCGTCACTTTCATGTTCCATAGTTTTTCAGCTTTCTAGTAAGGTCCTGGTACTTATTTTTCTTTTCGATTTCTTTCAGTTTTACCCTGTGGTCAACCTAAGTGGCAAATGTACATTTTCTTTTTTAAGTAGAGGAATTATATTGTGAATTGAATTACCATGACCTGAAAATCCAGCGAACACTTGCGCGTGATATACGGAAACACTGAACAGTTGTTTTGACCTTATTAGATCGAAAATGTACATTTAAATGGCAAAGTCCACTATTATTATTATTATTATTATTATTATTATTATTATTATTATTATTATTATTATTACTTCAAGAACATTAACAACACTACTTTACAACAGCAGTAATGTTACTACTACTATTAATCATAATAATAATTGTGGAAAGGAATTAATGGCTATGATTATTGAAATACTAAGAGTGTTCCCTCACTTCACTAAAAAAAAGATTGCATGAAACAAGTAAATTTTGATGAAGAACTGAAACAATTCAAAGCACAGTGTCACAGTAATTAGTAAATACTAAAGAGAAAGGGGATAATTTTAGAAAATATTATTACTTTATTTTCTACAATATGGACTATAGAAGAAAAACAACAACAACGACAGCAACAACAAAACAATAAGAATATTTAGACGAAATTATTGCTCAAATTATCTAGAATGTTGACAAGAGAGTTTTATTGCTGTTCAGGCTTATAATAATAATGATAATAGTGTGAACACAAGTACATGTATTATTATTTGTAGTAGTTGTAAAAAACTGTCTTCATACCAGCGTTGGCTGGTAGTATTTCGCTATTATCTGAGTGTCTTCTCAGGTCTTCACGATTTTTCCCAGTATTCTAGCAGATATTAACAATGCTTTGGTCTAGATGGTCTTGGTTATTCCTCTCGTTTTCAATTCCTCCTGTCATATTTCAAATGCTTTAGCGATTGTTTTTAGTTCGCACAATACAACTAGTATCACTATCATTCTCATGTTCCACAGTTTCTTAGTTCTCTGGGAAGGTGAAGAACGACCAAGTCCTTTTGATACAAGTTCTCACTTTAAAAAAAAGAATAACCACGAGGTCTGACCTTCTGGCCAGGATAGGATGATCTGTTTGTATATCAAAATCCAAGGGAATTTTGTGCGTCTCATACTCTTGGACGGATTCTGGCTTCCTACCTAGTCTTACGTAGTCTCGAATTTCTTTTGTATCGGTTTGCTGCATTCACGTATTGTTTGATTAATCGCTTCATTTATTTCTTTAGATAATATACACTTGCAATTCTGTAAGGTCTTATTGATTTTCACTTTAACATAGTTGGTCCAAATCATGTTGTTTTATGCTGCTATTAAAAGAGATTAAATTTCTCTTTTGAGATTTTCCTTTTGCAGCCAGGTCCATGGCTTCTTGTACGCAATCTCACCAGTTTGTTGCTTGAATTATTCCTATAGTTATTTTTCTTCCAATTTCTGTTTCCTACATTTGTTGTTTTTCTTTCTGTACTTATGCTGCTAACGCTATTATTGGCTACTTTAATAAGTCTTTCTTAGTTCTTTTATGTATTCCTCGATTCTTTGCATCGATGAATCTTTGTATTTATGAATCTTTGTATTGATGAACCTTCAATGATGGCAAGTCATTTACCTCCTTCTTTTCTTGACACATACAGTCTCCTTATGTCATCTTTCGGATTATCATTATTGTTTTACTCCTTAGAGAGTTTTTCCTACCCGCAATAACTGGTAGATTCTTACTGGAGTTTGAGTGACAGCAAATCTCCTAGAGTCTCCAGGAATATTCTCAGTACTCTTGTTGATCTTAATAACGCTGTAGACTGGATAGTCTTCAGTCACACTTTTATTTTCAAATCAGCTTGTTCCTTTTGGTATTGTTCCAAGTGCATCAGTTACAATTGGTATTGACGTCACTTTCGTATTCCATAGTTTTTTTTAATTCTCTAGCAAGTTCTAGATATTAATCTCAATTTTCACTTTCTTTCAGTTTTACCTTGTCAGCCGGAACGGTAAAGTCCACTATTCGTAGGTTCTCTTTTTTTTTGCTGAATATCTCTCGGTCTGGTTGTCTGACTGAGATTAGGTGATCCGTTCGTTTCTCAAAATGCCAGAGAAGTTTATGAGTCTTCTTCTCGAGGACAGATTCCGGGATGTGCATATACCATTTGTCTGTATGGTCAATTTTCAATTTCTTGCATATTTCTCACTGGATCCCCTTCTCCAACCAACTGTGCCTAGTCTTATACACTTTTTGCTCTAATTTACTGCATTCGCTTATTATATGTTTGATCGTTTTATCTTTATCACCACATATCCTACATTTACTATTTTCTTGGGTTTTATCTATTTTTGGTTTAACATTGTTGGTCATTGTTTAACATAGTTGGTCGTTGTTTTGTGCTACTATAAAGAGATATGCAGTTTTTCTCGTAAGGTTTAATTATCATTTTACTTTTTTGAAAGTTTTTCTCACCAGTCTTAGCTGATGGTTTCTCACTGGAGTTTGATTGACAACAAGTCTCCTCAAGTTTCTAGGATTCTTCTTATTATTCTGGCCGATCTCATCAATGCGGTCATTTGGATGGTCTCCTCTCATCCTCTTATTTCCAAGTTCTCCAGTCCCTTTATCAATCCTTTCGTGACTGCACCAATCACAATTGGTATAATTTGCGTCTCATTTTCTAAGACGGATTTGTTCGTATGGTCAAATTTAGACTTCTTACACAATTCCCAGTCGATTACTTTCCACCCAGTAATGTCTAGTCTTATACCTCTTTTTGTGCTAACTTACTGTATTCACTTTTTATATGATTGATCGTTTCATCTCTATCACCACATAATCTAAATCTGCAATTTTGTTGTGTCTTATCTATTTTTGCTTTGACGTACTTAGTCCTTATGGTGTTGTACTGTGCTACTATCAGAAGAGATCCATTTCTCTCTTAAGGCTTCCCTTTCTTAGCCATGTCCAGGTTTTCTCGTCTGTTTGTCCCATGAAATGTCATACAGTTGTTTTTTTTTCCTATCTTTGTTTTCTGGTTATTTTTGCTCAGTTGATGCTTATGTTGTATGTATTGTTTCTGGTTGCTGTAATCAGTCTCCCTCTAAATTTTAATGTAATCTTCCAGTCTTTGTATCAATACATCAACGCTATATTCAATGCTGGCAAGTTCTCTTCCCCCTTCTTTTCTTGACAACGTCATCTCTGGATATAAGGCCTTATGCTTCGTCATAAGTTTTCGTATTCATTTTTATTATTATCATTATTTAATTAAGCTTTACTTTTGGTTTCTTACGATTCTTTACCTTCCAAAACAAAATAATGATTTTATGAGTTCTATTTTTTTTTTTTTTTCATAGATTTTTTGCTGCCTCTTTTGGCTGATATTTTTCCAATCACATTGATAGTACTCTCTTAAGGAGATGAGAAGTTGCGCAAATTGCAATATTTTATATAGCCTAGGATTGCCAGATATCTTGTTTATGTATTTATCTTGTTCTTGATCATACCCAGGGTTCCTATATTATTAGTTCGGTAGTAGTTTTAAGGTTCCAGGTTTTTTTCAATTTCTATTTCCTGGTCTTTGTATTTACTTATTTTGTTACACTCTTTGAATGAGATATTTTTACCTGTTGGCTCTGACATACCAATAAGGAGGGATATTTTCTTTTATAGTCCTTAAACATTATATCTGGTCAACTGCTCTTTATTTTTTTCTCAGTTTGGATTGCTAAATTCCAGAGAAGAGGATTTCCAATTTCTCCTGTTATTTTGTCTTGTGTTTTTTTTAATCATTTCTTTATTTTATCATGCTTTTATTATTAACTCTTGAGAGTTTTTTATACCAGCGTTTGCTGATGGTTTGCACTAGAGTTTGAGTGACAGTAAGTCTCCTTGAGTCTCCAGTATTTCAATGGTCAAATTTCAATTTCTTGCACAATTCCCAGTGGATCACCTTCCATACACAATCGAGTCTAATGTTATATACTCTTTTTGCACTAATTTGCAGCATTTGCTTATTATGAAATTGATCGTTTTGTCTTTATAACCACGTAATCTACATTTGCTATTTTGTTGTATTTATCTATTATCATTATTATTTCGCTCCAATTTTAACTGGTTGTTTTTAACTGAATTCTGAGTGACCTGCAGATTTCCTCAGGTAACCAGGACTCATTTAAGAAGTCCAGTTGATTTTAGCAGCAGTGTTGTCTGGATGGTCTCGGTTCTTCCTCAATTTCCAGTTCCTCAGTCTCTTTTCAGGCATTTGAGAAACATTCAAAACGTACCAACCACAATTGTTATCATCGTTTCTCTCGTGTTCCACAGTTTTTCACTTCCGTGGAAAGATCCATGTATTTCTGTATCTTTTCGCTTTTTGATTCGTCTGTGGTTTTCTGTAATAGTAAAGTTTTCTTGTTAATTATCATTAGGTCTGGTTTTTGGACTGGGACTGGGTGATCCATTTGTATCCCAAAAAGTCAGACATTTTTATGGTTCTCATTTTCTAGGACGGATTCTGGTTTGTGCTTATAACATTTAATAATAAGGTCAAATTTCAGTCTCTTGCAAAATTTCCAGACCCTGTCGTGTCTAGCTAGTATTCCCTACGTGCCAGTTTGCTCTATTCACTTAAAATGGGCTTAACCATTTCATCTCTTTTCCACGTAGCCTACACTTATTATTCTGTTGCACTTATCAATTTCGCTTATATATAATTCGTCTTTATATCATTATTTTGTGCTGATATTAAGAGATTCAATTTCCTTTTTGACGTCTCTGCTTCTCAGCTATGTCCAGGTATTATTATTATTATTATTATTATTATTATTATTATTATTCATTTTTAGTTTACCTGCTCAATAATTCAAACTTAGAGTAAGTGAAGTAAGTGAATATATGCCTTTGTATGCACAAATTATAATGTTTAGTGATCTTTGATATGTTCATTATTTATATTTTCTTTACTGTGATAACTTTCTCGTGGGTAGATGAATAGTTCCGCATGGTGTGATTGTTTTAATCTCTAGTGAACAAGAGCTCTGCTTGTCTATACCTTTCTCGATCATATATAGGGCACCACACATTATCAGTATAATAATAGTTTTAAGGTTCGACGTTTTTTGGATTTCAATTTCAAGGTATTTATATTTATTTATTTCATTATATCCTTTCATAGATATATTTTTATTTGAGAAGGTACTGCTATATCAATGAGACGACATTTTAGCAGTCTTTAATCACCGTCTGATCTATTAGTATTTATATGTCTCTCATTGTGAATGATAAAATACAAACTAATATTGCCCAATCTTGCCATCTCAGTCTTTGTATTCATTCTATCATGATTGGATGATCAGATACTACATATTCAATAGTCTCATCATGCTATTTACAAAGTCTTCAGAGTGGGTCGGTACTATTTTTTGTCTATTAATTCCCAGGGGATCAGACCTTAACACTATAGGTAACAACTAATTATTATTTACTCCTTTTCGAGCTTTCCACACCAGCGTTAACCGATAGTTTCTCACCGAAGTTTGAGGGACAGCAAGTCTCCTCAAGTCTCCATGACTCAATGCTAGGTTTGGATTGTGTTCACTCGTCCACTTATTTCCAAGTCCTCCATCCTTTGGTGACAGTACCAAACGTACCAATCACAATTGGTATCATCGTCACTTTCATGTTCCATAGCTTTTTTAATTCCCTAGCAAGGTCCAGATACTAATCTTTTGTAACTCTTTCTTTCAGTTCTACTCTGTGGTCAACCGGGACAACAAAGACAACTTCTCTTTTTTTGTTGATTATTACAAGGTCTGATCGTCTGGCTGAGATTAAGTGATCCGTTTGTATCTCAAAATCCCAGACGACTTTGTGCGTCTCATTCTTCGGGGAAGATTCTGGGTTTTGCATATGCCATTTATTCGTATGGTCAAATTTAAACTTCTAGGACGATTCCCACGGAATCACCCTACAAACCCAGTTGTCTCAAAACTTATGTTCTTTCTGTACTAATTTGCTGAATGCTGTTATTACCTGATTGATCGTTTCGTCACTATCACCACATAACCTACACCTGCAGTTTTATTGCCTCTTGGTTTGATATCATTGGTCCTTTGATAGATTTTTACTTGAGTTTGAGTGACAGCAAGTCTCCTCACATTGCCAGGACTCTTCTCTGGTAAATCTTCATAATCCTGAAGTCTAAATGGTCTCTACTTGTCCTCTGATTCCAAGCCTTCCAGTCTCTTAGGGATTGTTCCAAGTGTACAATTATAATTGTTATCACCGCCACCTTCTTGTTCCATAGCTTTTTCAGCTCTCTGGCAAGGTTTAGATATTTATTTGCCTTTCCGCTTTCTTTAAATTTTATCCTGTGGTCTGCGGGGACAGCAAAGTCCACTATTTGGCAGGTTCTCTTTTTTTTTGTTGACTCCGTCTAATCACCGAGATTAGGTGATTAATTTGTATCACAAAATCCCAGTGAGATCTGTGAGTCACATTCTCCAGTATAGATTCTGTTTTGTGTATATACTACTTGTTCCTATGATCAAATTTCAGTTTCTTGTATATTTCCCCAGTGGATCACCTTCCCTACCCGTCGAGTCTAGTGTTTGCGCTAATTTTCAGGATTTGTTTATTATGTAATTGATTGTTTCATCTCTATCACCACATAACCTACACTTGCTATATTTTTACGTCTTATTTTTGTTTTAACATAGTTGGTCATTATGGCGCTGTTTTATGTAGCTATTTGAAGAGATTTAGTTTCTCTCTAAAGGTTTCCCTTTCTTAGCCATGTCCAAGTCTTCTAATGTGGGATTCCACTTGTTTGTCAATTGAAATATCAATGCAGTTGTTTTTCTTCCAAATTTTTCTAGTTGTTTTTGTTTTGTTGATACTTGTGTTATTTGTGTAATTTCTGGTCGCTGTTATTAATCTTTCTTTTCATACCAACTTTATTTGGTTGCTTTCGCTGGAGATCAAATCGACAGCAAATATCCTCAATTCTCCTGCTATCTTCTGGTTTATTTTGATAATGCTGTCGGCTAGATTGCTTCCATTTTTCCTTATAGTTTCCAGTTCTTCCAGCCGTTTTCCTGTGCTTTTTGGGCTGTTCTATCCAGAATGGGGACTACTGTCACTTTCAGAATAGTTTTTGAGAAAAAAAATAATGGAGATAGAGTGATGTCCCCTCAGAAAACTTTTATCTTCAAATGTTCCAGTCACAATGAATCAATTGACCTAGATTTACTTCATATTATGATGATAATAATTCGCCTGATCATGTCTATACCGAGAGCAACAAAAACTGAAAAATAGCACAACAACAATAATAATTGTACCAAAAATCATGATAATAATCCACAAGTTGTGTGTTCCCTTCAAAAATCGTGCCAATTGAAAATAAATAAAAAGATAAGAAAAATAAACGAACATCAGAGGACTGTACCCTCATGAACCGATCCATTTATCTAAAAGGGTTAGGGTCTAGTTCATTGCATGATGTCTGAGACGTCTTCAAAAGGTAATGCCAACGGAATTAAGCTATTTTGGGACTAGCTCTCAATTATGCATTCCTTTGTGGGAGGCCAGCTTTAAAAAATGACCTTATGTCGAACCCTCTCACTTTAGGGGAGAGGAGAGACAAATAAACTAATCAACTTAAAAGACTCAATTTTTAATGCTGCAGTAAGTATGACCTCGTGCCCCAATTGACTTGGTCAGAAAATCCTTACAAAACTCGTAAATAGAATTGACCTGTTCTTTCCTTCGAATATTTCAAATGCATAATGGTATATGATAGTCTTTTATGTGTGCGTGTGTGTTAATTTATGTTGTCCTTGACAGGTAGTCGTAATGACGTGTCGTTGAATAGGAGGTGTAGATAGTCTGTGATATGAGAATGTTGCCCTTCCTGGCAGATTTGGCTGAGGGTCAACTTTTTTTTTCCATTTTTGTAGTAAAGTGGTGAAGGTTTCAACCCGATCTAGCCTGTTCCCCAACATTCATTGTCTCTTTGAACCTACAACCCAACATTCATTACCTATGTCACAAGCATTTTACTTTCAGTTTTCGCTAAACGATTTTTTAAAAAAGTTCTTTTCTTCTTTCTTTTAATTCTTTCTTTCGTTTTTTCTTTTCTTTTTTGTAATTAACTGAAATTTCTTTTCTTTTCAGCATTGATTCGTCTGATATTCGTTTTTTTCTTGTTTTTATCCTTTCTTTTCCTCTTTTATGTCTATTTTTAACATTTATTTCTGTATTCTTTCTTCCTCTTCTATTTCTTCTTTCTTTATTACCTTTCCTTCATTACCTCCCTTCCTTGGCGTTTCTTTTTCCTCCTCTTATTGTTTCTTTTTTCAATTTATCCCTTTGCTCAACAAGATCTTCTTCTTCTTCTTCTTCTTCTTCTTCTTCTTCTTCTTCTTCTTCTTCTTCTTCTTCTTCTTCTTCTTCTTCTTCTTCTTCTTCTTCTTCTTCTTCTTCTTTGTGTCGAAATAATAATAATAATAATAATAATAATAATAATAATAATAATGATTAGGGAATCAAGGCAACAAGACCCGAATACAATAATCGATACACCATATACTGAAAAATAAAAACAAACTAACCGAAATGAACTCCAGTGTAATAACTATCAAAACACCACACATCCTAACCACACAGAACAAAGACAAACACAAGAAGAAAAATGAAAATAGATATCTTAAAGAGAATTATGTCTGAAAAGAAGACCACACTAACATCGCTAAGAAATCAAGACTGGACAACAGTCATGAGAGAAACTGAAAAATAAACGAATCATTAACACATATCTCAACAAACAACATCCCGGAATTAAACGAACAACTCTATGCAGAAGTGAAATAAGCCTGTGATAAAATCGGTGTTCTTCATAGAACACGGATAGAAACCCAAAACCTGGACGCAAATTTTGACAGGAAACGCTAAGAAATCTGCAACAAAAATGGTAAGACAGAGGGAGAACTGTGGAACGTGTTGGGACAAAAAGAAAAAAGCAAAAAAACAAGTAAAACGAACAATACAACTCGAGTAAATAAACCAGAAGGTACTGGCAAAAGAAGGAAGTTTAAAAAAAACATCGAGACAGGATGAAACAATTCACACAAATCAGAAAATTTCAAAACAACGACAAAAATTCTACCAACAAGTAGAGGGAGAATGCGCGAAGACATACCAAGTGGATGATAAGGAAACAAAACAATTTTGGAGCAAAATATGGGAACGAAGTGACGTAACAGAAAAGCCGATGGGAATGAGAGTAACAGGAGAGTTACTATACATTGATCAACACATCCTCGAGGAGAGAAAAAACGAGACGAAAAATGTAGCTATGGCGTGGATTGACAACAAAAAAGCATTCAATATGGTACCACAAAGCCGGATAATAGACTGTCGCAAAATGTACAAGAAATCCGACGAAGTCATAAAGTTTAACGAGAATACTATGGAAAACTTGATAGAGTAACTGACAGCAGGAAGAAACGACTGAGCTGAGGTGAAAAATCCAGTGAGAGATCTTCCATGGAGAAGTGCTATCACTATTAATAGTGATGATGCCGCTGAGTCACATATTTGAGAAATAAACAGGCAGATATAAACTTTATAAATCACAAGAGAAAATCAACCAATCAATGTATTGGACGACATCAAACTGTTTGCCAAAAATGGTAAAAGAACTGGAAACCTAAATAAAGTCAGTGAGGATATACAGCAACGATTTAGGGATGAAATTTGGCATAGAAAATGTGCCATGCTAATAATGAAAAGCAGAAAACGACAAATGACGGAAGGAATAGAAATTAAGGAAAAATCAGAACTCTCCGAGAAAAGGAAATTTACAAATACTAGGGAATATTGGAAGCCGATTCCAGCAAACAAGTGATTGTGAAAAAAACAAAAAAACAAAAAAAAAAACAAAAAACAACAACAACAAAAACAACTAATAAAGAATATCTCAGGAGAACAAGAAAACTACTCGAAAGTAAACTACATCGCATAAATCTCATCAAAGGGATAAATACCTGGCGTGTCCCCCTCGTAAGATACTCAGGACCATTCTTAAAATGGACGTCAACGAATGGACCAGAGAACAAGAAAACTCATGACAATGCATAAGGCATCCCAGAGATGACGCAGACAGACTGTATCTGCCAAGAAAAGAGAAAAGAAGAGCTCTTACCAGCATTTAAGATAGCACAAGAAACAATACAGACATCACAATCATTAAAAAAACAAAAATAACAGGGACTAACTAAGTCAAAGCAAGAATAGATAAGACGCAACAAAATAGCAGATGTAGATTATGTGGTAATAACGACAAAACGATCATAATAAGCGAATTTAATAAGTTAGCGCAAAAAAAGTATAAAAATAAACACGACTGGGTGGGAAAAGTCAACGATTCGGAAGTTTAAATTTGACCAAACGAACAAATGGTAGATGCACAACTGAAAATCCATCCAAGAAAATGAAACGCACAAAATTCTCTGGGATTCTGAGATACAAACGGATCATCTAATCTCGGGCAGACTACTAGACAACAACAACAACAACAATAAAAAGATAACCTGCCGAATAGTGACCTCTGTCGTTCCGGCTGATTATAGAGCAAAACTGAAAGTAAACGAAAAGAGAGATAAGTACCGAGACCTTGCTAGAGAGCTGAAAAAAACTATGGAACATGAAAGTGACGGTGATAACAATTACAATTGGTGCGCTCGGTACAGTTACCAAAAAATCAGTAAAGAGACTCGAGGACTTGGAAAGAAGAGGACGCGAGGAGACCGCCCACACAACAGCATTGTTGAGATCGGCCAGAATACTGAGAAGAGTCCTGGAAACTTGAGGAGACTTGCGGTCACTCAGACTCCAGTGAATGAGCTTCAGGAAAGCTAGTGTTAAAAAATTTGCAAGATAATAATAATAATAATAATAATATAATCACAAGAGAACTAGAAGGACTCAAAGAAGGCCCGAAAGCGGGAATACACATCGATTTGCTCTAAAATATACTTTAAAAATATCAAGCTGGAAAACGCCAGTCCATGATGGAATACATGGTTCTGGTTCAAGAAATTCACCTCCATTCACGACAGACTAGAAATGAATAAATGCATACAAAGAGCACACGTACCCGAATGGAGGACCAAAGGAAGGACCACATTGACACAAAAGGACCCAAAAAAGGAATCGCCCCAAACAATTACAGACCCATAACGTGCCAACCGATAATGAGGAAAATATTAACAGCACAAATAAGGGAAGAAATTCACAACTCACTAACAAGCCGCGGTTTGTTCCCTGACTAACAGAAAGAATGCTGCAAAGAATCCAGAAGCAGCGCAGAATTACTTTACATAGATCAACACATTCTAAATGAGACGGAAAAATCTAGCTATGGCCTGGATTGACTACAAAAAGGCATATGATATGGTTCTATATAGCTGGATAATAAACTGCCACAAAATGTACAAAATATCACAGGAAGTGATAAACTTTATCGACAAAACCATGAAAACCTGGAGAGTGGAATTGACAGCAGGAGGAAGAAGCTTAGCTGAAACAAAGATCCAAAGAGGTATTTTCCAAGGAGATACTCTATCACCATTACTGTTCATAATTGCCATGATGCCACGTAACCACATACTCAGAAAATGCACAGCCGGCCCAAACTTAGTAAATAGCAGGAAGAGATCAATCGCTTAATGTACATGGATGACATCAAACGAGAACTGGAAACTCGATTACACGCAGTTAGAATATACAGTCAGGGCATAGGAATGGAATTTGGCAAAGAAAAATGTGCAATGCTTGTAATAAAAATTGGCAAACGACATCTAACTGACGGAATGGAACTGTCAAATTAAGACAAGATTAGAACGCTCGCAGAGAACGAAACCTACAATTACTTAGGCATCTTGGAGGCTGACACCATCAAACAAGTGGAAATGAAAAACAAAATTCAAAAAGAATACCTTAGGAGAACTAGAAAACTACAAGAAACAAAACTTTCTAGCCGAAACCTTATCAAAGGAATAAATACCTGGGCTGTACCCCTCGTTAGATATTCCGGACCCTTTCTCAAGTGGACCAGAGATGAACTTAAACAAATGGATTAAAGAACAAGAAAACTATTACAATGCATAAGGCATTACATCCCAGAGACGACGTTGACAGACTATATGTATCAAGAAAAGAGGGAGGAAGAAGACTTGTCAGCATTGAAGACACATCGATACAACGACCCGAAGATTATATACAAAAACAGGATGGAGGACTCATTACAGCCATCAGAAACGATACTGATAACACGATGGACGACAGAATGACAAAACCTAGGAAACAAGAATGGGAAGGAAAACAACTCTATGGACGTTTTAAACGATTAATAAACAACATCTCACACGACAAAACCTGGACATGGATAAGAAAAGGAAACCTTAAGAGAAAAACAGATTCTCTCCTAATAGCAGTACAAAACAACGCCATAAGAACCAATCATATCTTCTACCAGAAGACCAGACCAAATAATAATCAATAAAAAAGAGAGAACTTGCAAAATTGTCGACTTTGCTGTCCCGGCTGACCACAATATAAAACTGAAAGAATGTGAAAAGAAGGATAAGTACCCTGACCTTGCTAGGAAATTGAAAAAACTAAGAAACATGCAGGTGACAATTATACCAATTGTAATTGGTGCTTATTGGAACAGTAACTAAAGGATTACGAAAGGGGCTGGAGGACTTGGAAGTTGGCGGACGAGTGGAGACCGTCCAAACTACAGCACTACTGAGAACGGCTAGAATTCTGAGAAGAGTCCTGGAAACTTGAGGAGACTTGCAGTCACTGAAACTTCAGTGAAAGACCATCAGCTGACGCTGATGTGAAAAACTCTAATAATAATAATAATAATAATAGTGATAATAAAGTGAAACGGATAAGATGCAACAGAAAACCATGTGTAGGTTATACAGAGAAAGAGATGAAATGGTTAATTACATTGTAAGGAAATGCAGTAAACTTAACGAAAAAGAATACAAGACAAGGCACGACTTGATAGGAAAAATGACCGATCAGGAATTGTGCAGGTAATTGTAATTTGACCATCATCGTATTAGCACAAAACCAGAATCCGTCCAGGAGAATGAGACGCATAAAATTGTGAGGATCAAACGGATCATCCATTTCCTGCCAGAAGACCAGACATGGTGGTAATTAATAAAAAAAATGCTAAATGAAAAAAAAGGGGGGGTGCCATTTCGTGGATTTTCCCATTCCAATGGACTACTGAGTGAAAATAAAAGAAAGCGAAAAATAGAAAAATACTTGGACTATGCTTGAGAACTAAAAACGTTGTCGAACGTGAGGGTGACAGTGATACTAATTGTAAGTGGTGCACTTGGAACGGGGGAAAATGGCTTGGAAGAAAGACTGGAGGAATGGGAAATGAGAGGAAGAATCCGGACCATTCAAACTACAGCAGTGTTGAGATCGCCCAGAATACTTAGGAGAGTCCAGGTGACTTGAGGAGACTTGCTGTCACCCATTCTCCAGTGAAAGCCCACCAGCTAATGCTGGTGTGAAAAACTTTTGAGAAGTCAATAAAAGAAAAACTTTCAAAAGAGTAAAATGATAATTAATCACCAAAATCCGGCCAGAAGACCAAACCGAGTGATAGATGAATAAGAAAAAAAAAAAAAAAAAAAAAAAAGAAAAAGAAAAGAAAACTTGCTGTAACAGTGGAATTTTTCGTCCCAACAGACCACAAGGTGAAAACCAAAAAAAAGCAAAAAGATAGACTTGCCAGAGTACTAAGGAAGCGGTGGAGCGGAAAGGTGACGGTGACACTAATTATAATCGACGCGCTTGGAATGGATCCTAAGGGTTTGGAAAGGGGGATGGAAGCGTTGGAAATCGTCCAAATGACGGCATTGTTGAGATCGATCAGAATACTGAGAAGAGTCCTGGACACCCGAGAAGACTTGCTGTCACTCAGACTCCAGGGAAAGACCACCAGTTAACGCTGGTGTGAAAATTCAGAAGGAGAATAATAATAATTTCAGAAAACCCTTCGAAAAAGTATGAATCCTCTTAATTTCCCCTGACATGGGTTTCACAAAATGGTATTGGCATTAAATAACTTGCAAAGATTGATGTGCCCTTAAAACAAAGAAAAAACCCAATAATAATAATAATAATAGTGTTATTATTGAGCTACTGAGAATTCATTTTTACTTTTAAATTTAATTTCTTTATCTTTAAAATTCTTCGTTCGCAAAGAGTCAACACTATCATGCAAAATTATCTTGATAAAGTGTTATTATTCACAACTGAATTCTTTGCAATGAAAAAGGAGATTATGTTGAAAAATATTTTGACATTGTATTGAATAAATGCTTTTTTCATCATTATGCTTAAGGCGAGATGTGTGTGAGGATGTGTGTGTTTTCTTATATATTATTTTCTTTAAGCTTTAAAGTTTTGAAGACGTGGTGCCCGTTCATTGGTCACACTTCTTGATCTTATACACACATACGAAGCGTTTTGACTATGTCTATTGAAGTGAAGTCGGCACGCGTCTCTCCAGCGGACACATGACAAGAGGTGGGGCTTATTGGTAGCCGCCTTCCTCCCAACCCGACTATATAAGGCAGACTGTCCCATTTGGGTCGTGCTCATTCTCGCTAAAGACACGCGTACGGGACAAGGGCAACAGAGAGAAGAAAAAAGAAAGGGGGAAGAAAGAAATAGTAAATAGCCTGAAGAAACGATCAGGAAAAAAAAAAAGCAAGAGAGGACACTAAAGTGGGCGTGGGAGCGAAGTGTTTAAGAAAGAAGACAACGAAAAAAAAAAAGTTTGTTAAATATATACAAACACATATTTTTGGGCTGTGATTTTAGATTTCACATTTTTAGCTGCTATCAAACCATCGACATTATTAAAAGAAAAACCAACCAACCAAACAAACAAACAAACAAAAAAACAAAACAAAAAAAAAAACAAAAACTAAAACAAAAACAAAACAAAAACAGGCTCTATTTTAAAATATAAAAATGGGTCAGAACCTGATATTATATTGACACGATGAATTAAAAAAAAAAAAGAAAAAAAGAAAGAAAAAAAAAAGAAAAAACTCACGTCCAGCAAAACTGACCAATTAAATCCTGTTTAGAAAAAAGTAAAAGAAAAGTTGAACATCTTGGACAGAAACTTCAATTTAAAAAAAGGAAAAAAAAATGAATCTTGGGAAAGACGAAAAGTCAGTGAAAAACACAGAAAAATAAAAAAAAACCCAGTGGGTTAAAAGGACAACTAACAAAAGAAATAGAGACGAATAGACAGAAAAAAAAAGACAATTTTAATCTGACAGCAAACAAGGAGTTGACAATAAAAAGGTAGCAGACGTGTATGCATATATATAATACATATATTTAACATATATATGTAAACATAGAGAGAGAGAGAGAAAGAGAGAGAGAGAGAGAAGGCTAAACAGGAAAATTATGAGAAGGCCGGTGGAGGTAGGAAGTCACCACGCGACAAGCACACGCCTGCCTTCAACCTGACTGATAGTCAGTTGCCAACACCTTAACGCAATAATTCCGCTCGGAACGTTGTGAGCAAGCTGTAGTTTCAACTACACGACTACTTTTATGCACTGGAGACTAAGTAACACACGCTTGCTCAACTCTCCATCTTTCTCCTAATCTTTTTGTAAACATTTACACACGCACATACATACATATATATATATATATATAGAGAGAGAGAGAGAGAGAGAGACGCACACTGACACATACATATATACTTACATGCGCGCACACACACACATATATTGACAAATATAATTATATTTTGTAATATCTTTATAAGTTTACACATCTAATTTGATAAAATATATTGACAGTTTTAATTTATTTTTATTTTCTTTATTTACATAACTTCGACATTACTGATGTTAGTGGCACGCTTATGTTAAGAAATTAGTCATTATAGATAAATAAATAAATACAATTAAAATTAATCAAATTCTGAAAAAAAAAAAATAGTAAAAAAGAAAAAAAACGAAAATTAACAATGGAAGGGCAAGTTAAACCTCTCGCATTTACGACAATTGCCAATGTTACTGGACATACAGCAATTCAAAACCAGACAATTTTGAACCCATTGACTGGGGGAGAACGTCCGACCTGCATGTTTTCCATGTCATCTCCTGTTGCAACAATCACGACGACACCGAATTCTAAAGTGCACCGATCAATGAAAGAAAACACACGAGAGATAGTAAACTGTAAACGAAGGTTAGATTTTAATCACACCGGTTATATCCCCATGCACCGTCCTCAGACTGTGGCCGTAGCTCGTCGGAATGAACGGGAGAGAAATAGAGTTAAGCTCATCAACATGACATTTGCTACGCTGCGTGAACATCTACCCAACGCTTCAAAGGGAGGCAAAAGTCGCAAAATGAGTAAAGTAGAAACGTTGAGGGCCGCCATCGAGTATATTCGCTATCTGCAACAAATGGTAGATGAACATGATGCTGTGAATGCAGTATTTGACAGTAGCTGCCTATCGGCAGCCGGACTCACGGCCGCTAGTCTCACAGCAGCTGGACTCTACCAAAGTACAGTCATCAACTCACCAAGGCCAAGTTCCTGTTCAGACAGTTCGATAGAGGGTCTCAGTGCCGAAGAGGAAGAACTCATTGATTTTGCAAATTGGTTCTGAACTTACTTTAAATGTAAAATGCAGAAATTATTCAACAAATTGTGATGGTAAGTTCATCTTTGATTCTTATTATCAACAATGATTTATATAACCCGTAAGATCACGGCAGATTTACAACACAAAATCAAACATTACTATATCTCTTGACACTCATTTGCTCGAGTAAGGGAAGAAATGAAACAATAATCATGTCTCTATTAGTACCGACTGCATTCGACCTTAATATATTCGGTATTGATTCGGTTTTATTTTTCGCTGCCCACTTACTTTATTGTTACTCCACATTATCCTAAATTGTAGTAATTTTCTATTTAAACAAATTAAGTATTTTTAGCTGATGAGAAACCGAATTTTATTGATTACACACCACTCATGCATATACATATGTGCAGAGAGAGAGAGAGAGAGAGAGAGAGAGAGAGAGAGAGAGAGAGAGAGAGAGAGGACACAAATACATACTCACTGTATAGAATATATTGCATTTAACTTTACGAAGTTCTTACGATTTCAAACTTTGTTCGAACACGAATTCGATTCAGCCTTCTTCAGGTTTAAAGAATGATCAGTAGAATATCGAGACACCAACGATTTTCATTGTCAGATCAAGATATAATATACAAAAATATATTTTTTCTGTTTATTCCTTAATATATGATGTTCATTCTTTCGTAACTTCTGTTAAGATGGGAGAATATCTCTCTGTGGGCCTTGCCAAGGATCATATTGGACCTTTCTGCTCGAGATCAAGTATTATATATTAGTATTTATGATTGTGGACATAAAATTATACATCACACACACACACACACACACACACACACACACACACACACACACACACACACACACACACATATATATATATATACGTCTGTTTTTTCTTTTCATTTTTTGTATTTATTTTTACGGATTTATTGATTTTATTCTCTTCTAGATAATTAATGTCTTTATTCGCAAATGTTATATCTTTAAAATAAACGTCGGAATTCCCCGGCTGCAAAAATTACACGCAGATCTTTGGGAGAACGGTGAAGAACAACACATTGTTCGAACGCCGAATATACAGTTATTACACATCATGGCAGAAGTGATGATCCATATATACATAATGTAATTTAAAAAAACAAAACAAACTAGGTTAGTATACACATACTAACAACAATACATCCGCCATATATATATATATATATATATATATATATATATATATATATATTAATAAGAGAGAGAGAAAGAGAGACACAGAGGCAGAGTTGTATAAATTAGAAGTCATCAAAGACATTCCACTGAGGGAATGTCTCCAGAAATGTTTTAAAAAGTTTTTAGATATGTGATACATTCACGATCCAAATAAGAATACGTTTCTTACCTTCCATTTCATTTAGATATAAAAAACACTTTTTCAACTCGCTAACTTTCAATTCACCAACTTGGTGTATTTCTTTAGTTCTCCCCCCATACCAACTACTGGGAAGATGGAGACATACGGTCAATTTAGTAAAAAAAAATCAAGAGCAGATATTGCCTCTGTGGGTTAGTGGTATATTCTAGGCAAATAACTAATATATGTCTTATTCACCTGTCAAACCGTTAGCGATTTTCAAATAGTAGTTGTAAATTTTGCCTTGGAAAGAATTGTTATTGCTATTATGTTTTCACTTAAAGTTCATGTAGAAGTTGTTGCTAGGGATTGAGTTATAGAAGTCTCATACAATCTTTAGCATTCTTTCGAATATTCTCGACGAATTCCACAGCCAGATTCATTTTAGTTCTTCAATGTACTTCCATTCTTTCACTCTTGAGACCATACAGCTACTCTAATGATTACGAGCACCTCTATCGGGTTAAAAAAAGAAAAGAAAAAAAAACTTTTTTTACTCATATTAAGTTATTGGTACTGATACTTCTACTATTTTATTATGATGCTATTATTAGGGTGGATTCATGCGTATATAATAGTCAACTCTGGTAATTGATAGTTTAAAAGTGTCCTCAAATCTCTGGCATTCTTCCCAGTATTCTCACAGATTTTCTATGAACCATAATCTTCACGTCTTCAACCTGCAAGTGTTTTAGATTGTTATGGTTATGTCCACTCTTATCAAAATCAAAAATGCCTTTTTAAGTTGAAGCAAGATGTCTTACTGCTTTTTTTTTCTTCTTGATTCTCCAACAATTTGATCCTGTAGTGCGCTCGACTAGTTATACACATTTGATACATTTTCTTTTCATTATTTACGACAACTACATCTTCTTTTCTGGTTTCTGTACAATAAACTGTCATTTTATGAAGTTCCAAGATATTTTTATCTTATGAAATTGTTCAGTCTGCATACATTACAGTAGATGGCTTTTGCTGAACATCACATGATAGCAAATTTTCCAATGTACTGTTATTAACCGGATGGAATCAGTTCATACTCGAATTTTCAAGACTCATCCAGATCAAACCAAAAGTCCCAACAATATCGAGTAACCTTTCCCAGATACCGTTATGTTTTTACTTCTATAGCATTGTTTATTTATATTTATATTTATTTTATATTCATCGGGTATTTCAATTTTTTCGATTTCTCTCTGTAATTCTCAAAAACTACGATATTCCTTTTCTGATTGATCTTTTGTTTGCTTCCAATAACTAGACCTGGATTAACCAACTTACTATCAAGTGATTTCAAGTCACAGTGTTTATTTTCATATTAGAATAGACAATCAGTCGTGTTCGTCCAGGCATATTCCGGATGATTTATCATAAATTGGAAGTGTCGTGTACAATACTGGGGTTCATTTTCTTGGCATAAAAACAACTTTATACCACATTCTGCTATGTTTGCAGGTTAGGAATAAATGTTTGATACACTATGTGGTTGATGTTTGTTCTTCTAGAAAGTACAGATTTTGTGTTAAAATCTCGACATTTTTTGTTTACAGAATGTATTGAATTTCATCTTCAGTCATCCTATTTTTTTTTAGAAAAGCCTTCAAAAGTATGAATATTTAGTAAGCCATGAAAGACTGGACTGAATTCGATGTTAACAATAAGAGCAAAGTAAATGGGTATATTTTTTAAACTTGTAAAACATGTATGAATTGTCAAAAGAGATGCAACGGAACGTGGGACCATTATAATCTTGACAAACAAAAGAAAACTTTGATTATTTTGGATTGAATAACCCTACTTCAATATATGAAATGAAAAGAAAAATTGTGCAAATACTTAAAATCACCAGAACCAAATGTTTCACATAAGTTGAGACTGAAATTTAAACAATCAATCAGTCTTCTCATGTTTTTGTGTTTATTACAACGATTTAGTTATTGCACTGTTTGGTTTTCATAAAGTGTCAGTTGTATTGAGAAACCTTTTTGGGATGTTGAACGGAATTACTGACTGATATTTTTGATATCCCAAGAAGTTTACCAAATATGTCTGCTACCTGTGGAAGGCTGTAGAGTACAACGGCTAAAACAAAAGAAATCAAAGAGGAGAAAGCTGTTTTGAAATAGTTAAAAAAAGTAGCGTGTTTTTTTTTTATTTTAATGATCAGGTTTATTTACCTAAAGCATGTTGTTTGCCTTTGGATGATATTCTCTGTTTAGCGGACACTGGAAACATAACAGAATTTGAATTTAACTAATTCTATTGCAGTGTTCAGACTATTTATGTAACTGACCCATGTTATGATTGTAAAAAATGTATTTACTTCCTTAAAAAAAATCGACAGTGATCATATCACTGATTAAGAGCCGGTGGCCACTACATTTATAAATACACACTTTTAAAGAAGCATAAATACTCACTTAAACAGAAAGATAAATTGAATAGAAAAAGGCTTTCACAAAGCAGACTATTTCTTTATGAGCGTTAAATTGTATGAGTTACAAATTTAAAAAATTACCTTCGCGCAGTTGTTCAAAAGGACCGACATAAAAGTAAGAATTTAATCATTTCAAAGTCAGAAAAATCTGCCACGTGAGTAAAGCAGGATTTTGTATAACAAAAATCTTTTGTGGCTGACTTGAAGTTCTTGCATGACTCCCTTGGCTTTTGTTTCGAGATTTCTTTCGCTTTCACCACTTGAACCGTAAAGCGCATATCAATCATTTATGTTGTGAAACCTCTACGCTAATTTGGCTGATTCATGTTGTTGGTTACTTAGCACCGATGACAAAGAGTTTGGAAAGTAGATAAATGGAAGTTAGATAAACCTTTAAAGACCGAACGACGTTGCTTGTCAAGACACAGTACATGTTCTGTCTTCAAACTGCAGGTAAATTGATGTTCTGTTAAACCAGTGACACAAGCAACACTCCAACACGTGGCAACACATTTCTTTCCTGGAGACGCACCGACTGTTTTGATTAAATCCTCACTTCCTTCTTTATTTTTTAAAATTTTTTTATTTCCTTTTAAAAGTTGAAATAGGTCTGGATAACATGGTGATGGGGAGTTTTTATTTCTGCCAGACGGATATGTTAAATTCGTTAAACCAAGAGAACACAACCTTTGTGATATGAGTTCCCTTAAGTGTTGTCCTAAGAAGTGGCTTGCTGCCACATATTTCTCTGACTTGACAAAAGAAAAAGTATCTTGACAAAAATCGTTTTCAATTGACCTTGTACAATGTTCACAATTTCTTTTAAAATCAATGATGTGAGAGAAAAATATGTTTTCAAATTAGAAAGCTTTTAAATTTTGAACTTTTGATATGTACCACGATTATGCAACAAAGAAAATTCCTTCTTATTTGAGTACTGGACTAGAGGTGGTGAGGTTGAATTTTTATTTCTATATACCGAGATCAGCCTTGTTACTTATAGAACGTTATAATTGAAGAAAAAGAATTGTCTGGGAAATATGCCAGGTTCTAGCCAAGTATAATGAATCCGAGGGAACTACTTCGAATGATACGGTAGAAAGTAGAGTTAAAGTAAATTTTCCGAAATCTTTGCGTTGTATAATTAACAAAAAACCGCTACACACGTGCTCAGTTTCAAGTAACGATCTCTTTGTCTTTCTGCTATCTCAGTTCTCGCTGTTTCTCTGTCTCTGTCTCTTTCTGCTACTTAGCTTGTCAAATATCCGTTTTTATTCCTCCTTGATCGACATGGATCAAGTTAGTAGTAGTAGAAGTAGTTTTAGTTGTTGCTGACACTGAAGCCTAGTGGCGGGATAAACGGTTTGAGACGTCATTACATTCAGATAATAAACAATTTCTTATCAGACAAGTACTATTCAATAGAGTTT